>JAUESE010000056.1:4127745-4142047 GCA_032274725.1 Malacoctenus triangulatus | reverse complement strand
GGCGCTCCTTCTCGCAGCCCCCCCCCCCCCCACTCCCCCCCCATCGCCGTCTCACTTGCTGTTTAATAGAGCCATGCTTCACTCAGAAGGCCACGTTATCCCTGTTAGGAGACAGACACTTACCTTTCCACCTGCCACTCGCAGCGCCGCGCGTCAGCCAGCGCGGGCCACCCATCACTGCACTGCTTTACATGGTAATAGAAGTCTGAAGACTTGATGATGAGGCACTTGTGTCCTTGACTCTGTGACTGAGGGGGTTAAACTCTGGATTATTTACACATGGAAATACTACACAGGGCCGGTATGTAGGTGAAATCCTGCACAGCTGACATTTCTTACACTGTTTTGAAATTCAAGTCCTTGCTCGTCCTCAAAACTCCTCCAAGATGTGATCTCTGAATGTTAAGTCGATTTTCTTTCAGGATTATCTCGACAAATAAAGATTTCACATTAACACAGTCATTACAGGAACAACGGAACAAAACCAATCTTAAATCAAAACGAGCTTTTTTTTTCCTTTTTTAAGGCTGATGATATCTGAAGTCATTGCCACTTTTGAGATTTGGAATAAAAGCAACACCGAGAACGTTGCAGTGAATTATGTGAGTTCTAACTTGTTGCTCGTCGGAGAAACTGAGTGGGACAGCGAATCTTGCAGACCGTCCCCGGTCTCCCTTTGTTTGCCTCAGAAGCGGCTTTGACAGTTTGTTTCAGCTCCGAAGTAGTTTGTGACAACTCGGCTCCGCCGTTTGAACTGTTTGTTCCATGTCGCGAAGCTAAATTGGGCTGCGGAGGAGCACATTGTTGGATGCTTGAAAGGAAGCGTTGGACACTTGTGGTGTTGATGATGACACTGATGCCATCTGGTACTAAGAGCCACGGGAGGAAATGAAACACTTAGAGTATGCTTTTGACTGGTTGCCAGGATGTGCAGACAGTGCGCTCTTAAAAGTGTTCATCTGCGCTGTCTCCCCTCAGCCATTGTGAACCGAGCTGCCTTGAAACGGTGCGTCCCCCTGATGTAGAGCCACCCAACCCTAATCCCCCCTCTATCCACTGATGAATCCCAGCCGAGCACGCACTGTGGGGATGCCGCCTAATTGAATTTCCTTGGTCACAATGAACACACACTCAGGACCTGTAAGTTCCAGTCTTTGCCTTTGATAAGCAAATGACCCCTATGGAATTGAGGTCAGAGCCTGTGAAAACAAGAGTGAGGGAGAGAAAAATAAAGTCCTGCACTCAGACAAGCCCAATATCGACTCACTTGGGATTGACTCCAATGATGTTTACCCTGTGTGTGTTGAGCCCCCGTCGGCGGAGGGAGACATTCGTCCTGCCCCTCTCCCTCTGCATGCACACACACACACACACACTCATTCAGAGGGGGCTCTCTTGAGTTCTCACAGTGTGACCTCTTCCCTTTTGTTGAGTGCTCCTCCTCCTCTCGCTCATTTGAATGGAGCGCATGTGTAAATAATCGTGTCTTCGCTACAGATGAGAATAACACACAGTACAGTAAATGTGGACGTGTCCTTTGTGCCCGTGTGCGTCTGCGTCAGTGGATCTGGTAATAGCTTGTATTGTACTCGGTTGCCTGAAGACTTTGCAACAAGCCCCGTCATTCAGTAGTAAGGTCAGTTTATTCATGAACTCAGCCACTCTGCATCTTCTGCCGTCTTTTTTATTCCCTCCGTTTCATTTTTTTTTTTTTTTTTTTTAACTCAGGAGCTCTTGAAGGAGTGCGATGCTTGTTTTCTTTGGTGTCTCTGAGCCTGATCCCACAGCTTGGATGCTTTCACCAAAGCTCCGTTTTCAATACTGTGTGTGCATGCTCTCTCCTTGATTTACACTCAGTGATTTCCGGCTAATTGCTGAGTTTTAGATCAGTGGATCTGCCTGCGTGCGTGCTGGCGTGCATGTACACGAAATTTTTTTCGCTTGTGTCCCATCCAGTCTGTAGTTATCACTCTGCACCTTGTGAAGCAGCAGCAGTGTGATTGGGGTGTGTGTTGTAGCCCCTGGGTTTTGAGTCATTGGCAATGTTGCGCTGACCTATTGCTGGAAAATGTGGATTTTTGCAATGTGTGCAAGCTCCACTAAAAAGGGCACCACAGTCTCCCATGCATACAATTTTTTGTTGAGGGTAAAAATAACAAAATCATTTGACTGTATGCTTCTCAAGAGCACATATGTGAAACTGTCTATTACTTTTATTTTGAAGGAATTTGAATGTTTCTGTGTTTAGCAGTGTAGAGATTGAAGGGCGGGCATCCACATTTTTTCTTACAGGCAATTTGAAGTCAGTAAAATCCTTTTTTATATTGGAACGAATAAGCAGTTTCAAATACTTCACCTCCTGTGTAGTAGATATTAAATCTATGAAATATTCACACTTTAAATTCTATTGCAGAACAAAACGGACTTTCCTTTGTGTTGTGATTTCTTGAGCTGCCTCTGTAAGTGTTGGGAAAATCTGTGTCGCACGCGGCTCCACAGAGAGAAGCACGGCAAACAAACAAATTAAAACGTGGTGTATTTGAGCGTTGCCTCGGGTCTCAAAGGGTTAATAAAACCACGAGAGCCTGACGACCAAAATGACACCCCCCACAACTGTGACGGATGGCTTTGCCATGATGAACCTCAGTATTTATTAACCCTTTTCAGGAATGTAATTTCTATGTAAAGTGTTATTAACGATGAAAGAGCTGGCTGCGCTCGCTGGTAAGGGCGACGCTGGTGTGCACGTTTGGCTCCAATATGCTCTTTTACTCGCCCCCCCCAGAAAATAGCTGGTTTAACACAGCAGAGGAAGGTGCACCATTGCACTGTGGTAAAAAATAAACCCACCAGGGTTCCAGCTTAAAGCCCAGAATTCACACTGTGTCAATCACATAATCACCATTTAAATTTTTCACAGTAATTTCACTGAGGTTTTGGAGATGAGCTCATTTATAAATGGGCCTCAGATCAAACTAAAGGCTGAGGGAATCGTGTCATGTTTTAATTATTATTTAACAGGAATCTTAAGTGCACGCTAACTATCTTGCAGGAAAGGAGGTGTAAATTTCCTTACTCTTTTTAGTTCCTAACACCTCGGAGGCAGCGGGGCATACAATTATAAATCGATCTAATATAATTGAGTCATAAGTGTGTCAGAGCCACGTTTTCAGAAATAGAGCTTTCTCTGAATCTATATCGGAGTTCTCGTATCAGTCGTGCCCGACTGTGACGCCGGCGAAGTTTTGACTTTCTGCCAGCCGCCCTGACGGAGCAGACGCTGCAAAACAAGAGTAAACAGCAGTCTGTCCAATCATTATTATCTGCTCTAAAAAAAATGTAGTGGTATTTGGTTCCCAAAGTGATGAGATTATTTTGTCCTACTTATTAATTGGAGTGAAATTGGACAGAATGACTCACAGCAGTGTTACTGGAAGGTGTCAGACACAGAAAGCAGGTAATTATGGAGACAAGAAGAGATAAGGAAGCAGAATGCAATTACCCTGGCAAGCAGAGCTTCAAATTGCTCTTCTTAGGATTTCTAACCTCAGGTTGCTATTGTTCATGCTTTGCATCTCCATACTGATCTTCATTCCTTTCACCCTCCAGCTCAAAGGAGGTAGAAGGTTTGCAATAATCAAGTGAATTCCTACTGTAAATGCCGTGGCAAGAGCTGAACGCCGCTTAATGGCATATTCCTAATGCATGTATTCAAACACATCCCTTCTCACTGACTCGTAGCCCGCGCCGCGGCGCGCTCGGCGTTGAATCGGAGCTGTCACGGGCATCTTTTGTTCTACGTGTCCAAGGCTGTCAGGATTTCTCACGATTTAGTTCCATTTAACTTTCAGGTTTCAGGTCATACTTCACATTGATTTTTCCCCCCGGCTTCCCCCCTCCCCCTCTGCAGCCCCGGCCGCACTCGAGTATCCATATGTAATGCGTGTTTCATTGATTTCATCAATACCAACATGTGCACACATGGAGTAAATAAAAACACAAACACATGGATTCGCAAACCCTCCCATAATGTGCGATAAATAATTTAAACATCACCGCTTGCGCTGAGGAAAATAACCAATAAGGACTGTGACTGACTGACCTGCTGGCGTGTTTGCGATCGGCGCCTCCGCTGTGTTGTTTGCTTTAGGTGGAATATGCAACGATAAAAACGCGTTCTGTCCTTGGATGACATATAGGGAACGATTCGGATGTTGTTCCCGTCTTTCATACACGTGTGTTCCTTGAAGTTTCCAGTGCAAAGCCAGACGCTGCCACGCTGCCGGTTTGGAGAGAGAAGTCGGCTTCCTTCTGCTCCATTTGTTCATTCTCTGCAGTGCCCATTTTGTTACTTTAGCCATTTGTTTTAGCTTTTAGGTGCTCTCTCAGCCTGTGCCAAACACTCTCAGAGCGCACATACACACACAAACACACCTAATGGAAGAGTTGAGTTTTTGGAGAACTGTAATAGGGTTCCCTCAATCAAGCCTCTTATTCCGAATTAATCAAACTCTGACAGCTTTGGCAGAATAATTGAAGCCAATATAAACGCGCACATATCGAATTTTCTACTTTTCAAATCAGCTGTGAGTGAATCACACGAGGAGGCGCACGCGCCGGGGAAATGGTGCACGCCACACGGGGTGTTGTTGATGCTCACAGTATCGCTCCAGGGCTGGATTCGCTGCACATGTACACACACACATCTACTGCGATCACACACAGCAACAAAAACCTGCCACATTTAGACCCTAATACATGGGGGTCTGCCGGTGACCCCCAGCGCTGCTTATCGCTGCGTGTCGCTGCCGGCGATGGAGCCACTCCACTTTCCTCCCCGACAGCTCCCATCACCACAGGGCCAGCCTGCACTCACACACGCCTCCACTGAGCCACGTGCCTCAAATTGTTTACCAAAAAAAAAAAAAAAAAAACATTTTTGGTGAGATGAACGCTGCTTGTGAGCCCAAGTGCTTTACGTAATTGGTGTATAGGTTTGATGGGGTGATATGTGCCACTTAGTCGGGCTTCAGTCTGAAGCTGGAAATGACAGATCAAGTGTGTTGAGGGCCGCGCAGGAGTGTCACAAAGTGCTTTTATGTAAATGTTGAAGAGTGGCTTTTCCTCAAGGTTTGACTTTCCTGGCACTGTACGCGCTCCTCCTGTCAGTCTCCGCCGCGTGTCCTCTGTGGCTGTAGCTGAAACACTCCCGTCTTTATACCAACACGTCTCCTCCCAAAGACAACAAAGAAGAAGGATAAGACTGAGGGGAGGAGGCGGCGGCGAGCTTGAGGGAAAAGGTGCTGCGCTTTAATGTGAGCGAAGACAAAGTGGGACACGAGGTGGGGATCAAAGTTTGCAGTTCGATTTGAAAAAGAAATACCTCCGGATTACAAGTCCCAAATATAAGGTCAGAGAGAAATAAAATGAAAGATTGCTTCTCAGAGATATATATATAGAAAAAGTCTGACAATGCCGTATTGTTTAGATGCTTGAGCAGAGCGGATTTCATCCCAATTACTAGTTAGTGGAGAGAAAGCTCCTCCTTTTCTTTCTCCCGGAGAAGCAATAAAGCTACAGCAGCAACACTTATATTGACACCGTTGTGGAAATGCTCCATAGATTGTGAACTTCTCGCCCTCCTGGATTCAATAATGGGAGAAGCAGGTTATAGCGAGTATTTTTGTTTGTAGCGTGTTTGTTTAGTGCTTCCTTGTTCCTTCCCAACTGTTGCTGTTTTTACACCTTCCAAATTACACCGAGGATAGCTGTGAGGCTCTCCTCTCATTTTCCTCAGTTAACAAGCACTCTGTTTATATATGATTATGGCTCTCTGCTTGTTTATTCTGCCTGGCGTTTTTTTTCTTTCTTTTTTTTTAAATTACTTCGCCGGTTTAGTTCAAGGTACAAAATACACAGAAGGTTTCAGTTCAGCTCGTTTGTTTTCTCTTTCGTCGAGGAAATGTTTACGGGTGTTTAACTCTTTGCTGCCGTCGACCAGCGCTGACGGGAGGGGGGGGGGTGAGGTGGGTGGGGGGAGGGGGGGGACGACACACCGCCTGCTCTCCTTCCAGGTTCACCATATGTGACTGCTGCTCCTGTGTTTCGCTCTGCAGCGCTGCCAATCATGCAGGTGACGATTGACATCACCAGACAGCAGGTGGAGAAGATCTTCGGTCTGGACGAGTATTGGTGTCAGTGCGTCGCCTGGAGCACCACGGGCACCCAGAAGAGCCAAAAAGCATACATCAGGATTGCTTGTGAGTCCAAATGCTCCTCGTGTCGTTACAAAAGGTGTCAGATGTAATCAAAGTGCACGAGTGACGTTGTTTTTTTTAGTGGCTGAGGATAGACTCAGTTCAACAATGAGCCTGAACACTTTGGTGATCTGTTGGTCCACTGTGTGTTTCTGTGGTTGTGATTTAGTTAAATCATCTGCCTGTGATTCCTCTCGTGAGACGGGAATCCGAGTCGCCTCTAAGGAGCGCGAGAGAGTAATGCGTCTGCTTGAAGGCAGTCTTTAAACGAGAAAAAACGGGGAACGTGAAGTTGGGAGTATTCACGAGCATATTTTCCAGCAGATACAGTGTATCAGCAATGATCCCTATGAAAGTAACAGGAATGAAAACAGATTTGGAATTTATTGCTGTGAAGCAATCATAAATCTGTCTGGGGGAACACAGACGCGTCGCTCGCCACAGCCTCAAAAGCTTTATTAGAAGGAGCCATTTTACGTTTGAGTATTTTAAAACATTCTGCCTATTAATTCCCACATAAATATGTATTATTCAAGGCAGAGCCGAGCGCGGCTCCGTCTCCAAACCACCAGACGTTTTGAAAACACACACTCATTATCCATCTTTGTTTGAGAGCTCAGCAAAGTCAGATAGATGTGAGATAAGGACACAGACACGCCGGGATAACGGTGCATGACCACGCGCCCACGATCTTTACGTGCACGCCAGTGTACGCCCCGCATACGTTTGAGCCTTCCAAGACTGTTAGATCTCCAGTCTCCTCCAGTCCCATTGTATCGGCTCTAATTAAATTGAATGTCGTGAAAGTCTCTCCGCTCGCCTTAACGTTTTTCTCCGTATGATTGGTCGAGACAGGCACAACATCTGTTTAAAGGAATTCACCAGCGGCTCGCAGCCTCGCCCCTCGGCCCCACGATAACACATCGCTTTGCTCCCAGCCCAAACCCGGGGTGAACACGTCAAATTTGCGCCGACCTGCCGGCCATCAAACGCCCGTCTCCCTCCTCTCATACAAATAGACCTGCGTTTATTTTCGCTGCTCGAAGTGAGCGTCGCCAGTTTTCACCTGCGCGGCTCACAGCCGGGGCTTCCAGACAAATATGTGGCAGGGCTCAGCGCAAGAGTGAGAGTATTCAACGAGACGTAATGCGAGGCCCCGTGCAGTCAGCCAGGCTTGCAGGAGCTCTTGTCCAGGCGCCTCAGGGCTTTGTTTTCGTGTGGCTGCTCCAAGCCGTCATACAGATGGAGGCTGGAGGCTGGCGGATGCCGGAGAGAGGGGAGAGTGGGTGGGAGTGAGGGGTAATGCAATTGCTTTTGCTTGATGCCGGGCCCCTCTGGCAGCAGACAAGCATCTCTGAACCAGCCAGGCAGCCTGTAATAAGCAACATGGTTGGTGCCACCGATCCCACTGTGGCTTAGGGGCCAACTAGAGTGCGACATGCTCAGTGAGGCCATGGGTGGACATTTCAAGAGTGAAAAATTGGGCAAGATTACCAAGTTTTGAAGATAGAAGTTATTTTATTTGTTTTGTTTTTTCCTTTCCTCAAGTAGCTCACAAGCTTTTAAAAAAAGTGCCCTAATTGGTTCTGTTTCTCTCCATTTTCTACCTCTGAAAGACCTGAGAAAGAACTTTGAGGAGGAGCCGCAGGGGAAAGAGGTGGCATTGGACCAGGAGGTGTTGCTGCGCTGCCATCCCCCCGAGGGAGTGCCACAAGCCGAGGTGAGACACGGATACAGAAGATATTTATAGGATCACATCTAGCATCCATTTACCCTTTCCTCACCAGGAGGACAAAAGAGCAAAAAGTGGCTCAGGATCAGCTCCCTGGCATCCCTCTCCGAGCCACCAGGGAGAAGACAAGCCCGTGCGGATAAATTACACCTCTAATTATTCCCTGTTATTGATTTATTATCTCTCTTACATCTCTGAGAAGCCGTATATCACATCGTCTCGTCACATCACTCAGGATCGGCTCCGAGGCTTCACTCCCCATTTGGCATCTCTAAAGGCCCATTCATAATTAATGGGTCTATTTGCCTCACTCTCTCCTTATCTTATTCTATATCTCCCCGTTGTCTCTCGCTGCACTGCATCCCCCCCCCCAACTCCCTTTTCTTGTTCAAGTCCTTTTCTCACCCAGATCGTCTCTCTGCGGCGCGCGGGTCCGTGCTTAGAGGGCCAGTCTAAGGCCAGCTGTTTCACCTCGCGCGCCGCATCTTCCCGGTCCCAGATAGGCACTAACTGCTCTAATAACAACACAAGAGGAGGCCAGGCCAGCCACTCAGACAGCCCAGAGACCGGGAGCGGCAGACCAGCCAATCACGGCTCGACGGCGTGGGGACAGTTCGCAGAGAAATGGGGAAGGAAGGTGCCAACCGCAGTTCAGCAGAAAAGAACATCGGAGCAGAAGTCACCGCGGGAGAAAACAGGGACGGCGCGCGAGAGGAAGAAAGCCCAATTATATGCGGTATCGCAACTGGCAGTAATACCGACAACAATGCTGCCATACCGTGGCTTCTCTCGAGACAGCATAAGGTCAAGTGAGAGCGAGAAAACAAGCGAGTCAGTCTGAGAGTACACCAAAAAAAAATGAACACCATCAGTTTTGGCTTTTGCGAAGGGGCACAAAAACTACACAAGGCATGATGGGTCTGCTCGCGCAGCACCAGCAGCTACAAAGGTATCGGCTCCACAGCAGAAACCACAGTCCCCAGGAAAAGGAGTGAATAAATATTAAAATAAGCAGGCTGTATAAATATATTAATTCCATCTCGGTTTCCTCCCAAGCCAGGTTTGTTCTTCCTTTTGTCTATTTGATTGCATCAGGAAAGAAGTACCTGTCTGCTTTTGTGGATTCCTCTCATCCACCTCATGTCTGGAGTGCTGTGGAGCTGCTGGGAGAGCGCACCGCTTTCTATTGAGCTGCTGTGAATTTTGACCACTGAAATACATTTTCAGGTGGAGTGGCAGAGAAACGAGGACGTGATCGACCCGGCCAGCGACCCCAATTTTTTCATCACGGCCGACCATAATCTCATCATCAAAAAAGCCCGGCTGGCGGACACAGGCAACTACACGTGCGTGGCTAAAAACATTGTTGCTCGCCGCAAGAGCACCTCGGCCACGGTCCTAGTCTATGGTAGGTGATAACTTCTTTCAACAGATGTCAAAGTTCTGCACACAGAGGCTAATGGCAGGTCTGGGAACTGACTGAGGTTGGAAATGTACAACCACACAAACAGCTCTGCTGAATCATTTTTTTTATGCTTGCATGTTGCTTCTGTTGTCCCACATTTCCACATTAACCTCTTGCATGCCCTCTTGCATGGAAGATAACCTGGGTGCAAACCTCGCCAGCTGGTTCGAGCGTCATGTCGAGATTTCAGAGTCTTTGGAATGAGAGCACGTTGCGTTTGAACATATGGAAACAACTTGGCCACGTCGATTCTTTTATTCATCCTGCAAAGAAATCCACCATCATAAATAAAACTACATAAAGAGACAGTAGTCTATCCACACATTAATTAGCACAACTTAAAATGTTACTGGCAGCCATTCTCGGCCAACGCTGGCAGTCTCTCATGTTGGTGCTGCCATCTTCCTCCTCCTCTGTAGTGGATCCAGTGCGAGAGGAGAAATTGAATTAACAGCAAACTGTAAATAATGACTTGGCTCGATAAGCAGACTGACCTTTATTAAAATGCAGAGAAACGGCATATTTTCTATCACAGAGGGTGCCACGGGTACTGGCACTACAAAAGTTGCGCATACATTACAGCCTGTCTTAATTCTCAGTTACATGCAAACGAGAGACGAAAATCACGCGGGAATGATTCATGAAAACAGCTCTGTGAGTACCAAATGTATTATCTCTGACACGGGGTCTGTTTGTGTTGAGGTTGCCAGAGAGAGGAAGAAGAAGAAGAAGAAGAAAAAAAAAAAAAGCATTGTTATGATGTGCTGTAATTGCAAAGCAGCAATTCTTGTTTATCTGATGTCTCAGTTGAGGAAGCAACCTGCATGATATGAATAAACTGCACCGAGACGACGTCTGCACACCTCCCCAGTTCACAAACGGTGTGCACACTGTACTGATTCACAGACCTCTTGGAAACAGGTGATTTCTTCTATTTATTCGGTTTTAAATCAATCAGCAGCAACGAATAAAGCTCAGGAACTGATGCAACGTGTTGAGCTGGGAATGGATGATCAGTCTTTGAAGTTTTGTTTTGAAACAGGAACGTCAGACACAGGGATTGTTTTAAATTTTACAGGTTGGCCATAAGGTTTTTGAAGGGCTCCCCTGATCTGCACTCGCAGTATCCACTAAATTGATTTGGGGAGGTACTGCTGGTAAAGTAGCGACTGGGTCGTTATTCCAAAACTCACTGAAACAACTTGCGAGCAGGTGCTGGCGAGTTTTAGCTACTATAGAACAAATGGCTTAAAACAATAATGGTGCTTCTGATAAAAACGTCAGAAACACCTGGTGTGTCTCACACAGATTGCTGCATCCAGAGCTGTGCAGCCGCAGAGCCGTCAGAGTGTTCATGCTGATCCGGTGCAACACTGAAAGCACCGATAATGGTCACAGTAGCATCCGCGTTGGAACGGTGGGCCGGGGAGAGAAGGTGTCCCGATCTGATGTATCGTGCTCGCTTCATGTGAACGGCCAGCTGCACGCGCGTCACTCACCGGGGCCAAGAAACAACAGCGGGACGGGCTACCAGGAAAATGTCAAGCCAGCAAAGGGCAGTGTGATGCTGTGGGTAATGATCTGCTGGGAAACCTTGGGTCCTGTTACTTTGACATGCACTTCCTACATAAATCATCGCTGCCGACCACATACATCCCTTCATGGCAGTCGCAGTCCCATGACGGCGGCAGCTTCGTATAATGCACCTTGTCGCGCTGCATGAAATGTTCATGAGTGGTTTGGAGGAGTCAGACAAAAGAGTTCATCACGTTGACGTGCACTCCAGAGTCTTCACATGTCAACATCGTCAAGCATCTGAGGGATTTACTGGAAAAACACGCCGGATGTGTGAAGGTCCAACGACAGTTACTGCCAGGAATAACAAGACCTGCTGCTGATGCAGGTGCCTCTTCAGAGGACTGTGGCGATGTCTGTTGTGCCTCTCTTCATGGATGTTTGTGGGTGTAACCAAAACACTAAGCAGGTGCTTTGATTGTTGAAAAACTGCTCAAACATACAATTACACAATACAAGATAACTTTACTGAGAATACTTATTCCCTCGTTACATTTCTGTCGGCAGTCACACATGTAAACTTACTGACTCTACTGATTAAACTGCTGTTTGCAGGGGGAAAAAAAATCCATTCTTCTCACTTAGGAGAAAAGAGATTTGGGATAAATTATAGATTTTCTGAAAAAGTGGACAGTATTGATTCGAATGTGACACTGTCCTCCTGTCTGGGTTGCTCGGTTTGAACAATAATTATGACTCAGGACTGCAGATACACCTCAGGCATCATCACTTTTCACTTCAGAACTTTTACTTTTGTGCATTTATGCAAACATTGAATTTTTAATTAACATTAATAATTGAACAACTGTGGACATTATTATATTTTACTGGCAAAACAGTTCAAATTGTTTTTTCTGTTCAGTATTTTTTTTTACTTTAAACAAAAAAAGGTACAATCTGTCCATTGGTTCCAAACAGAGAGCCTTAAGAAGCTGTAAACATTGTTACAGACCGAGACATTTCACTCTGAATGGTATCAAATAAAATGTGTTAATTTGAGTCCCGCAGTCAAAGCAGGTGTTATCAAACCCCTTCCAAGCACCCAGCTTTAAAAAAAAAATTATAATAATACATATATATTCCTATTGTTACATTTTTAATGAAGCTTGTTAGCTTGTTCTTCAAAGACATTTTAAAACAATCCAGTGTTGACTAACGGGGGGCTGAAAGAGCTTTCACACTCTCATTGTTTGGTTCTCTCTTGTATTTTCAAACAATGA
The DNA here is from genome assembly GCA_032274725.1 of Malacoctenus triangulatus. Taxonomy (NCBI): domain Eukaryota; kingdom Metazoa; phylum Chordata; class Actinopteri; order Blenniiformes; family Labrisomidae; genus Malacoctenus; species Malacoctenus triangulatus. Next base: position 4,129,798 of record JAUESE010000056.1, on the reverse strand, counting down.
AGTTGTACCCGTGAAAGCCACAAAATTGAGAATAAAGTGTCGCTGTGCTCGCATGTGCAACTCCTGACCGTCGCAGGATGAGTAAGGCGACACGTGTGACCAGAGCAGAATTCAGTTAGCCGAGAACATCACAGTGTGCCATGCTAGTTAATCTAGCTAGCTGTAGCAAATCATAATAACAGCTACTTTTCAAAGGGGGAGTTCAACAGGAGGCCAGAGATGCATTTTAACAAGGCCTGGCTGGTGTGACTGCACTCTGTGCTAAGAGGTAATCAGGGGCCGAGTTGCCTGGCAATTTACCTCACCATGGCGGGCAATCAATCGCATGGAGAGGGCAAGGAAATGATTCAGCCACGACAAGCACAGCGGAGAGTTAGGTGGAAATTAGGAGGCGAGTATGTACAGGGAAGGAGCGACAGCGCCGCTCGAGTCAATAAATCAGGAATCTCTGTGTCTGGCGAGCTGAGGGGAGACAGTAGATACAGGAAGTGAAGCGGCATGATTTCCCGTAATTACCTGCAGTGATTGAGAGATACAGCGCCAATCATGTGACAACAGAGCGTTGATGTTTAAAGCGCAGGCGGCGGCGGCTCGTCACGTGGCAGCAATAATAGAAAATCTTTCTTTTTTTAAGGCTGCCTGAACTTCCAATTTCAAACACAAAAGACGAATAGATTATACAGCAGTGTTCTCTACAATTTAAAGAATATTTCAGCTCCAAGAATGACATGTAATGGTGTGAAATCAGTGGCGGAAGTGTGAAGGACACATTTTGAATTTCTCCAGCAACCGTGATTTATTTTTCAGTCGTGCCATGGCATTTCCAAAGAGTAGGGGGAGTTAATTCATGCATGTGTGACCATGAGCATTTGGCAATAAGTGGCATGACTTCATACTTTTTTGACTTTACTATGTGCATTTTGCATAATATCCTTGCATTTCTTTCGTGGAATCTGGAGGGTGTTTAAAAGGTCCACTCGTCACCTTGCAGCGGTCGCGTCCTCCTCAGAGATAAAGGTGAAAGATGGCAAACTGTCGTATTATTGTCGAGGCCATTTTATTTTCGCTGCAGTTGGGTGTAATTCCAACTCAGACACTAGAAGCAGCCTCTTTGCCGCTGCTGCTCCATTTGTTCCCCTCGCAGAACCAAAGTGTGTAACGGCAGTCATGATTATTCTAGCGCAGCGCACCTCTTTTCCTTAGTGCATGTCGGGTAATCCTGGCTGCTCTGTCCCTCCATCTATCCATCCGTCCATCCTTTCCTCCAACCTTACCCCCTCCCCCCCCCCCCCTCCCCGTTCCTCACCTCTCCAATCCCACCCTCACCCCCCTCACACCCTCCCTCTTGGTGCTGGTCTGACAGTCAACGGCGGCTGGTCCACGTGGACCACCTGGTCCTCCTGCAGTGCTGTGTGCGGGCGTGGCTGGCAGAAGAGGAGTCGGAGCTGCACCAACCCCACGCCACTGAACGGAGGCACGTCGTGTGAGGGCCAGAACGTCCAGAAAAGTGCCTGTGTGGCCACCTGTCCAGGTAACTCCCAGGCAACCCTGTTTGTCCTGTGGCGCTTGGCTTCCTGTGGCTTCCTTTTTGCATTTTTTTGCATCTAGAAGTCATCAATTCATCTTTATTTTGGCTGCCACTTTCCTACCAGCACCTCCGAGCCTTTTTCCTTAGATGCCAGGCTTCTGTTGCTTCCCGCAATTAGACCGCTTACACAGCAGTGTCAGAGCCTATTACTCACCGCAGTCCGCCTCACACTGAAAGTGATTTACTATTATCACGCTTTGTTCACCTATCTCTTTATGTTCTGCACTGAACACAGACCCTGCTTTATTCCAGAGACATGTCTGCTTGAAGAGACACGGTCCCAACTGTGGTGTTGTATCACGCCAGCCAGTGCATTTATTATTTGCTGCTCAAGCTTCGTAGTAAATATGGGCAATAAAAAGGCTGAGTTATGGTGGCGTTTGTGTGCGTGTGTGCGCGTGTGTGTGTGTGTGTGTGTGTGTGTGTGTGTGTGTGTGTGTGTGTGTGTGTGTGTGTGTGTGTGTG
>JAUESE010000056.1:4116599-4127645 GCA_032274725.1 Malacoctenus triangulatus | reverse complement strand
GTGTGTGTGTGTGTGTGTGTGTGTGTGTGTGTGTGTGTGTGTGTGTGTGTGTGTGTGTGTGTGCGCGCGCACGTGTGAAAAGTTGAGGGCGTTCCATTTGCCTGCCCGTCCTCCCCTGTGAGCGCGCTGGAGAGGCAGAGTGTCCTGGCTGATAGTGAGCAACACATATTGATCCCCGGTAGCCTGAGATGGAAGTCAAGCTGCTTCATTTGCAGTCCCACATTAGCCCCCTGACAGAGGCAGAGAGCAGGAGAGGAAGGAGGAGGTGTAAGGTGAAAGCGGGGATAGAGACAGATGGAATCAGATACAGTGTAAAGGGAGGCAGGAACAAAGCTCCGGGTAAGGGGGGGGGAGATAGGAGGGGAGGAGGGGGAAAAGTGAGATAGAACTAGAGAAAGCCTCCAAGAGCCGGCTGTTCGGCTGCCAGCAGATCAGTGTGCGGACCTCTAGTTGGGACGGTGCAGCCATGCTGACCGCAGGAGAAATCTCCCACGCTCGGTAAATAGCAGAGAGGGGAAATACAACACCCCGGGCAGTGACAGCCTCTCCCTGCCTAAAACAGAGGTTATCTTCCTCCGTGAAGCAGGGTGTTGTGTTACACAGCTCCCATGTAAAGACATCAGGAGATGTCAAGCACGAGTGTAAGTAACATGGCCCGCCGGAATACAACAGGAGTAGGAAGACAAAGGAAATACAAATGCATGACGCTCAGTCAGGATCTCGATGGATTTGGAATTATTCGAGTCGGAGCAACTAGTAATGGAATTAGCGGGGTGCCCAGGGATGCTTGACATTCCTCCACAGCAAAGCAGGATACTGACCTCCATAAGCTTAAAGAGATTAATGTCAGTCCAAGCTGCTATTGTTAGCCCGGGGCCCCTCCCACTTTATTTTCTCCTCTTGCTCCACAAAGATGTAGAGTGTCATTTTAACCTTTTTAGGGTGCCGTGACCAAAATTAATGTCCTGTGAATATTGTCGACTAAAACTTAGGAGACAGACGTGACTCGGCCGACACTCGGGCTACATTCACACTGCAGGCAAAGTGACCCAAATCTGAACCTTATTCGATTACTTGAACTTCACGAGTATGACTTCTTTTTTATGTCCAAACCAAGACACTTTTACATGTGGTCGCAAATCAGATATCCAATCAATCGCGCAACTCCTTCTGTGCCTCTGCGTCCACACGTCCCCCTGTACAGCTGCTGCTTCACAGGAGGCGACCATCACAAGCTGTGCAGTTTATTCCAAATGTTCTCATTCTGAAGGTTCACATTGTTTTATTTTGGTCGTCATTGCACAGGAACCTGGCTTTAAGGTCTGCGATGTAGACGAAGACTTGGAGGTGGAGATGACCTCGCCCTGTTCATGCGACACAGTTTCCTTGAACTCCACGTTGCTCCCAATGGTGCCTGGTGGCCCTGTGAGACAACGAGTGAATAGCATGAATCATATAGAAGTGTGTGGAGACTGTAGAAGTCGTGAAATTCATTTTATATATGTACGGAGGGAGAGAGGAACTCTTTCTTTCCCTCTGTCTGCTCTGTTGTTTGTGAGCAGAGGGCGAACTCTGCTTCCTTTTCTCACCTGCTACACGTACAGGACTGCTAACACCCGTGGCACTGACAGTCCCAGCTGCCTCCACCTAGACAGCCCCCCCACCCCCCCAAAGGCCAAAGTCCAGCACAACAGAGCCTGGGGATGATGAGCTGTTACTTCCTATCACAAGTGGCACCGAGGTTCTTGTGTACTTACAGACTCCCATTTGAAGTCTCCCCTAAGATGAACCGACAGCTCTCATCATTTTGTCACCCAGCACACGCACAGCCCCACCAATGGCAAGTCCCCACCCCACCCCCCCAACCCCACCCCCCACCTCATATGCATATGAGTCCTCACTTTGATTCATCAAACACATGATTAATACATGTATGAATCACCATCCTGAATGCATGAGTAGACACTCTCATATAGGAGTCACAGTGAGGGGCAACAGATGAGCCTCGCGCGAGCATCTCCGCAGTCATAATAACAACTTTAATTACAAGCGTGCTGATAGTCTTCACAGGTCGCGATGGGGATTTCTGTCCATTTCGGGAGAGAAAAGGCTTGAGAAGAATGAATTACATGGGGAGCTGTAATGTTGCAGATAGACATCGTGTTATTTATTTAGACACGGCTGACATTTGGATTCAGTCGGAGCGTTCTTTTTTTTTTTTTTAACCTGGCCTTGAGAGGCCCTTTTTTCTCCCTCTGTGCTGCCTTTGTGTTTGAGCCGCGGTTTAAAAATTGCAGGATTTAATGCTGGTCGTGTTTCAAGAGTTCATTAATTATCTAGACTGGGATTCTTTGTTGATTATTAGCTCTCTTGTGCATTTAACTTCCAGCACTCCAGCACTCTTTGAAATGGGCCGGGAAAAAAAATGATTTTGTTTTTAGCTGCTTACACTGTGTAATTTAAAGTTTCAGTCTGTTTTGTCTAAACATGCTGATGGCCTCATAGATTTGCTGCATTCGTCCTCAAGGAATAAAATAGATACTATCGGCTGAATGAATATTCACTTGGGGAAAAAATGGCCAATATTGGCTTCTAACAACACGTAAAAGCTATAATTTATCTCAGCACTGCCTAGCTAAGTTTTAATGTGTTGTTTGTTTAGCTGCCGTTGGCCATTTTGTGTTCCACATTGAAAAAGTGGCACCGTTCCTTCAGCGCGGCAGACACGGGCGTATTAGCATACACGTACATTATATAGTCTTCCACAAACTGACATCGCCGGCCTGTTCAGTAACACGGCTCGCTGCGCGTCTGTTTGCGATGACTCTTGTATCTAAATGTGAGCTCCCACCTCTCATCGGGGAAAGTGTGAAGCGAGAGAGACTCATCTGTATTTTTGTCTAAGTCTCCAAAGTGTTTAATGAGAGTTGGCGGAGGCCTGTGTGGCAGATCAGATGGGCTCCATGCTGAGAGAGACACATAGGGAGTTGTGGGGGAGGAGGAGGAGGAGGAGGAGGAGGGAGAGGAGGAGGAGGCGGCTGAGGCTAAAGCCTGAGGCTCAGAGCAGAGCAGATCAACACTTGAGACAGCGAGTAGCCAAACTATGCAAGGGCTTATCTCCATTTCTCTCTCCTCCCGGAGCCTTCTCCGTCTTTTCCTTTGTTTCCACCCCGGCGTCTCCCACCGACGCATCGCGCGTGGTTTCTGCAGTCCATCCCTCACCTGTTCATTGACTCTGACCCAGCAGTCACTTGTGGTCCGAGCCAACAAGTCCAAATGTCAGTTCGTGCCAACAACCCCAACAATTACAAACACCACCTGGGCCAGCAGCAAACAGCTAATCCCCAGGTTGGGCGCGCGGCACGATGACACCCACCACACACAAATGAGCCGGGCTGTTGCTGGATACGAGAGAACACCAAACAACCTGAAGAAATTTCTGAATCGTGTGAATTATTTAAATATAGGACTGATCCCTCAGGCTTGCTAGAGGAGGCTTGAGAATTCTGCTCGATGGAAAATAAACAGACTCGGGGCTGGTGTATCTGTGCACTCGTGGTTGTGTGTTTGCGCATGAACGCGTTGTACACATGCTAGTTAGCACCCATATGTCTACTGTCGGCACTGCGGGCGAATACTCTAATTCAGCTCGGGAACTAAGGCCTACTTCGAGATGTTATCTCAGATTGTTCCGGAGACTCCATATTTTATCCATGGGATAAATAAAGGCTCCGGGCAACTAACATGGCAGAGTAAAACATTCGTTATAGTGTGAAAAGGCAGTGGCCATCTGGTGACAGCTTAGCATCAATTTTATTCATTTGGTGTCGTTTGTTTTGGCCCATCCTCTTCATATCTCATTCTGCCTCATTTTCGTTTGTTTAGCGGTTCAGTCAACATCAGGGAGTGAACCCTGCTTGGTTTCCTTATTGATTGATGCCTACAGCACAATCACAGAGAACAAACTGTGATTCCTGTTTTATTTTTATCAGATTTGTCAGAATCACAGATCGAGGTTTGGTGACTAATCGCTGTCGGCGTCACCCACGTCTGTGGCGAAGCTATTAACGCTCCAGGATCCTTTGGATTTCCTCTGTTTTGGTTTTTTTTTTTGTTTCATCAGCCGCTCTGTGCACACATGTGTATTAAAAGGACAGTGGGAGCGTAGGGGCAGCCCGCTGGTCTCAGTGGTGCTTGTCTACCTCCTCGTGTTCCCCTCAAGGACACGGAAACTGTGGGTGTTCGATGATCTCGGACTGTGTCCATCAGCCGCCATTGTCATTTTGAGCAGAAAAGCCTCAAACAGGCCCTCCCACCGACCTGTAAAGAATAGTTGGATTCCTTTTGCTTCTCCCCTTGGCAACGTGTCCAAATGGGGGCTTGCCACTGGGTTATTGTATTACTGTCCCCTCCGCAGAGACCTGCCTGACCTGAAACCTGTGGTGCTGCATGATTGAAAATCAGCTGTGGTGCCTTTTGCAGTGGCGCTAACAATCTCCTTCTGGGGATTTTATGAGGAAAACTACGGCTGCGGAGTCCAATTTTCTTATGTGGATTCACACACAGTAAAAAGGTGTGGTTTTGGGTCTAATGTCAGTTTTCAATTTGAGAAAAGGTAAACCGAAAAAAATGTCCCGCTTCACTGCATTTATTGTCACTTCGGCTGTCGACGGAGAGCCAGAAGAGAAATCTTTGTATGCTGTCCATACATCTCTTTGGTCCCGGCTCCTGTGCAAAGCCGCCTCTCCCTCTGAGATATGTGAAACATGTGCTTGGAGTCAGCGCTCAGAAACCGGCCATCAAGGACTGTTTGTGCATCTCAGTCCTTTGATTTTGTTATCCCTCCTCCTCGGGTCTCGGTGTTTGTGTCTCATCCACATTCCCACAAGCATCACTTTGTTTCCACACCAATCTCCCTGTTTGAAAATGTCATTTGCATGGCTATTAGTCTTGCTTTGTGGTGGAAAAGAGAAGTAGAATTTCATCACCTCATCAGGGCAGATGTTGATCTCATCTCTTTATTTCACAGTGGTGTGGATAAACTGAGGGGCAACATAATATATTCATTAGGATGTAATTCGCTATTCAATCATTCCCGTTCCCGGCTCGGATAATCAGCCCACTGGCCCACGGATGGGTCCACTCAATGCCAAACAAGGACAATTATCTGATTGGTTCTGCTCTCTCTGCCAAATGGATTCAACTGCAAAAAGGCCCAAGCTGTGTCAGCAACCCGCCACACGCATAATACCCTCATATTCTCCAGCAGCCAGTTCAGGACACACGCAGGCAGAGTCGCGCAGGGCCGCGGTTCCACTCGCACCGCAGAGCCCGTACACTCGTTTTGGCTTTTATCTGCGTCTCCTGTTTGGGGAGGCGGGGTTGCTTGAAAAACAAAAAGGAAGAATTCATTACTTGGTCCAGTTTATGCAATAATAGGTCGCCTCACCTTCCCGAAACATCTCACCTCGCGACCTGCAGTGGGTCAGAGCTGCTCTCTGGGGCTCGCAGGTCCTGCACTCTTTATTGCAAGGATTAATGAGCACAAAGGTTCCCTCGCCCTCAGGTCAGTCAGGGGAAGGGTTGCTGCTGTCAGGGAGGCGTGTGCATGTATCCTGTGTGTACGTGTGCGCAGGTGAATCTCGCCTGGTCCCCTTCAACCTTACATTTGGGAAAGAGAAGGAGCGAGACGGTGGTGGTTTTCCTCACCCCACCCACCCCCACCCCCCCAGAGAGCTCATTACTGCTCTTTTTCCCATTAGCCCCATGGTAACCTTCCCCAGGCCTGGCGCTGTGTCACTCTCGGTATCACTCAGAGCCACCACCCCTCACCAAATTACCCCCACCTTTGCAAAAATGGCCTTCTCCTTTTTTTTGTGTGTGGCAAATATTTCTTCCAGCCAGGCGTGCCCATTACGGGCCCATTTCCCTTTGTTTCATTCTGCTTTGGCTGATGGTGGGATGTTTGAAGTCGCGCTGCAGGTGTAATGTCCATTCTTTTCTGCTCTGAGTAATGCCACCTGTATTCCGCCTTGCTTTCACTAACACTGCAGGCAGCAATACGAAAGCCACAGTAGCATCTACAAGCCAAAGCCTGCCGTCTCTTTTTACAGATTTCCAGGAAAAACGATTGTAACATTGTGTGTGTGTATGTTTGATACTAATAAAGTGGAGCAAATTCCCTTGAGTGAAATTTCTTTCCCCTGTACAGATGTAGTTTGTTGACATCTGGGTCCACCGGGCTGCAGCACCCTTCTCCGCCACCCACGTGCACCACTGAGGTTTAACTCAGTTGCATCTGATTTCCATGTTGAAAATAAACAAAGAAAGCAGAATAGAGACAGTGCGAGTCTCCTCAGCAGTTTTACACGCTTTGGTTTCCCTCTTGCAGCTGTTGGATTTGAGTGTGTGCAAGTGGATTTGCATGTCTTTATAAGGTTTCCCTTCCCAGGTTCCCGTTTTAGAGCGAGTAGATTTGCACACGATGGCAACAGAGTATTCCACCACTTGTTCTCATCTCACACGCAAATACACCACTGCTTTTACGCCACTGTTGCAACCGAAGTTTGCCATGTTGAGTTTGAGCAGATCACGCTGTTTGTAGAGTGGATTTCTGGCTTGGTTTATTGAAACTGTTCAGCATGTTCTGCGATCAATACTTTTTTTTCCCTCAGATCTAAAATATAAGTGTTTGAAGTGAATAAGTTTCATTTTTTTTTCTTTTCTTTTGTGGCGCTGAGTGTGTGGCTGCGCTCACCCGCGTCTGTGCTTCTCTATCACGTGTGTTTCCAGTAGACGGAGGCTGGAGCGAGTGGAGCAAGTGGTCGGCGTGCGGCGCGGACTGTTCGATGTGGAGGAGCAGGGAGTGCACGCAGCCCTCACCTGGCACCGGGGGCAAAGACTGCCAGGGGCTCGACCTCCAGTCTCTCAACTGTACCAGCGAACAGTGCCCACAGAGTGAGTTCACCACCGCCCACATCCTGCGAACCACACTCTTGCTCTCCGGCGCCGTAGAACAAAAGGAGAAGACAGAAGCGCTGTTTCAGATGTCTTTGAGACGTTTTTTTGGCAGCACGATTGAAAGACGGTTGTTCAGTGTTGGATCAGATTGTTGAAACAGAGCTGATGACGAGAGGCAAATGAGCACTTTAAAATGAATCAATGCATTCAAAGCAACATTTGTGAGGTTCAGCCAGGAAAAAACACACAGCGAGGAAGCACAATTCTCAAGGCCAAAGTGGAATATCAATTGAGAAACACACAAACAAAATCACAAAACAAACAGTGTAGTCTCACAACCGTCATCAAACACAAAAACGAGCTGATCAACAAAAACACACAAAGAACAGGTGTAAGGCATTAGTATCAATTAGCCCCAAAAGAGATGCTGCTATAAAAGGATAAGAGGGAAAGGCTCATTACCGTCGTCATGTTTTTTCATTTTTAAAATGTCTCGCTCAATAATACACAGCAAAAAACAGACCGTCACCAAATACATTTCACTGAGTTCAAGACAAAAATATCCTCTCACACGTAAAATAAGACGTAATCACACAAAATTTTAAGCATTTTCCGGCTGATTTCAATGTGTAATTGTCTTAGTTCACGAGTGAATTTTTGTTTTATTGACAGGTTTTTTGGGTTTATGTCAAATACAAAAGCAGCTTGTTCAAGAATTTTGCTTTGAATTATTAAAACAAAGCAGCCAATGAAACAATTGAAAATGTTCTCATGCAATGAGACAAATAAACCTTGAAAAAATGCAGGAAAATACTTTTTGTTCATTGTCTCTAATTATAAGTGTGCTACAATATTTTCAGCTTGTAAAAAAGAAAATTCTACTCGGTAAGATTTTATTTTTTGCAGAGTAAGACCACTTTCCTTTTAATCACATCAACTAAACATCCCTTGCCTCCTTCTGGCTTTAACTGGAACGGAGTTCATCGTTCGGATGGATCATCGGGGGAAGATGTCCGCTTCCTCAGACGCACCACGCGCAGATGCGGGCTCCGTCTGCAGCCTACGACTGGCTCGTTCCCACCTGCGTGACCTTTTCAGATTATCATTTCTAATTACCAGTGGTACGACACTTGCTGCTAAGATAATACACCACCGTGTCACGTGGGATGGCACTGTGTCGCTCCCTGACCTATTAATAGAGCTGCGAATTAAAGCATCCCTCCTTTGATTAAAACACAAGCTGACAGATACAGTGACACGGGTCAAATCGGCTGTGAAAACACACATGGCAGGGGTGTTTGTGTCCACTGGGATTATTCTCAGCGTGCCGACCGTTTTTTGATGTTGAGCACATAGAAAGTGCCTTTTGGTCGGTGATTTACCGACATTTATGACTTTTTTTTTCTTTCTTTTTTTAATGCATTTCGGTTCGCACCGCGGTGCCACTCTCCCGCGTGTCATTAAGAGGGGCGCGCGCTCACCGCCGAGATCAGAAACCACAAGGCTCGTTCAGCACGAGGCGGCAGCGGAGTGGAAAGTGGCACCACGGGGTCCGCTGCCGACCAGATGGACATGAAGGGAGCGCTCTATCACTCCCCACAGATATCAAAGACAGCGCGATATTGCTGCTTCCCATCCAGAGACAAAAGCGTGTCGGAGGGTGTCACCTCAGAAGAACAATGTTAGAAAATCGTGTCGTCTTTGGCCGATGTTCCCGACAAACACCGACTTTTAACAGGGATTCAGTTGACGTGCGCTGCTGAATTAATAAACTGAATTATGCATCTTGCGCTGACTGATGTGATCAAGTGGACCAGTGCATGCAGAGGGGTGAGTGGGGGGCCAGCCCTGCATAGCATCTTCTGAGACGCGCTATATGTGACTGCTGTATATGTGTTTCAGCGAGGATGTGAATGGCGCGTCTGTGTGTGTGTGTGCGTGCGTGCGTGCATGTGTGTGTGTGTGCGGTTGAGCCAGTGGCTGGGTTTGGCTGGCGCAGTGAGCCAGCGAGCTCTGTCAGCCCATCATCAAAGGTCAGCAGCTCCTCCCCAGAGAAGCAAGATATATACACAAAGATGCCAGTCATTGTTCCTCACACACACACATGCACACACACACGCACACACGCACGCACACACACAGTCACGCAGTATTTACACTGACAGTGCAGCAAAGAGCGCTGGCCTCTGAAGAATGCCTGTCCCAATCTGTTCCCAGCAGATGCGTTTCCGTAGACAATTGCTGTGTGAAGTATTATAATAAGCAAAATAGCAAGATGCTTTTGGCTTGTCAGCAACTCCCATACTTCAACCATGTCTGCAGGCTATTAGCTGAGATGGAAAACTTCCCCCCCTGAAACAAAAGGCACCCTCTCTTCCAGTGTAATCGAACAAAACAACTGCAGAGCGAGCCAAAGTCACTCCGCAGCGAAAGCTGTCCCCTGTCAGAGGACCTCCCCAACATCTCTAATCTCCCTCATTAAGCCGGAGATGACATGCGCTCGACAAGGTTATTGTTTGGGGTATTGCATGGCTGAAAAAGAAGCAGAGAGCGCCGTGTTGCAGCTCAAAGAGAGACACAACTGACCCAGGTGGGATCATTTTCATAAAGCAGAGTGAAGCCCAAGATTTAGCTTCGGAGAGATCTTTGCGTGGAAATATTCGCCATCCTGGCTGCGTGCCAGAGCCAAAATGGCAGACAGGTGTTAGGGGGCAGCGAGAGGATGGGGGGAAATTCGCCCTCATATTCTCAGGCGCAGGAAATTAGGACAACATAAAAACAATTATTTGGCTTAATGTGTGTGATGAAGGTAATGAACTTAATTTGCAGCCGCATCCCATTTTTGGATGGGTGTCACAAATGATCAGATCAAACCATTAATTTGTCTCTCGTCCCCTTTTGAATTTAGAGGCCAATTCTGGCGGCGAACGCGGCCGATGTTTTTCGTCACGCGTTTGTTTGTCAGAGCAGGGTCACGGCGCCGCGTGAAAAATGGCCGAGCATTTATTTTGGGCCATATTTCACCAGGGCCCCGCTGAGGGATGGGACGACTGTATTGTGGAGATAGTAATGGTCACGTTCACTTTGAGAGTTTTAGTAGCCATATTTCCCTGACCTTAGGAACTCCAGTGTTATTCATCTTCGGGCGAGTGACTAGGATTGGCCATGGGATGAAATATATTCTCAGTTCTTCTGATAAATGCCTTGTGAGGAGGCGCAGGAGGCTCCAAAGCTCTTATTTATCAATGCAGGAGAGAGAACGGAGCAGGTAGGGAGAGTTTAGGACTATCAGGTGCGGACATTGTGCTGACTGTCAATAGAGCGCGGGTCCAAACTTCCACCAGAGCCAGATACATTGCCTCCAAAGAGATGAATTATACCCCTCCCATCTCCAGCCAGAAACTGATCCCTAATCAGGCTGCCCCGAAGCAAGTCTGAGGTGTTGCACTGACGCACTCAGAGAGACGGAGCAAGCTGAGATCAGCTCAGGGTCAACTCTGCGCCAGAGAAAAAACTCATCACAGCCGCAGATTATCCGCAGGCGGATGTCAATCATGACGAGAGGTCACAGACAAAGAGAATCAAAAGTTCTTTGCCTGCAATTAAGTCAAGTGGAAATGAGTGACGGAGTGGCGGCCAGAGGAGGGGATGAGAGGTAAATTGGTGTGGAGTGTGTGCAGAAATAGAGGAAGAGAGAGGGCACGTTGGAGAGGGACTAAAGTAAAGCCCATCCAATTATAAAACCTGATTAGCTGTGTCAATTAAAGTGTGATGGATGTCCTTTCACTTATTGGCTGGCATCATGAAAATCAATGAGTGGGGGGGCGGGGGGGCAGGAGGAGCTCGGAGGGGTTTGCTGGTCGAGTCTGTAACGAGCATCCGTATCGTTTGGCTGTGACACCTGGTGGGTCAGATAAAACTTCACTCAGTGATGCTCCGATAAGCCACCAGAGATTACAGTCCGAATAGAGGAAGAGGAAGATGGAGAGAGAGAGAGACAGAGAGAGACAGAGAGAGAGAGAGAGAGAGAGAGAGAGAGAGAGAGAGAGTCTGATGGACTGGCTTTATTGTGTGGGAGCAAGAATA
>JAUESE010000056.1:4097595-4108759 GCA_032274725.1 Malacoctenus triangulatus | reverse complement strand
TGTGTGTGTGTGTGTGTGTGTGTGTGTGTGTGTGTGTGTGTGTGTGTGTGTGTGTGTGTGTGTGTGTGTGTGGTGGTGGTGGGGGGGTCTGTTTGTTTTTTGCACCCGAACAGTTTTGTCGAGTGGGCTGAGCTTCCTTTTGTGAAATGACAAAAGCGTTGTTCGGTCTGAACAAATGAGCCTGTCCCCCGTCCTGCTCACCCCCCCTCTTCTCTCTCTCTCTTTCTCTCTCTCTCTCTCTCTCTCTCTCTCGCTCCCTTTGTTGTTATTTGCATTAGGAATCAGTCTGCTCATTCCTCCCGAGGCCATCCCCAGAGGAAAGATCTATGAGATTTATCTCACTGTTCAGAGGAAGGAAGATTTAAGGTGGGTCTCTTTAACACTGTCTAACTGGCAGTCTTCCCTGGATGCCACTAGGCTGTTTGTTTTGATGCTCCACTGTTCCATTAGGAAAGGCTTAAGAGGCTGTGCCAGTACTGTGGAGGGAGAGGATGTAAATAAATAACGTAGCCTTTTACCGGGATGTGCGCTGTTTAAGTCAAATGAATTGTTTGGAAAACACTGTTTATCTGGCTTGCTGCATCCACTCTCTCAAGGCACAGCCATTGTACCATGCTGTGATACCGTGGTGTTATTACTCAGTCATCACAACTTGGCCCAGCTAGTCAGTGAGTCCAGCAGGCTTTCATTATTCTCCGTTACAGCTGCTAGATAATTTGCCGAGGTGACAGTATCATAGCCTGCTTACAAGCCACCAGTAAATTCCCACTAATAACTTGATGAGTAGCAGCACTTCATCTCCATTCATTTGCCCGACTCTGCCGCTCTCTCTCTCCCCGGTGCAGGTTACCCCTGGCCGGCTGCCAGACCCTGCTCAGCCCCGTGGTGAGTTGTGGCCCTCCTGGGGTGGTCCTGAGCCGGCCGGTTATCCTCAGCATGGACCACTGCTTTGACGCATGCCTGGATAACTGGGCCGTCCGCCTCAAGAAGCAGAGCTACGAGGGCGCCTGGGAGGTGAGACGGCACTATAACACCGCTGCAAATCCTTTTGTAGGAAGACAGAGTTGCCACCCAGTAAATTTGCAACGTCTTATTGAATTGGCTGAGCTTTTTCTCCAAAAACTCGACTCCAAACGCGCGCCGGGCTGCGTCGGCGAGGTAGCGCTTTCCCAGCCCCGCGTCCTCTGCATGGGGCTTAAATTATATTGACCATCAGGTGTTTTCTCATTGAGCTGGAACAAAAGCCTGGAAGCTAGTAGCTCTCCGCAGCTCAAGAGTTGCTAGGCAACATGTTTCTCAAAACAGAAATTCTCTAAGCAAATTACTGATCCTCAAAGTACTCGTCTGAGTGCTCCTTGACCATTTCTGACCGCGGCTTCCAATTACAGAGTTCCCTCCCCGTATTTCCAGCCATGAAATTTGAAAGTAACCAGAACTGCCAGACTCCAGTAGGACAGACCCGGTGTGAGGCTTCGGTGTCCACACACACACACACATATATACGCACACACACCACACACATGCGCTCACACAAACAAACGCGGTTCAAGGCAGTATACCCATCTCGACTCATCCAGAGAGATTGGAAAGGGTGCTGGTGGGCTTGGGAGTGCGAGTAGGTCTTCTTTCATGTTCGATATTGTGCATAAATTATTCAGCCCGAACCCCCCCCCCCCCGTGTGGCAGCGGTGGGGTGTCTGTGGGATGGATTGGCCTGTCTGAGGCTGAGGTTAGACCAGCGCTTTTAATCATCGGCCGGACCAAATATAGCCCATTGGCCCGACTGAGTGGCCACAAAAGGGGCAAAATAAAAAAAAAAAGAAAGAAAGTGGACAAGAGGAGCGAAGTGGAAACAATCACCAGGTGTGACGGAAACTGAAAGAAGGAAGAAAATGAGATAAAGAGAGCAGGGCAACGCAGACGAGCAGGCGATGCAGATCTCGGGGAAAGATCTGGGGGAAAACGTAAAGAGACAGTGAAAATAGATCACAGACGGGAGGAAGGAGAAGGGGAGCAGAATTGCTCGCAGAGCGAGCGCTCAGTGGCGTAATTGAGCCACCTCACTCCCTGTTCCACTTTGAAGAAATATTAACATGATGAAAAAGTGAGACTCCATTGTGGTTGCATTGCGAATGAATTGTGTCAATACTAATTCTATTGATGTAGATGGTGTCTGCTTGAATCGATCCTGGAGGGGCTCGCTGGGCATTTGGCAGGCAGAATGCTCTCTTCAGCTTGATCGGCTAATGGGAAGAGTCAGTCGACTGGCATGATGGGATTTTAGAGAAAATGTTGTCACCTTGGGTCCAATTTGTCCCCATCAAATTAGCCCAGAGAGGAGAAGAATTATCTCATAAAAACTGTCCCGCGCCGTGACAGAACGGCATATTTTTGCAAGTCTGTCGTCCTTGTTAGCGATGCAGTTGTTCTCCGGCGCTTGGGCTCTCGAACAAAGCAAGATAATGTAAGGTGATGCGCCTCAGACACTGTTTTACTTGGCTTATTTTTCCCTCTGTGCCAAATTAGGGACCAATTAATCCTCGTGTTCCCCGCAACACATTTCAAGATCCAGACGCGTTGTTGCCTCGCGAGATAATTCGGCAACTTGTTTTCACCTTTTCTTAACAAACCTCAAACGAAAGTGGGAGGAAATTTTGGAAACCCCCAATAATCCGATCGTCGCTGCACCCCCCCCCTCCACCCCCCACTGTCGTTTTCTTCCTCCCAGAATCATCTTTTCCTGCCAGGAATCTATTCGCGTCTCCTTTCATGTCAATTGAGCACCTCGTTCATGCATTATTAAGTAAATTGATGCCGTTCTATAGGTTGTGTGTCTTCATACGAGGAAACGCGTGTCTTTGTGTCAGTGTGTGGTAAACTGCGCGACTGCGCTATCAAGGAAAAGGGAATCTGAAGCAGGAACAAAGCGCCGTCTTTAAACCGTTTCCTCGATTCCTGTGAAGCGCTACCTTAAAGATCTTTAGCTGAGGCGTTTGGTTTGTCACACAGCAGGAAGGCTAGAGTTTGGGGGCTTCACTGCTGCGCCGCGCCTCCTAACAAGCCTCTACAAACACACACGCCCACACAGACACACATCAGGTGCCCAGGCAAACACATTACCCTTACCTCCGACATAAATTGGGTGCTTGACCTTCCGTCCACTCCTTCTGTTTCATTTTTCTGACCCCCCTCCACTCCCTCGCGTTCTCCAGGATGTCCTGCTGATGGGGGAGGAGCTCGTGTCGGAGCCTTATTACTGCCAGGTTGAGGCCGAGACGTGCCGGTTGTTCTCGGAGCACCTGGGCACGTTCGCGCTGGTGGGCGAGTCGCTGCACATGGGCGCCGCCAAACGCGTCCGGCTGGTGCTCTTCTCGGACGCCTACTGCTCCACGCTGGAGTACAACATCAGGGTGTACTGCATGGACGACACGCAGGACGTCTTCAAGGTGAGCTGTGACAAATGCGGCGCCGCCTGTCATTCTGTTTTTTTTTTTTTTTTTGCCCGGCAGTTTTCTTGCAGGCTCGAAATTGCACCAACAGGGCGGTTTCCCATCAGCTGAGTGATAGGTGGGCTATTATGTGTAATAGCATTGTCTGTCACATTGGGAGGTGAGTAGAAATCAGCCCAGACATGTATGAGTTAGGTATAGCCATGGTGAATTGAACAATATTGCAGAGCTGATTGAACCATGTGCGGTTCCAGGGGCTGTAATTTGGGGAAATGATGGTTCTATTGAGACAATGCATGCTACAGTATGTTTCCGGGTAAGTCCTGGTACACGGTCAGTGGGCGCTGCACCTCCAGTGATGTCTCACTGCTCACGCGCTGTCGGCCGTTCTGCTTGGCTGCCGTGGGCCCGGGAAGTTTCCCCTCACTTTGTTCAACAGCATATTTTGCTTCTCTTTTTTTCCCCCTCCTCATGGACGGAGTATAATCAAGCACTAATGCCTTCCTCCCTCCCCCGAGGACTGCCTCTGAGTAGCCTGTTAAGATTTCATTTGCATGGTTAATTAGTAAATTAAAAGGAGAGCCTGTCCCAATCTTTTCCCAGCAACCCCCGTGCTCCCTCCCCTCTCCCTTTCTCTCTGTTTCTCACCCCACCTCCCTTTTCTCTCTCCTCCTCTCTCTCTCTCTCTCTCTCACTCCCTCTCTGGGCTTTTTTTTTTTTGCTCTCCAAGCTGTTCATCCTCTTCTGACACCACCCACTGCCACAAATGCCACTTTGCGCTGGAGTCCACTTTCTGCCGGTTGTAATAGCCGACCTCCCCCGTGTAGAGGTCCGCCACCAGCACAATGTATGGATGACGGCGGGACATAAACAACAGGAGTCACTCGGGGTGCGCGCCGAAATTAGCACTCTCTTATTGCAGGGAGCCGACGACCAGACGAACGCTGCGCGTCGGCTCCGGCTGTACGCTGTGCAAACACCGTCTCGCAGCCCACATCTGTCCCTTTTCCGCGGCCCGATTCTGCCCCTGCTGCTTTCTCTCCCCGCGTTCTGACAGCTCGCGCGTGCGAGCGAGCTGAGGGAAATTGCTGGCTGACATTCAAGTGTATTCTAATGCCGAGATAAATGTAAAATTTGGCGTGCGGGAGGTAAAGGCTGGGGAGTTTCCTTCAACTGCACGTCGACGGCGTTCACACGCCTTCAGGCTCGCTCTAATGACAGGCTTCTCTGTATATTCAGATCATCAGTTGACCTCGTGGTGCTTTGCTGCAGTGTGACTTTAGAAGTGACCTTGTGCGTCCCGCGTTGGATACAGGAAGGCTGCCGGTGCACAAAAAAAAAAAATCGCTTTCTCTCTCCCCGCCTCTCCCTCTGGCTAGCTCTTGTGCTCGCTATTCTCTCGCTCTCTTAGCCAGGAAAAGGACATCTGAGCTTGTTGACTCCAGCACTTGTGCTGCCATACTCTGCGGCTCCCTCGACGCCCTTGAGTGCATTAGCTCCCCGTCTCTCACACAACCTGGTCCTGTGGTAAGCCACGGCGTCTCGGGGGTTTTGTAGTTTTTAGTGAGTGATTTAGAACGTGGCCCACACTGTTTAGTAATCTCGACTCCACACTGCTCTTGGTGCTATTATGGAGGGAGCAGTTCATTTAGCAAGTACATTAACTACTTTGAGTGGAGATTAAACTTCCCTGGAGAGGTTCAGCCTAATCACTAATCACTATCTTTAAAATGCACCATTTATGATTAGGCTTTTCACTACGGCTGCCATTAGAGTTAATTGTAGTAAGTAACAGTGGTGGAGTAGCAGTAGGTGGTACAGTAGAGTGGCAAGGCGGCTTTTTTTTTGTGTCTTCATTAGCGTACAGTGTTCCTTCAGCACGTGTGAGTTTTGCTGCCTACTCGCACTCGACCTTGTTTTTTCACCAGAGAAATCAAACACTTCCTGCGTTAAGCGGCGTCTACTTTTCAGTGGAGGTATAAAGAAAAACTATAGCAGCCAGGAGAACCGCAGCAGCCTAAACAAGATGCTGAGCTCTAATTCTCCCCTCTCCCGTCTCTGCCTGTCAGTCTGCTCTGACAAGCCTCTGTCAGGGAGAGTGACAGACACGCACACACCCTCACCCGTGCGCTCACGTGCGCGCGCCACACTTATGCATGCTGTACCATGGAATCTCTTATCTCCCAATTACAGCAGATTAGAACCAATGTTATTGTCTTTGATCCTAAGTGTGCGGGGGCTCTGGGGAAACAGTGACATTTTCGTCTGATGCTTGCCGTATGTTAGCAGAGCTCTGACGGGACCAATTAAGTTAATATTTAATGTGTGTCCCACTCTTGATAGACCCAGCCAAGGCTGGCGCAGCAGCAGAGGAGACATAATCGGCGTTTGGTAGCGCCCTCGCTGTGCACTCGGTTGTTCCCAGCTAGACCTGTGGGAGAGCATCACTGATGTTCTGCCATCCCACAACTGATTGAAACACCTGCAGTGAACCAGGCGCCCGACTCAGAGCAGAGATGCACCAAACAACAGCGTTTTATTACCTGGAAGGATGCCGACAAAGGTGTCCTTTTTTTTTTTCAGTTATTACTTTTTTTCATACGTGGCTGTGATATTCAGGATCTGTCGTCTTGTGGGACGATGATAAAAAAATACTTTGTTTTGCAGAGTATAATCCACATTAGAACAGTGGAACAATGGAAAAATATCTCTGTGTTTATTGATAACTAAATGTTTTTTCCTTCAACACCCACATGTCTGTGTTTTTTTTTAGGCCAGTGGCGTTGTTTATGCAGAATGATTTATAAACCGCCCACTTTCTGTCAGATTTATTTTTTTTACAGGGGTTGAAGCACAAGTCCGCTTTCGCTTATTGAGCGGGAGACTTTTGAGGGGCCATAATAAACACTAATACAACACAGTGAGTCATAAATATAAAGATGGGGTTTTGTCTTGGCCCTGGGAGTGGCTGAGCTGCCGCGATGGCTTCTCGTGTTGGCTCGGTTTATCCATTCTGAAACAATTGCAAGAGTTTTAAGCAAAGTAGTAAAGTAGAAATAGTCATTTATTGCGCTTGGACAGTTTTTCCTGTGTTAGTGGAAAAAAAGGGAACTTTTACTCCATTTTACTTAAAAACATCGTCTCTTTTTGATTATCTTCTCAAAGCAGCTTCGTTAGACAGTTTTAATTAGTTTGCATTTAGGAGGAATTATCGACTTTTTGCATCATTGCATCATTGTGTGCCCTCAAAACATTAGGAATGAATTCAGCCTAAGTAGATGTGACAAAAACAGAAAGAAACAGTGACTCAATTTGGATATTCACCAGTGGATTTCACAAGTGCGTCACAAAGCTGGTTGCTTGTGTCGTTTTGGGTCTAAATGTTTCTCCGGTTTTTGCTTTACTTCTCCGCGACGATCCAAACTTTCTCTTGGCAGAAGAATGCATGTACCTGTGACCCGTCTGCTAAATTACCTCCTTAACTATCGCATAGATTGCCAGGCTATTTTCATGGTCCCCAGAGGAAGAAGTGAACTGATGCTCTCCCATCTTCTTCTGGCTTCATAATCAGGTCACACTTTTAATTTGTTTCCCCGCAAAACTGACACTCCCACCGTCCTCAGGTACCTGCAGTTCAGCCCTGATTATCAGATCTTAGCCTGCTAGCACGTAGCACACCGAAGTGCTAGCCGGCCCGTTGGCAAATGCTCCAAAGTGCCGCCTCACAAAGCAGCAAAGCGTATTGATGTAGACTTTTTGGAGTGTTTAATATAATCATTGTTGGAGTGAGTTTAAAGTGACGTTTAGTAGCCATAAAATCCCCAATCCCTGGTCTGGGGATTGAAGTGGTGGCTAAAATGAACTCCCTCTGTACCAGCGGTGTTTTTTGCTTGAGACTGCAGATTTACTCCCTTGTCAGTTTTGTGTAATGAGGCCAGTACATTCAGCTTTTAATTGTAAAAAGAAAAAGTATGTCCCAGGTTTAAATGGATGTTTAATTGATGTCTCGCTGGTTAAACGGTGGCTCCTGGATTCTTTTGTGTGGTGTTTGACCTCGAGCTATGATTCTTATTTGCGTTTTAAAGGGCCCATAAAGTGTTTATGTGCGCCCGCTATGACGTTCTCTCGCTCACTCCGGAGCAGCCGGCTGCACTGGAACCGAAACTTTCTTCTTTCATGTACAAAGAAGAGACAAGCAGCGAGTACAGAGGGTAACACAAGCTGCTTTTTCTGATCCCTCCATCACAAGAGAATCTGGCAGGGCATTCTAGTAAAAAAAACAGCAACACACACACACACACACATGAGTGCAAAGCCCAGTAATTGCTGGCATTAAGTTAAAGAAGACAGTCAGCTTTATCACTGAGCCCAGCTGAGAAATTGTTTCCATATTATTTGTGTGTTCCTGTGTGCTGTTTTTGCCCGTCCCGCTCTGTGATTTATCAGGCAGAATGTGCATCTTTTCCCTAGCAAACACACTTCCCATTTATAACTGAGCAGACAAGTCCCTTCTATTTGTAGTTATTAATCAGAGTTGACTGTAGCGGGCACGGCCACTGGAGCTCAGACTGATAGACTCTCAGTCAGAGAGGAAAAGCCTGTCACATCCTGCTGACAACTACACAGATTTATGGAGCCCACATAGCCAGGCTACTCTCTATAAACAAATGCATTTGCCTGAAAAGAGCAGCTCTGAAAATGGATCGTCAGCGTGGACGTCCATTTTTAAGCACGAGGACACGGCCGGGCATGCAGGGGAAAGGGTGAGGACGAGTTTATGGGGATATTAACGCCTGTGTACTGCTCCATATTTCAGATAACATGTAGCTTGACTAATTAACCGATCAAACGCCGCGCCTAATCCCCATCAGGGCTAGTTAAGTTAATCAGTTTATTACACACAAAGCCAGTACAAGAGGAAAAGCATGAGTCAGAGCTTGACCTCGCTGTGAGAAAAGTCTGCGGCTTCTTCCAGTTCCTCTGTTAATACTTTGATTTCCTCAGTTTGTTTCTTTTCCTGCATCCGACGGCCGGCTGGCTGCTTTTTTTTTTTTTTTTTTTTTTTTGTTCCTCGAGAAAGTTTGGTGCAGCCACTAACCTCTTTCTGTCAGCGCCAGCCCGAAGAGATTAGCTGTATGAGTGTCTCTTGTTTCCCGGTGGAGCCCGGCCCCAGTCCATCACAGTCCCAACTCGGGTCCGTGCCGAGACGATGAGGGGATCTGCGAAGAGCGGGGTGGGAGGGACACATAGGCGGTGGGAGGAGGGGGGGGCGTGAGGGTGGAGAAAGGGGGTTGAAGTCATAGAAAACTCTGGCCATGATTGCAGTAATCCTGTTATCTCTCTTGCTAAAGCTGGCCACTCTAGTGACCTGGAGACACAAATGTTAAGCTGCCTCTGTCTCTCTTCTCTCTTCCTCCTGCTCTTTTCACTCCTCCCTGCTCTATCTCACTCTCTTTAGCCAGCCTCATTGAATGTCAGGGGGTGGTCTTGGCTCTGCCTGACTCTAAATTCACAGTCTTCACACACACCACGGGCGATCTTGAATTCCGTCAGAACAAAAGGGGTTTTTCTCCTGCGGTACTTGAACTTCTTGCTCATCTCATGCATCCTAATGTTTCCATAGCTGCACAGGTTCAGGCTATCTCAGGAGAAACGGACCCTCTTATTTCCACTGAATGGCAACAAAATCCAGCTCCGAAGATCATGATTAATATGTGATTTGATAAACTAATCCGAAACCTTGCATTGTGTTTCCCCAGAAAGAGCAAATAATATGGTCAAATTTAGCTTCTCATCTATTAGCACACGCGCAGTGTCATTTGTTAACAGGATAATGGGGCGTAAAGAGGGCCATTATTCTCTCAGTCCGGAGCATATGCTGAAATCCTGCACAAAAAACACACTCTTGTGCACACACTCACAGCCACTCAGACACACATAAACAATGCATAAGCGAGACAGTGTCTTTTGGAGCGAGCCCACTTTAGAGGAGCGGCGCGGCGCGGCCTGTTCTCACCCGGCCGGCGCGGCGTCCCCGTCAGGTGAGCGGGGGGAGCGTGTCCGAGACCCTGTCGGAGTCTAATCCTGACATGTCAGCCTTGAACCTGGCAAACCGAAACAGCTAGACAGAGCGAGTTAGTATTCATCCCCGTTCACGAGATGTTTGATAATAAGATAATTGGCATTCTGAACTCTTCCTCTTGCTAGCAGGCCTATAGATCCGCCTCAATAGGTCAAAGACCTGATCAAAGTCCAACAGCTGATTTGCAATGCTAATTGGGCCCAACAAATAATTGCGCTTAAGAACTGTTTAAATGAACCTCTCAGGAAGCCCACATAATGTGCCTTTTGTGTGTGCACGAGACATAATAGCAGAGGGCTTTTGTGTGGAGAATGCACTGGCCTCTGTTATTAACTCATTAGACCTCCGCGCTCAGATCCACAGCCGTTGTCTGACCTCCCCCCCCTCAGAGCAAGTGGGCAGGGTAACATCACAGAGCTGTGGTGTCAGTACAGTGGGATGCGCGTGCCGGCTCGCCACGCAGTCAGCGCGCTGTGCATTTTTAATGTATCCTGGCATTTAAGGGGGGGAAATAAATACAGCGATGTAAATGCAGGATTGCAGCATGATAATCACGGGGGGCCTAATATTCATGTTAACAAGGGGATAAGCACCAAGCAAACATGGAAATTAGCTATGCACTGAGCTAACATAGAAGTCAATTCCCAGGCTGAACCAAAAACTGCTCATTCAGTGAAGGAGAAAGCACATCAAATAACACAGGTAGAGATTCCGCATGGATAATTAACAGCTTCCTTTCCATTATAATTGGAATCAGTCGAGCCCCGTTCCTGGGAAAGAGGGCAGAAAATTGAATCAGTGTTGTGCAGATAGAAATTACCGCCATTCTCCACCTTAATTAGATATCTTTGCTGAAATCATACCATGGGCAACCATGCTGGCATGCAACACTCAACATATGGCCACTATCTATACACGAGTCTCCCTCTCGTAGCTGTTGTCTTTGAGGAACGTCTCCGGGACTCTGAGGGACATTCTGGCTCACTGTTTTCCTTCTGCTGCCATCTTGTTTCCCTCGGCGCACAGATTAAGGGAACATATCTTATTTCTGAGGTCTTTTCACACTCCTGATTTCAGAGGTCTGTTTGCTCTGTTGTAATATGCTCCTTTGATTGCAGTGTGAGGTAGCACATGTGAGCGGGATCCAAAGTACTGGATTTTATTTTTTCATTTATTTTTTTTATTTATTTTTCTTATAAGGACTCGCTCGGCACAAAGCACCCGGCTCAAAACGAATTGATAAATCAGAGGAAAATGTGGTGGATATTATCATCCCATTCCAGATGGTCATTTGGATGGCAACAAATGGTCCACTGAGCAAGTCCCACCGAGATTAAAATATTAAGCATGCATTTACAAATCTCTCCTGGCACAAAAACAAAAATGAAATTAAGGAGAGTCGCCATGCGCGAACAATGAGCAGTTGACTAATGACTCGTTCACTTCCTCCATCACAGCCCAGGTAGCTAGCAGGCCGGGGTGGCTGCAGCATTTGCATGCTAATGCAGTTCCAGGAAGCCGGGGGTGCGTACGCGGAGGCAACCTTGTGGTGACATTTAAGCGGCTGCGGAGGCGAGTCGGCCCCCGTCCTCTGCGGCTGCGTGCGGGGCCGATGTCGTCCTGCCCAAAGACG
>JAUESE010000056.1:4062219-4076230 GCA_032274725.1 Malacoctenus triangulatus | reverse complement strand
TGTGTGTGTGTGTGTGTGTGTGTGTGTGTGTGTGTGTGTGTGTGTGTGTGTGTGTGTGTGTGTGTGTGTGTGACACACTTTGAGCTTTTTCCCTCCCTCTCAGAACAAACTTCTCCAAAGTATTGAGCAGAGGAATCTTTCCCAATGCACAAAGTCATGATTTATTACACATCTATTACTCTGAATTATCTCATTTCATACAACTGAGTTGTATCCCCTATGCTTTTATTGTTGTTATCTGTTTAAATCGAATTCAAAACAGTCAACAGCCAAATTACCGTCCGAGGAAGACTCACCATTTCATAGCATTTCATTGTGGTTACTCGTAGTCGAGTGACTTTGCAAGTAAGTGAGAAAAAGGTGACATCTGTTCTCTCTCAGGTCGAACGCTTTAATACTGTGTTTATGGTTACATAATGGCGGTGTTGCTGTGACGCATTAGCATAGCTGTCAGACAACATCTTCAGCTCACGCTAACAGGAGGCTCATGAAAAGGATCAGAAGAATCCGACTCCCAGACTGTTTTTCCGGTTCAACCTTTCGGACTGAACACAATCAAACTTCAGCATTTATATCTGCGTCAGTCATTCCCTGAAGCTAATCGGTACTTTTGTTAGCTTACAATTTCAATCCCAACACTTTAAATGAAGAATAAAATTGTCACACACGTTCTAACTTTCATATATGGTAATTTCCCCTAAAAATAGAGGCATTGAGTTAGTTTATGAGGACCATAATTCATAAATTCCTCCTACTACGTAGGCCAGAGCGAATTCATTCCCACCCTGTGCTCAGATTTTCATTACTGGTTTCTGGTTTCACCTTCCAACCTTCTGCCACATGTTCCCATCACAAACCATTTGGCAATATCCTCTTACAGCGAGTAACCTTCCAACATTTCCCTCCTCGCCACCGAGCACAGGTACCTTTTTAATCTCCTCGTCTTTCTCCCTGAAAGTTATTTCTTGGACTGCATCTAAATCTGCCGTGTGATTGCTGTCACACGCTGGCAGTGATTTGAAGTTATTCCTCTTTGTGTGCGCAAGGTCGCTGCGTTGCAGCAACTCTCTGGCTGAAATATAAATATGGTAATGTTGATCTTTTATTACACTTTAAACACACTCCCGGTTGTTCTTTTTTTTTCTTCCTTTAACGTAACTGCAAAGGCTGCATTTCCTCACAGTCTGTGTCATGCACGTACGCCCGTTTGTTGTTTTTAAGCCTGACTGCACATTAATTTTCTCTCTGGGGTGAAAGTAAACCTTGAACCTTCATCTTTTGAAAAAGACACCCCATTATTTAAACCCTGCATTAATAGTGCCTTTACATAATCATTTTGTTGGGTGCGTAAAAAGACTGAGGCAGGAAAAAAAAACAGGGAAGCAGGAAGAAAAGCTGGTTATCAAGAGAAGCTCGAATGCTGAATAAACAAGAAGAAAAGAAACACAGAAGAAAGGAGAGGAACAAGACTTGCTTTTTTCAGATGTTTTATGTTTTATATATTATTGATGACAGCAGGAAAAAAAAAAACAAAAGTACAGTTTTGTCTTCTTTTTTGTTTCCTAATGGTTGGAGAAGCCTATTAGATGAGGGATGAGGGGTTGGAAATGAAAACTCTAAAAGATGAAGACCTCAAAGAAATGTAAACAGGCAGAAAGAGAGAGAGAAAGAGAGAGAGAGAGAGAGAGAGAAAGCGGGAGATCACACAGTGTCTGGACTTCACAATCAAACAGCGAGGACCTTCCCTACAGTTTACTCCCAGCAAGGCAGTGTGAATTGGAAAAAAAAAGCAGGGCTACACACACAGTGGTCCAGTGTGTTGTCAACAATCATCAAGTCAGAAATTCAGAGGGAGATCTTACACTTAGGCTCAGTATGCAAGGTTCCACTTTGGGCTTTGTCATCTATGGTTTCTCATTCTTTTTTTAGTTTGCTTTTCTTAGTTTTTTTTCCGCGGACTTTCTTCTCGTCAGCCCGTCCGTATCTGAGAGGTGAATTTGTGAACTGCCGTCTGACGGTCGGCTATCTTCGTCGTTGTCACGTAGTCGTTGCAGTGTGGCTATCTCTAGCAGGCTCCGGCTGGGCGCCGCGTCCCAGGGTGCGTCTGGGACGTCGCTCAGGATTTGATGTTGATGTTGAGGGCGCGAGCGGACCTGTCGTGGTGCCAGTCCCTCAGACGGGCATAGCGGGGACTCTGAATCTCAGTAAGGAACTTTTCCCTGAGCGCAGGCGACACGGACATGAAGCAAAAGATAGACATGAGGGAGGCAGATTACCGGGGAGAGAGTCAATGACACGAGCAGGAGAGTGAGCAGGAGGGGTGAGGCAAAGTACACAGAACCGAAGAGGTGAAAAAGTAGCAGAGGGATAAAAACGGGTGGAACGGCTCAAGCAGAAAAGATACGATTAGCTATTCAAGGCAACTGTTATGTGCAACTTTAGAGGATTAATGCATCTATGAATATAGTGTGAGTTTAATGAATGAATAAAAAAAAAAAGTTTAAGCATCTCAGTCAGATGAAAAACCAAACGTGGTTATTTCGCTGCAAGATAACATCAGCAATTTGGCACAAAGTAAAGTCTGGACTGGACAGTTCAGATCGTTTCAATGTTATAAATGAAAATACACCATTACATCCAAACCGCCACATGCTTGAGCCATATTAAGGTGGATTCAAAGGATTTGAAGACCCTAATTTGCACTTGTTTCTATCAGATTTTGCAACACATCCCCATTTCTTCCTTAATGTGGCTCTAATGCGTCGCTATAAATAACACAACTCGTATTAGAGTTTCAAGCAGCACAAACGCATCGCCGACAGGGAATCAAACCTCAACACAAGTCCTTCAAAGTAACAAACTCGAGCTGCAACACTCGAACACACACAAACACGTTTCCGTCCTGCGAGCCTTTTTACCTGGACCTCTTCATGGTCTCATCATCTGGGTCCTGCACTGAGAGATGCAGCAGAGACAAACATCAGACCGATCCAACGCGCACACTTTGGCTTTTCACAGTAGCCAGCTGATCAATGCTTAACACAAAGTGTTAAAAGTAACACTACTGATACACGGAGGTGCCGATTCTTCCTGCACTGATTACAGTCGGGCAGAAAAATCCACAGCTGTCACCGACAACAGCTGAGAAAAACGCTCCCAAAAGTAAAAAATGGACCAACCTGTTATCCATCTTTTCCCTGTCACTCACTCCGCTGTCACGCTCTCTTTGATTGTCACCGTGATCAGATCGACTGTTCAATAATAAACGTCCTCCCGCGCCTTATCTCCGCTGCCAGAGAGCGGGCCCACCCCCCACCCCCACCCCCATCACTCCTGGCTGTCTGGCGCCCGGTTGCAGGCCCTGACTTACTGAAGTCGGTGCCTGTGAGCTGGGCCAGGATGCGGAAGGAGCGGGACTGGGTGGTGCCGGTGCGGGGCTGCCAGTCCTCGGTGTCCTGGATCAGCCTCTTCTTGCTGCGGTCGTTGGGGATAAAACAGGGGATCTGGTCCACCCTGAGGCCGTGCCTGCACACACACCCAGCAGCAGCAGCACACGGCCGGCGTGGTTAACACGATCCCATCGGGACGCCACTCACACGCTGCTCGCCAGCTAATCAGGTGACCTTAAAAATCACAGGACAACCTGTGCAGATCATGCATGACCGGATGCTTATTATCACGATCAGGTCACCAAAAGGAACTAATGGATGCCCATTATGAGATTTGTAGTGACACACACTGTAGCCTCTCATAAATAGCCACTACTACACAAGAGCTCGCATTCATACCTGTAAGAATCAGAGGGAAAAGAGCCAATTCGACTGCAGTGGCTGGCCTTGTTCGAGGGACAGTTCTACTATGCGGCGACGCGTATATTTTCTGCTAAACAACTTCAGCGCAAAAAAGCCTTTTTCATCTCCGACATCCTTTCAACACAGCCGTGGGTCAAGTGCAGCATGCATTCATCAACAAGCAGGAAGAGCATAAAAGACGAACGGTCACCAGCGAGCGCTGCTGGTTTAATCCTATCACCGGACAGACAGATGAGCACCAGCTCGTCGCTCACAAACAGCCTGCACACGAGAAGCCACTGAGCTGACAACACAGCCAGCATGCGGCAGCCCCTTACTTGCCCTCCTGGTAGACTTCATCATAGTAAGTTGCTTCGCCCCTGCGAAATAGACCAAAGACCAGGTAAAGACCGCGGAAATGACCATAATGGGAAAAGTTAGACGGAAAGTCGATGAATGCACGGGCGAAATTCAGATGGGAGGGTTTTTGCCCTTTAGCATGAAATAGAAAAACGTGGTTCAATTTCACTTGAAGGAGGTTATTCAAGGAAATAGAAAAACCTATTATAGACAAGATGCTGTGTGGTAAAGCTAATTTTTTTCAGGTTTTTCCTCATCATCAGCATGTATCTGCATTGCCTTTTTAAAGAGAGAAAGAAAGAGAGAGCAGCGTTTCCCAACCTGTGGTCTGGGACCCCCGTAGCAGATGCCAGAAATCACAGAGGGGAAACAGAATTCTCTGAGGTTATTAAAGTTTAAATATCT
This sequence comes from Malacoctenus triangulatus, assembly GCA_032274725.1. Lineage (NCBI taxonomy): Eukaryota > Metazoa > Chordata > Actinopteri > Blenniiformes > Labrisomidae > Malacoctenus > Malacoctenus triangulatus. The sequence goes on along the minus strand of JAUESE010000056.1, from coordinate 4,071,674 downwards.
CACTTCAAATAAAACTATCTCCTCGAGTCTCGAGCAGACCTTAGAAACCGAGCATGGGTTTTATTTGGAAGGTTTCTGCCTTTGTATGACAGTGAGAGAGTGTGTTTTCTCTCAGTGGTTGGCTTCACTGCCGTGTTTTGGCAAATTTGATGAGCTTCAGGGAGAATAAAGGATGAGAGCCATGAAAATCAAGAGTTCTTGTAAGATATCTTGTGCAATAAATTCCTGCAGTGGTTCTGACCAGCATACGTAGACACACAATCAGTGAAAAGTCGCACACAAGCAGCTCACTGAACTGGTGTCAAACACACTTAGCTCAGGGGCCAGTTTGACCTCAAGTTGACCAGACAAGTACAATGACATCCTAACAACGAACAACGACAGACAACCTGTGACTTCTCTATTTTTTAGCGTTCAAAAAGTGCAAATACATCCTTAAAAATTTCACATTTATTGTTTTTAAAAAACTTTACATGTGGTGTGAAAGCTGCCTTTGCTATGGTGATTTCTCTTGAATCCAAAAAGTCCGTCAGGCTGCAACATTTCTGCCGTTTCAGCACATTGCAAACTAACTGTCAAAACTATGCTAATGTAGTTTTGCTGGCAAAATGGTCCCAAGCTTTAAGGGTAGATTCCTGCCGTCGTCAGCTGTTCAGTCCTCAGTCTCGGTTTTATGTTACGTCTGCTAATCTCACCACAACAGGGCAACCCACGGTGAATAAATAAGGAATAGCTGTTACCTCTATCAAATATTGCAGTTAATGTGTTTTTGGGGAGATGTTACACTTTGCAAAGTCATCATCAGAACACTGAAGCCTGAGACGGGTCCGCTGAGGCCTGCGGGCCGAATGTTTCACACCTCTGGGCCAGAGGTTTGAAAGTCCAGCGTGATCCAGCGTCACAAAGGCTGACAGACAACAACAGGTCACAGCAGACTGTGAGGGAGAAGGGGGAAAAAAACAAAACGTATACTAACTTTTCAAGAGTTTCCATCTGTGGAGATGAAAGAAAAGAGGAAAAGCACAAAGTGAGAGAAAGAGGTCAGAGTTTGGCTTTCGGGGGGAAAAAAACGGAGGAAGAGAACATGTCAATACACGTCCGTGGATGTGCACAACAAAGGCTGGAAAACAGTGCAAAATGTAGAGAGCATGCGAGGGGGTGACACGAGACATGCTGTTATTGTCAGAGGGCTCAGTGGGGAAAGGACGCCATTGTTTGTCTGTCAGATCATCTATTGTCACCGTGACCCAAAATGACGCAGTAGACTGGCACAAAACCTTCGCGGCTCTGCCGCTCTGCTCCTCTGCTCCGTGTACACACACACACACACGGTTATGTAAATAGCGCCGGGTGGTTTTTTTGCAGCAAAATGAAACAAATCTTGCCCAGTTTCTGTGCCGCTGCACTTCGCTTGTGCTCCGACAACCCGTAAATCACGTTAAACGCCCGCGGCGGTGATGCATCATGCCGGATTGCGCGCTGTGCAAACAGAACAACGCATAACCTGTTTCAAAAGTCAGGCCTGGACACAGACAGGTTGGATCGTTGGATCAGACACAATCCAACAATGTTTTCACCAGACGGGGTCGTTATGATCAAGCTCCACCCCTTGAAATGTAACAGGGGGGTGTGGGTGGAGGGAGGAGGGAGGAGGGGGGGGGGGGAGAATCTCTAGAGTGGTTCCCTAAAAAAATGGAGCAGTAAAAGCCAAGTGAGAAAGTAGCAGAATTTATGAGTGAGTCTAAATACAGCTACAGACCACATCTCTGCAGTGCAACCATGACCCAAATTACAGGAACCAGACTGCTCTGTCCTTCAATACAGTCTCATGCTATTCTACTACTTTCAGGTTTGTCTAAAAATACCCTAAAAACACTTGAATTTCTTTTGTGAATTTAAAAAAAGAAAAAATGAAAGAAGCTGAAACTTTGAAGACGACGGTTCCCCCAAATTCACTCAAGGGAGTCAAAGTTTGTCTGAGAGTTGGTAAAATAACAGCTTTTGCTTTTGGCTGACACAACTTCTGCTCGTCAGGAGTGAAATTCGAATGTGGCAAGGCGCTGCAGTGGGACGCACCGTTTCCTCACAGCAAAAGCACTCTGGTTCGATGCCATGCGAGGAGTTTGTTTGTCGGCTGTCTGTCTGCACGGCTCTTTGGGAGGAAGTCAGTGAATCGTGACAAAGTGCAAAAAAAACACGAGTCTTTGTCATGGTGATGGACTGGTTCACTGCAAAAAACTACACAGATGTTTTTCTTGCTCATTTCAAAATCAAAAAATGTCATCACACCTAAAACAAGACATAATCACCAAAGAAGTAAATGTTTGCTTTCCTAGTTGGCAATGCATTTGTCTGAATTCTTCTCTGTTCTGGTGCTACGGTCATAAAGTTACAGAGTTCAGTCTGATTGAGTTTCAGAATGAGCCGACCAATTAAAGGTGATTTTCTGGTGTTCTCACTGCACAAAAGTTAATCGTCCTTGAGCACAATGGAAAGATAATGGAAGTAGAGAGGTGATAATTGCATTACTTGAGGTCTAACTTATACCGCATGCGGTGATTTCTCATTATGAAGATAAACTGCGGTGACTATGAAGTAAACACTGTCACAAACATCTTCGACGCGGCTCCCAGAGTGCAGAGCCGAGTAAACACCACCATGTGCATCTCAATGATCCTGAAATGCTTTTGTGTCGTTTGTTTCTAACAAAGTACCGACTGGAGATTCAAAAGGAACACAAAGCAATCCCCGTCAGTCGATAGTTCATCTGTTGAAATAAAGAATAAAAAGAAATCACATCGAAAATGATGGATTTCTGTGCGTGAAAATTCCTCTTTGTGCGACAAATTCTTACTATAAAAAAATCCAAAGAAGTTTTCAGGCGTTTTTCACAAACTCAGACGCACACACGTAAAATGTGATGTATTTTACACCTGAGAGCGATGTTGCCTCGTGACTTACAGGTTAACAGATCTACAGCTCGCCTTCTCTACACCCAAACTAAACAAGACCTTTATACAAAACGTGTGAAGATTTAAATATTGATTATTGGTTTTTGTTTTTTTGTTTTTGTCTGAAAGGCTGACAAACAAACAAATTAACAGATAGACTGAGTTTCCATAGCGACAGTTTGAACACATACACACACACACACCGTGAGGATTAAAAGTACAGAGAATAAAATGGCCGAAAGCAATCTATATTTTTCCAAATGAATAATGAAACGCCCACGGTGGTTAAAAAACAGTAACCTTTTACAGGGCCATAAACTCCTGATTGATTATTGACGCATCTATCAGTAAAAGCCCCGAAATAAAACCGTCTGCGACTCTCCATCAGCCCCAGCGAACCAATTTCACACTTCTGCTAAATATTCCCTGATAAACTAACGACTCCTCGGCTTATAAGGACACGATCCATAACGACGGCCTGCCGATACCTCAGCTGCGTTTAGCACACGGCGCAAGTTTTCCGACAAAACGTGTCATATGCTCGCCATCTTGTGTGCTAAATCACTGGCGGAGCTATTAAAGCAGTGAGTCAGCATACGTTCGCTGTGTTTATCTGCTTCTTGTAATGTTTCTCAAAGCCTCAGACAAAATTTTGGCACCACGCTGCGGCAGTGATTGAACTGGATTCTTCTAAATCCTGCAGGGGCTATTTTCTCCTTTTAAGTGTAAAGCCAGAATAATGAGACATCAAAAAAACAGCGTTAAACCCGCATTAGTCACGTTGCGGCTCCAAAAGGTAACAGTGTTTATTTCTCCACCTACCCATTCTGTGGCTGCTGTGTGCTGGCGCGGCCCTGCGAGCGGGGACTGTTAAGTTTAGGGGAGTAGGCCACGGGTTTGATAAGAGGTCCTGAGTTGGCACTAGCACCACCTGCCGCGAACGGCCGCGCCACCTTGTTAATGGTCGTGCTCGGGGCAAAGGAGTACTTTGGCTGAACGGAAGCGGCGGCGAGCGAGTCCTGTGAGGGTGTGGGGAGAAGGAGACAATGCAGCACAGTGCACGACATGCAGTTAGACATTTCTGACACGCAAAAAAAAAAAAAAAAAAACTTCCCGAGGCCGTTGCACAATCCCAAGCCGTCCGGGCGCGGGCTCATATTTTTCTGGTGGCAAATGATTAGTCGGCGCTGCAGTGGCAGCTCTGTCAAAGCCTGCAGGCTTTTCTCTACATACAGAAGAAGTGCTTAAGAAGTGTGAACACAGTGGTTTTATTTGTGTTGGCTGGAAGCCAGCGACTGGCCGACGTAATCTGCTGGAGCCGGTGGAATGAAAACACTCAAAGTGAGAAAACTGTCAAAAATAACTGATGTGTCTCGCTAATGAGATTTCTGTCGGAGCGCTAATGCTCGGGCTGCAAAACTACAGCGAGCACAATGGACCACCAGCTTCGCGTTGGCACCTTGCGTCGGTGCGCGGCGCGGAGCAGCTCGTGACGCCGTGATCAGTTCGGTGAGTCGCTCCCGGGAGCCTCGGCGGCCAAACCGGACGCGTCGGTATTCGTTTCGGTATCGGGGATTGTGCAAGGCCTCGCAAAATTAAACTACAGGAGATTCCACAGGCGACATTCACAACAGCAAGCATCTCATTTAGCAAGTCACTGATGCTTGGCTAATGCGCCGTGCACGGACTTCCGAGAGAGCTTCGCCACACAGGTGACTCCGAGGAATTTAACACAAAGTGACAGAGCACAACAGTCACTCCAATCGTGAGTAATGATTAAAGGAACTTTTAAATTCGGTGTCACTGCGGTGCAGCAGCAGCAGACCATGCTGAAAAGTCCCGGTGATCACACGGAGGCGAGCTCGGTCTTACCTTCTGCTCTCCTCCCGCTTTGAAAGCTCTGCAGGGAGAGAAGACAGAGGTGGGAATGAGATCGTAGTTTTAATCACACCATCTTGTGTTTCCCTTGAAGTGGTTCAGCTTCCACATGAAAAAGCTTGTGAGGTTTCCTGGAGAGTTCTTGAATGAAACTGAACTGACAATTTGTATTCAAAACACTGAGAATAACAGTGATGAAATCCAACATAAACACAGTGAAACAATGAGATGGAAAACGAGAACAATAGAGAGAAAAGTAGAAAAAAACATAGAATTTAATCACAGATTAACATGTTTTTATACGTAGTTTACATGATTTGTAACATTCACTCATTCAGCTGCCATACAACGTCCTCATACAGAACTGAAAAAGACATGATTTCTTCGCTCGAGGACACTTGCACACATGGACATGGTGAGACGGGGTTGGATTGAGAGATGACTTTTTGTCACAGTCTTTTACGCTTCCTTATTTATTTCAAACTCCACAAATAATTTGCACATGGCTTTGCTTCATCTAACTATTTTGCCATATTTAAAACAGACCTCATGGAGAAACACCCTGTAAAACATCTTGTTTCGCTCCATTTTTTAGAGTGACTGAGTAATCGTCCTATTTGGTGACATTTGGCAATGTCAGGATCCTGTTTCACCGTCTTGAGACTTTTAGGAGTTATATCAAACTCCTAATAGAGAGTTCCTAAAGACGAATGCGCTCAGGAAGGACACTATAAATCATCGGTACATAAATCAACAAGAGCATCCTGGATTTTGGACTCGAAGTTTAGGATAAAACTTTGTCTTCCTACATAAGCATGTGGTTTTGATAAGTGAGGCGAAGCAGATTTATTTTGCTGTAACGCTCCATGTATTCATGCTCGTAACAGGAGTCCCTGACAGATAAGACTTGAGAACAGCAGAGTTAAAAAAGTAAAATTTAGGTTATTTTAATGAACCCAAACACTGCAGCTTCACTCCGTGGCGACAGACTGTGTCCACAGATTCACCTCCCCGGCTAAAAATACCACAAGTGCCAAGTTCTCAGCTCCCATCCTGGTCCTGGCATTACTGCGGTGCCTTCGCTGAACCGGCGCAGACGTTCATTAAAATATCTCTAACGCTGTGCGTTCAACACGCAGGGACCCCCGCGTCGCGCCGCCGCGGGCTCCTGAAATAACCGGACATGAGTTACGACCACCTCCTGACCCGCGACCGCATGCCAGACGAAGCTACAATAAGCCGAGGCGAGAGAGGAGCGTCCCTCGTTTGTTTCAGGCAGCAACCACACGAGGAACAATGGGACGCGCTTCCTGTGACAGGGAGAAAATGGATAACGGCCCGTGTCAGTGCCTGCTCGGGCGCTGATAGAGCGATTCGAAGAAGGGATGACAACAGACAGGGGCGAGGGGGGGGGGGGGGGGCATACCGACATGTCTGCGCTCACCACGCTTCCTCCAGCCGAGTCACGGCCGCCACCGAGGAGTCGAGGAACGACGGCGCTCGAGCCCGTATTTACTTTGGTTCTATGGACGCTAATGAGCAAACGTGGAGTTGATTAAGTCACTTCTTGGAAGAAAATTAGTTGGCCCGGTCCTGAAACCGAATATGCACAGCGGGTGAGATCATTTCCTGCCTCATTTCATGGATCAGCTAATTTAGCTGATGCGTGTTTTGGCTTTCCGATGTCAGATAAAGTCAGGGGGGAAAAAAAAGAAGTAAAGAGAAAAAATCTCCCATGATACTGCAATCAACTGTGCTCACATTACCGACATGTTTCACCCAGCACCCCGCGCAGCCAATCACTGATCAAACTGATATATGGCCCCTAATGTGTCCCTGCAGATCCAGCCTGATTTCCACTGGTCACATTTCTTGTTTGATGCGGCCCTAAAAAAGCTCCAGATAAAGCAGAAAAACCTTCCCCATAAAAAAAAAAAGCAACACAAGATGATCATTGGTGCTGAACAAAATGAGACACTAAAGCAAACAATAGACCGTAGCTCATCAGCGTGCAGCTGTCCTCCTCTCTTGACATAAAAGAACCATGGATGGCAGCCAAGATACGAATAAATACAGCCGACAATGGCTCCTCTCTGAGAAGTGTTTCAGGAAAACAATATTTGCTTGTCTTACAGTATAATAACAACAGGACGGGGTGAGATGAAGAGGGGAGACTCGGGATCCACGGGAAGGGAGTCATCGGTGACAGAAAAACAGAGAGAAGAATGTGAAATGTTTACAATGGCCGGACTCCACAAGGAGACGAGAAATAAGAGGAGAGGAAGCCGCAGAGTGCAGGAAGAGCTCGGCTGGTGTTAAGTAAACACTCGGGCTTATTACAGGTCTATCCAAGTATCACGACCACTCCCTGTGAGGTAACGCTGAGGGGGGAACACACGTCTTCCTTAAGAATGCATATAATGATGTGTTTGGAATTCAGGTTGATATCAGACCGAGGAACCTCGTTCACAAACTTCAGCGATTTCATCTTCCTTCAGCCGAGAGCCGAACACAACCAAAACATACGATGGAACGTCGATAGAAATGAGAAATGGACGTCCCACATATCGTGCTTTTTGCCCTGCAGGTGTTGGAGCGCTTCACACGGCAGGTCAATTTCACCCATTCACTCACACTCACACACCTGTGGCAGGGACTGCAAGGCGCTCATGCACACACACACGGAGCAGTGTCTTGCTCAAAGGCGCTTCAACAGATCGGTACTGCGAGATGGGGATTCAACCGCCGAATAGAATTAAAATTAAATCTGCAGGGGGCATTTTTTCCTGATTTCTACTTAATACAGTTTTATCGACCGCTTCTTAATTAGTGTCACTTTATTTTCTTCTCAGTTTTAACTCCAAATCCCTCTGTCCAATGTGCTCTCTCGCTCTCCGTCTCTGTCCCTCAAAGGTTTTTAGTAGTTTGCAGTGTAGTTCAAACGGTATCCTGCACAGGAAACACAAACATCTTGGATTTTACTCATCTTTTCCTCCACGAGGAAGAAAAAAAAAAAAAAGCAGCCGTTTGAAAGCAAAGATACAGATTTGTTTTTCTGCTAGCCAGACTCAGTGACTCCTTCACTGAGCATAATAACAACCTGCGCTGTGTTGTAACCTGAAGTTTATTACTCGCTAAGCACAAACTGTTTTGATCCTTTTTGACAGTTTGTTTTTCCGAGCAATTTTGTCATCCTTTCCCAACAACCAAAACGTGACCGCTTTAAATGTTTTTGTTTTGTCGAATTAACAATCGGTTCACGGTCAAATATGGCAGATGTACGCAAGACAGGTGCAACGCAAATAAAGTTGGACAGATGGATAGCTGAAGAGCAAAAAAGCACTTTAAAGCAAGACTGAAAAAAAAAACTTCACTGGAAAGTAGCTGGTTGATCTCATAATGCTTTATTCACCTAAACAATGCAGCTTTGTTGGATTGCAACTCTGCTTCTTGTCCCCGAATAACATCTTGCAAAAAACCCCAATTAACACGAGGGTGGACAAGAATGAGCGGGCCCACGGGATTCTGTGGTCAGCTCAGGGAAAAGTGGTGTAGGAGTGCGAAGAAAAGAAACGCGGGGAAGGATTTTTTTAAATCTGCTCTCTGGAAAGTCGTACAAATGACCCGCGGCGGTTCTGACTCTTGACTAACTAAGTGAACAAAGAAGATTTGTAAGAATTAAACAGCCGAGTCTCTTGGCAGGCAACAATAAAGTGAACACTGCTGTTTTCACATTACTTATGAGGATCACAAAATCTGAATGAGTCCCATGATGAGAGCAGGCTCATTTTTATTGCTTAACAAGTCAATAGCTTCTCATTTTCTGCAGGTTTTACCTTCTTGAGTGATTACTTTTCATCTCTCTTTGGGGGAGGGGGGGGGGTCTTTTTCTTATAATTAAGCTCCTGATGAAACATTTTGGCGCAGACTTTGCTGAGAGTTTCTGGCAGGAGCTGACGTGAGCAGGTGTAAGTGCTGCCTATAGGAAGGTTATCCGGAGCTAATTAAAGGGATGCGAACAAAATTGCTAAAAAAAAAAAAAAAAGAAAAAAGCGGTGTGAATTTCGTGGCTCACACTTTAGAACAAAGTGTTGTGAAGTCTAACGTGGAGGAAAGTTTCTCTAATTCCATCACAAACTGGAGGCATAATGTAAAGTACCCAAGGTTCCCCTGGAAACGCTTCATTTCAACAGAACAAAAGTCGATGTAGCCACTTAAGAGCAGCTTTCATGCATAACTACCGGCTCCACTCCTCTGCTTCTTTAAAATGATAAGGACAAGGCATTACTGATGGGAGAAAGCTCCAGAGGAATGCAGGCTGTATCTCAGCCACTGCCACACGAGGCTTTTAGCTGCAATAATAAAGATGAAAATAATAACAATTATAGTGGTTAACTCTCTCCTCGGAAATCCGGAAGACCTGACGCGTTTCACAGTGGAGTTTGCACCGTGTTTCTGCCCGCGTGGGAATCTGCACGTTCCTCCTGTTCTTACAGGTGTGAGGGATCATACTGGGCGTTTCTTTATCTGCGCGGACAATAGGGAGGTTAAAGTCTACACCCGCCAACACTGGTGGACCGTGGGCGGGGGGGGGGGGGGGGGGGGGGGGGGGGGGGGGGGGGGGGG
>JAUESE010000056.1:4052064-4062209 GCA_032274725.1 Malacoctenus triangulatus | reverse complement strand
ACACCCCCCACCACTGGGGGAAAGTGGGCTAACCCCCCCCCCCCCCCCCGCGCGCACTGACCCATTTGCCCATCCGACTCAAGGCGAAGTGCAGTCATGTATTTGATTACATATTTACAGAAAGCCATCGCGCATTCTCAGAGATCATTCCGGGCGTGAATGTGGCTGCGGGCGAACAAGTCATTTGTCTCGCGGAGGCCACGTCCTCAAAAATGTGTTTGGCAGAAACGCAACAAGTAAAAAAGTAAAGTTAACAAAAACGTGCTTTTTCAAACTTTCCATTCCACAAACGAGGATAAAATGTTGTGAAGGGAAAAAAAAACAAAAAGAAAACAATAAGGTGAAAGAAGCCATATCTGTGTGGGAGGAATTGGGTACACCTTTAAACAAAGATGAAGGTCAACCCAGAAAACTGGGAGTTATTTTCACTTGGAAACCTCAAACAGTGCAAGATTGATGAGAGGAAAAGTAACATGCATTTCAAATGACCATATGGTGGTGCGATCTGTGCCCGCAGTTTGTTTGTTTTTGCTCATGAATTAACTTTTCATCTTCGCTAAATTGTGTTTAGTGGCTCTTGAAGTCTCCCACAGTAACAGGCAGAGACAAATAAGATCACATACAAAAGCCTCAGGCAGAAATAATTACCTTTTTCCCACCGTATATCTCCAAATATATCTATACCGGCAGGGTTGTGACCTTGGAGCTACTTTGAGTTTGAGTCAGGACTAAATCTGAAACTAATTTAAGCCTTGGGGAAGAAAAATAATAGACCGTGTGCAATGATCATTTTCATGTATTTTCCGACTCTCTGTCACTATTTCAAGGACATCCTGGTATCTCATCTTATCCGAGTGTGAATAAACGGGGGGTGTGTGTGTTTGGGGTGATTTATGCCGCCGTACGAAGGGGATAAAACAATAAAAACACACGGGGCGAGTGATCATGTCGAGTTTTCACGGTGCGGGGAGACTCACTTGCTCAGGCTGAGGGTGAGCGAGTCTGTCGCGGCTCTAATCTTGTTCTGTGCCTCCACGTGGGTCATGTCCTCTGCATTGGAGTCGTCGATGGACACCACCCAGTCTCCGACGCCGACGCCCGCCTGGGCCGCCTTTCCACCCGGCGTCAGCTGGAGGGTTGGGAGACAAAAAGCGTTCAGACAGAGGTTAAGGCCCCGTGTGGAAAATAAAGCAATGAAAAAAACGTTTAATGGGAGAGGACAGAGATAACAAGAGAGGAAAACAAAACATGATCTCAGGGGCAGCAGTGCAGCTTTGGCAGGAGCAGAGATGTGATGAGAAGCTAAACGTCCAATTGAAGAGGAACACAAACACACAAAGTTCCCGGGATGAAATGAAATGACAACATCTCTCAGTTCACAATGTACTTTTTACGTGATTTGTTTCACGTCATCTCTAAAAGCATTATTTGATATTGTAACGACGCGAATGATTTGCTGCTGTGTGACTTCTTATCCACAATGACTTCATACATGTTGATGAATCCAGAGCACAGTGGGTTAGCAAAGGTTAAAAGACAAAATAAACACGACAGTCCAGGCGTTGTGACTCAGTCTAACAAAATACATTGTGGTGCAGAAATCCTCGTATGCGAGGGTCAGATCTGATGACTTCCACCAAGTTTTCAAAGGAAACCCAAGTTAGTACTTTACTGGAAGTCTGTTGCTAACTTTTGGTGAAATCTGTGGACGAGTTAAGTCTCCATGAAGCTTTTGAGGCTCTGGAATCAAACACACTTCTAATCGACTCAAATTTAGGGCGGTCGTATTTAGGATCAGAAAATTTCACAGTGGCTCACCAGCCAACCGGTAATGTTTAATCTCGAATGTCACCACACTCGCCACCATTAGCTCATACTTAATGGGTGCAGTCCAAAGCAACACACACACACATACACAAACTCCAAGCACACACACACTGAGAGTCATGTTCTGTTGCCTTTCTGCTGTAGCGTCTGTTAACACTTAATGATCAGCTTGTGGAGTCTGTCTTTCTGGGTCGACTTCACTCAACACGACTAAGAACCAGCACTGGAGGTCATCATGATGTCATCACTCAGCAGCGGATGATTTACTGCAGATGTGAGTCACAACTGTGAGATAGCAGCAGACAGGAACCATATGTTCCCAGCAGTCGTATCGCTTACCGGAATGAACCGTTTACCTTCTCTCATTCAGACAGGTAAGTCACTGACTGACACAAAAAAAATGACATCAACCTCCAGGGCTCGTCACACAGACACACTGAGTCAGATCCGGAGTCTGGTTACAACAGGAAGAAGTCTACACAGTCCCATCAGGCAGGGATGGTTTTCTACAGGCGCTCATACTCAACTGGGCCCGTCGAGTCCTTTCAACTCAGCTAATATACAGGGCGAAGATGCCAAATCGGGTTTTGTAAGGGCTTAGTCAGCTAGCCCATGCGGCTTAATGAAACTCAGGACCGGAGTCAAACTCTCAGATAACCGGAGAACAAAGTGCTAAACATCAGATAAGCAAGCGAGTGCCAGGATTCCTGGCGAAAACCTATTAGGATTACTCTCTGATGTCACGGATCCCTGCAAATGTTAGCTCATCAAAAGCTCAGAGGAGCCGGCGCCGCGATCAATAGTTTGCTGCCATGTTCGGCTAAGCCATCACGCTCTCCGCGCTTTGATTCTGCACGTTGAACGTAAACACTGGTGCGAGTGTGGAGGTGATATGTTCGGTAAACCGACGACGGCTCGGGGTCTGAGAAAAGCTGCGCTGCACCCCGCGAAGACAACGGAGCCAGAGTCGGTTCCCCTGTCAAAGCACGGCAGAGCTAAAAATAGGACGAAAGTCATTCCCTCGGAGGAAATCCAAGTTACACTTATTTTACAGCCAAGTTCAAACATCACTTTAATCGCCTTTGATTTGCACTCACTGGAAGCAATCAGGAAGGTTAAGTAAGAAATAACTCTCCCATTTCAGACCAAACTTCAAACAAAAAGATTATGGAAAAATAACAATGGCGTGGACATATGTGAGGTGTTTTCAGAGAGGGGGAAAAAAATAAAGGGCAGCACAGTTTTACAGTTTGGCATGAAGCCACTGAGGTTTGCTACAAAGCTGCAGTGCCGTTTCCCTTCTTTCCCTTTTACTGGATAGTAAAACTACAGCGTTTTGTTGTCTTGCCAAAATCAAACAATTATTTCATTAGCGTTGAACAACAGCATCCTATTAGTTTTAGCCACAGAAAGGCTGCCAAAGCCTCATGGGAGCTGTACGTGTTTAACGCTGACAAAACGAACACTCTTTCATCTCTGTTAGACTGAAGAGCTTATAAAACGTTAACCAGCGAGCGCGCTGTTAGAAACTCACACTGCGTAATATGGACAGAAGCCTCCAGTGATTTGGGAAAGAATTAATAAAGAAGCTCCATACGAGGATTACAATTAGCTATTTAGAAGGCAAATACTTCCCAAAGAGCTTCTTCACCACGATTATCGCACCGAAAAAACAGCATTTGGAGTTTTAGCGCCGTGGTTCCTAAATTGGGGTTTGGGACCCCCTGAGGGGGCACCGGAGATCACATGGGGGGCCTGAGGCTTTGTTTGCTCTGACACGCCGCTTCTCTAAAATGCTCTTTTTTCAGTCGAGTCGTCACTGAACTGTTTCCATTTAACCAAACTGGTTCCAAAACACTTGCACCGTTTTTTTTTAAATTACAACAATTTGCTGCATTTCCTGTCCTCTGTTGCTCTATTCACTTGATATACATCACTTCCATTCGATTTAAAATGAGGCAACTTTGTTTTTGTTGAATTTTAAATCTTTAAATCAAACATTTTGTCTGAGTTCAATTTTTCGGGATGATGAAAACTGCAAATCTTTGCATCCTGGCTTCCTTTGTTTATAATTCATTGTTCCAATTTTGGTGTAAATGCTGTTGCGTCTAAAAAATAATGAAGCCTGGTGGGTTTTTTGCGCTACATGTGTGTGTGAGCTGTGTTGACGGACACAGACACCTGCGCCTCTGGCTCAGGTTCAGAGTGCAGCTGCTGGCTCACTTGAGAAGGCAGCAGATAAAGTTGCTGCGCTCAGACCTTTGCTGGGCAGGGGGTGGACAGAAACCCTACACCCACCACCGCCTCCTCCCGCTCCCAGCCAGCAGTTTGTCAATACAGCGAAGGACAGTGGAAAACATGTTCTTGTTCCTGCAAACGCTCTGATCTGTATCTGCCGACCACCGGGCGCGCGACAGATGGCCGAGGCCGCACCGCAGAGTCGGCCCGCGCGAAGTGTCCGGTTCCTCGAACTGGCGACCGGGACTGCGAGTCTCGCAGGTTTTGCCGCAAACGTGTTTGGGGCTCACGCGAGAAAGCACGACATTTCTGCAACTTTAAGTATTCACAACTACAAGGATAGCCTCGTGGTTCGCAGCGCGTTTCAAGGCTTTCTGGCAGAGCAGAGCAACAGAGCTGTTTTGGTATGCTATCTCATTTCAAAGCATTAGCCAACCTTTCAAAATGCAACGTCTTGAATTCGCGTTTGAAGTCCGTCCCTTGACTGAACTTACAGGTGAGCCGGGGCCTCGTGCTCGCTCTGGGAGCTGGCGACGCTTGTTTTTTGTTTTTTTTTGCAGATAAACTAATAATGCGGAGAAGTTTATCGACAGTTGGCAATATTGAGGCTTTTTGTAACTCTGCACCGCCTCACTTTTATTCTTTCCACGGCTATTTGGGGGCCGAGAGACAGTCTGTCCTTACATCACTCACACAGCGCAGCTGATGCAAAGCCATAAATATCACTCCGAGAAATGGAAAACCAAATCTGCAAGTATGTGGTCCCCCCACCCCAACCACCCATCCACCCCCCCCCCCCCTGCTCCTCCTCCAACTTATGACTGCAGTGGCACACCTAGCACTACCTCACCTTAGAACACAGCTCACACCCCGAGACAGCTACATCCTGCCAAAAGAAATGCCCCCTGCGGACAATCTTTCAGTACCCCCTGAATTATTAACGCACTCCGCCCCCCAACAAGGCCTCCTTCACTTGAATGTGTGTGTGAAGAAGACAGAAAGGGGGTGTTTAAGAGGACACAGGTGATAAAGTAACAGATGGTCTCCAAGCCAAACAGAGACGCACGGAGAAACAGGAATATAAGACCCAATGACACATCCAGCTGTGGCGGTGCGCAGACGATCACAAATCCCCCCCCCTCCCCCTCGCGTATTGGCATGACATCACTTGTAATTTCCTCCCGAACATTTGATTTCAGTGCCGTGGCATGTGTTTGTCGATAGAAACCAGATGGTGCTCAGGAGGCTCCGTTATGGCATCATAATGTTTATGGAATCGCAGGGGGCACGAGATCTGGGGCAGATATACGGACAGAGTCCTCGCAGGAGTCGTAGCGCTGCCCCAGAGTGTGGTGGAATCAATTGGAGCGGCCATCAAATGGGACGAAAATAACATCTTGCCAACAAAATTTTTACACATCTCTGTTTAAGACGGGATGTTGTCATAAATGTGGAAGAAAAGGCACGTTTTAACAAGTACATCCACATCTTCTCAAGGTCAGGAGACATTGGGATTCATAACTGTCGCCATGACGGTGGAAACACATCACAGGAAGACAACATAAAGTTTCTTTTTTTGTGGCCGGACACATAAAAATGACTTTTCAGTGGGATAGAAGGATTTTGCCTTACTCATATGATACTAAACATTCGTGAAGTGTCTTCAGTGATTTCTGTTGAGCTTTAGGAAAATAACCCTCATGAAGTCATCCGGAATTGAAAATGGAAATGCTGCATTACAATGTGGTGATGCAGACATGGCATTTACGAGGCACTGAGGGTGTAACAGAAGACCCCATCAAACTACTTTATGGAAAAAAAAGCAGCACAAGACAGTGTTTGACTCACACGGGTGACTAAAACACAGAATTTTTCAGCCTCTGTGGACGTCTAGTTTATAATCTCTTCCTAAGAAAATAAATTAAAGAAAACCATAAAAAGCTTTGTAGCTGGAACACCCTGAGCTGAAAGTAAAGGAGTATATCTGCATTCAACTCCTGTTCAACAGAGTTCGAAAGGAAGGTGATGGAGCAAAGTCTGTTGATATGCACATCTATTTTTCAGATCTGTGTTGACGGTTGACCCAGGCCTTTTTAATGGATCTACAACATGTCTAAGTTATTTAACATATAAATCCCACAGTCCTAAGACTGATAATAAAATTAGCAACACGCACAATAGTTTCATTTTCCATCTGATAAATTGTTCACATTTCATTCTGAGGTCAAACGGTCATTTCGTCTCCTCACTTTCACGGTGACTTAAACCAATGGTGAACATTAGTCTGATCTCACTCGAAAGTTATTCCATTGAGGCAGAAGGTGTCCATCATGGAGACGGGAAAAGTGAGTGTGGAAGACACATTAGACACAGCGAGGAGACAACTGGATTGTCTGTTGGCAGCAGACAGGGTGGATATGAGAAAAATCCCTGGAATGCTGAGAAAGCATAGCTTTCCAGCTTTGCAGCCAGAGGAAGGAAACAAGAGCATTGTCGAGCATGGAAAACCCACACCCCAACTCGCTCACACAGGAGGGAGCAGGAGGGAGAGACTCGCAACTTTCCAAATCAATGCAAAGCTAATCAGTAAGCCTATTCACGGTGGATCGAATACAGTCTGAATTGCTAAATCTGAACCTATTCTGTCACAATCCGCTCAGCCGAGCTGATGATCTAAATAACCAGTAAGAAATATCCAATCTGAAACGAGGCTGATCATCGACTCGTCCTCACAAAACGCACTTAGACACATTGATTCTTGAGGAGTTATCACTTGCAATCTCTTTGCTATGCAGAGAGCCTAAAAGCCTCCCCGTCCCGTCACTCCACATGGTCTTCATTTAGTAATTGCTTTTAACTGACTGTCTGGGTTAAGATACTTATCTCCTTAGCGACAAGCCAGCAGAGACGGACCACCTACTTCATTCATCTAAAGGGCAATAAGTAAAGGCCTGAGTTTTCTTCCAGTTACTAAGGGATACTGTATATCTTTGTGGTTTTACAACCCCAAGTTGGGCCATTTTCATCCTCCGCAACTGCGAGGTTCACTGTCCCTTCTTTTATGGCAATCACGACGAAAGCCAACAGCCCCTGAGAGGCAAAGGAGAGCGAAGCTGTCACATCTTTATAACTCCTGCATGTTGCAGTCTGGCGGTCTGTCGAAACGAGCGACAAAGTGTCTCATCCACACGTTTTTTGTTTTTTTGGTGGAGGAATTGGTGTTTTTTGCGTGTCAGAGAATTGGGATTGGAGATTTTTTGAGTCCCAGAGTGGATGACTCCTCAAAACCCCCAACTGTTTCCCCACGGGGATGATCAAAAAGCTCAACGTCTCCCTAAGAGCGTCAATCTTGTCAACAAAAACAACCCTGTCAGATAATGGGGCGATATGACTCATTGAAAAGCAGCTGGAGAAAGTCTTTGAACAATTATCAAAATACACCCCGACTAGAGAGAAACGAGCCTGCCGCAGGTTGATTTATCGAGATGTTCCAACTAGCAACTCGCCCGTTGATACCCACCCAACAGCACTCCTCACTTGTCTGGACTGAAATCCTAAGTTAAAGACTATATTCCACCAAAAACTGTTGTTTCTGCTGTTGCTGCCATTCGTCACAGGAGGGTTTTTTTTTTCTCCACGTCTGTTTGCTCTTTTATGGGAAGCAGAAAAATGTTTCTTGTCAAAAATCCAAGGGGAACATTGTGTTGTTTCTGGGTGCGATGCCTGCCAGAAAGCTGAGCAAATACAAGACATGTACTGACAAGGCTGGCGATAACTGCTGCCCTCACCACAGGATTACATCAGTCCTGCACGCACCATGCTACTTACAACTCTACACGCCACAGAAATCAAAGCAAAGTGCGTCTGATTGTTGGGTTTTATCTTAATCATCTATTCTAACTATGCAACAACTACAAAGGCAAAGAATGGAAAGGTTGAATAAAGTGTTACGGTAATCACACATGCCAAGACTCACCCAGAGCACTCATTATATGTAATTACAGGGAAACTGAAAGAAAGCTGATATATTTATAAATGGAGATCTGTACAATGCTTATAAATCACCCACTTCTGTGAAGTAGCAATGAAACAATGTGAGAATAGAAAGAGTCCATCACAAAATATTCTGTAGAGAAAAAAAGCAGATCAGTGTGTGAAATACCTGGCAGCAAAGCGGGACTGGTTTCCTGTAAGTGTGAGACTGTATGTTTGTCAAGCAAAGCGGCACGCTGCACTTATAAGGCCTGGAAAATGGTTGCTGCTCCAGTCAACAGCAACAGCAGTTTATGGAGTATTGGAGAATGGTTTCAGTGACCTAACATGGAGAGCACACACAGCTCCGCGCAACAAAACGACAGCACGCTCCTCGAGTCAGAATCGCCGAATGCTACTCGTTAAAAAGCTCTGCGTGTTTGCGGACCACGTGAGGGTGAAGACTTGAGCCAGAAAAATTTGAATAACATGAAAATAAGGAACCGAGTCTGGAGGCAGGATCCAGCACTGGGCTTCCATGCTTGAGAAAAAAAGAGCAGTATGACTTTGCATTTGCTCAGGCAGAGTCCTCATCGAGGGACCAAACTGGTGCCTGACACCAAAGGATGCCGGTTATCGGGTCAAGCTTTAGATAAAAGGACCGTGCAGCACAATGTTCCCTGGCAATAAAGAGGAAGCCTGCGAAGGGGCCTGTGACACGACCGATTGCTGAGAAGTTGGGAAGTCCAGTGGAAGTTTCTTACCCTTGACACGGTGAGCGGCATGCTGAAGTCCTTGCCTCCCTGCAGCCTGAAGCCCCAAGGCGCCGGGCCGCTGAGGGTGACGTTGTACATGCTCATAGCCTTGAAGAAAAAAAAGAGAGAAAGGTCCAAATTAGCACCAAAAACAAAATGGAAAAAGAAAAGGTTTTGTTATCACTACGTCCTTCTCTGGATGATTTAAAGAAGATTGGTTGTCTGCTTTTGTTTCCAAAGTAAACACACGCACACATTCCTGGAAACGACACTCTGGTTGTTTTTCCTTAACAAGACATGATGCTGTTAGATGTTGGAAAAGTGTAACTGTAAAGATTTATTGAGAGCTCCTTATCATTGAGCATTTGACCCTTCGGATTAACCACATTAACAGTCGGAGCAATAAAATGTCATGAGATGCTGCAGGGACAGGACATTCCGACAATGACCAGCCCGCTGACAAACAGGCACATCTTGTGCAGCAAATTGAGGAGAACACTTTAAAAAGGCTGTTAAGGCCGAGTTTAGCGACGTGTGCTTCAATGCAAATGAATAGCACATAAACGGCAGCATCACAAATCAACTGAACAACAACAACAACACTTAAAAGTTATGCGTTTCGGGTAGAACACTGCAGCCGCCTCATCGTACTCGGCCGTTAAAATGACAACGTAATGGGACGGTAAAACCACTTGCCCTCAACAGCCAAACCTGCCTTCACATTTATCGGTGATTCGTAATGATTCGTGGCGCATAATTAAACAAGAAAGCTATACAAGGCAGCTTCATCAGAATTACACAATGACACCAAGTGTAGACACTCTTAATACCCGTGAAAGAAGTAATCTGGAGATGAAAAGCCGTCACTGGTTCTCAGTATCCAAGATAAGGCCTTTCCACTGACCTCTGTCCTCCCTACTCCAGCCTGAGCTTCTCCACCACCACCTCCTCCTCCTCCTCCTCCACCTCCTCCTCCTCCTCCACCTCCTCCTCCTCAGACCCCCCCTGTCAGGTGTTACTGCACCTCATGACACGGTGTCACCTCGATCGAGACCTACCTTGTCCTGTAGGGCCCGGCTGGTAGCCCTATCCTGGGAGAAAGCTTGGGAGTCGGTGAGCTAGGGCAAGCAGATTCCCTCTGTGTTGGCAAACCCTACCACCCCCCCGATGCTGTCCGTGACACAGGCAAGCCCTCGCCTCTGCTCACTCCTCAGAGGCTATATAAGGAATGTAAAACTACACCAAACTATTTCAGCCCAACACCCACATGAGTCACAGAGAGAGAGAGAGAGAGAGAGAGAGAGAGAGGAGGACTGAGAGAGGTAACGTCAACTACCCCTACATTCTGGAGGA
>JAUESE010000056.1:4011030-4036864 GCA_032274725.1 Malacoctenus triangulatus | reverse complement strand
TATTTTACTGACCAGACTTTATTTACAAGAAGAGCACACTATTACTGGGTCAGTGTGGGAACGGGGCATTGGCAATACACACAAGTTCAATGTGACAATGGAAAAATAATTATCTGAATGATGTCATTCAGTATGTACACTGACCTCCTGACCACTTCCTTCCAACCTTCTTCTCTCTTCTGGCCTCTCTTTGGACTTGTCAGACTAAGCTTGCTGTTGGGCGAAGTAACAGGGAGAGCAATGGTCTTGAATGGAGAGGGCAAGGAGTTGGTGCTGGAGTCGCCTGCGTCCGGAGCTCTGTGACAAACCAAGACAACCCATGTTTAATTTCTTCATAGAAGATGTTATGAATCAAACAATTTGTTACTGTCATCACTAGCTGAAGTGACGGCCACGTGAATGATATGCAAATAGTTTCAAACATGGCTGTGGCTCCGTTAAACACAAACATCATACTGTCAGATGACGGATTCTTCTTTGAAGGACTCACTTTTGTGTTGGTTTTGAGATGGAGACAGTGACTTTATTGTCCACTTTGCCGTCAGTCTGCGGCTGAGGACAGTGTCTCTTCTCAGGGCCGGGCAGGAGGGCCTGGGACTGGGCTGCTCCTGAGGAGGGGGCTGAGGAGGAGGAGGAGGAGGAGGAAGAGGAGGAGGAGGAGGAGGTGGAGGATGTGAGGTCAGGGAGGTAGTTGAGCTCCTGACTCTTGCCCCCACTGCTGCTGCTCTCACTGGCACAGTCGGTGCTGTCCAAGGGGTCAGAATCGCTGTTGCCACCTGTCACTCCCCCACCCCCACCCCGTGGCTCACCGTGGATCTTGTTCTTGTCAGCCTTGTGTTGCGCTAGTGCAACCTGGAAAGACAACACACTCATGGCATTAATTTTTTTATGTGTGTGTATATATATATTTATATATACACACACACTTTAGACAGAGCAGCATTTTACATACAAGACAAACCCACGAGGACATCACAAATCAGCAAAGATACTAAAGTTCATAAGCATTGTGATGCTCACCTGTGGATCTTGTAATATGATGGGTTCGTTTGGTGCTGAATCCTTGGTCTTGTTCTTTTTGTTCTTACGATTGGTGCTCGGGGTTGTGGCCACACTAGCTCGCTTCTTACCAAAGACTGTGGTGAAAGTAGTGGAAGTGGCAGATATTCCAATGGTGGTGGTGGTGGTAGCACTTGGAGGTTCAATAGGAACCTCAGTTTCTGAAGAAGGGGGGGAGAAGGAAATGAGGAGGCAAGTTAATACCAGGTGACCAAAAACATACAACCAGCTTCTGAGCCAAGTTCACACCTGGTGTGCTTCAAATTTACCTTCAGCTGAATCCTCTTTCTGCTCAAGCATCTCAGAGGACTCCTCCTTTGTTTTCTGCCCCTCCTCTTCCTCTAGCTTTCGCTTCTGCTCTTCCTTTTTCTTCTTGCGCTTCTCCTTCCTCTTCTCACGCTTGGCGGCCAGAGCTTGCTTCTTGCTCTCCTCTCGAGACTGTTACAAAGTAAAGTCATATATTTTTTTTAAAGAACAATGATCCATTGAACTCAAATTACTGCAATCCTGAAATGTCCAGACATTTGCTGGGATGTTACCTTCTCCAAGTCCAGCTCCTTGAGGAGAATACTAGCGTTCTTGTTAGCCTCTGCAGCCTGCTGGTCTTTAGCTTTGACAATGGTCTCCATGCATTGGTGGCACTTCTTCAACAGCTCCTGTAAAAAAAAAAAAAGCCAGTTTTAGCTCTGTATATACTTCAGCAGATTATATCAGTTCAATAGCTGCACCAAGCTAATGACGAAAACAAGGAGATCAATATGTACCTTGTCAGCAATGGTGGCGATATATCTCATGCACTCAATGTCCGATGGAAACTGGTTGACCTCCTTCACGAGATACTGCACCACCTTCACGTGGCCCTGCAATGTTAAGAGTAACATTTAGATTCCAGGCGCATCTGAATATGTAGCATTATACACTTGCTTTAGTCGCATGTGTACCTTGCGAAAGGCAGCCATAAGTGGGGTAATCTTGCGGTTGTCAGCTGCATCCACATCAGCAGAAGCGTGCACCAGGAGTTGAACTACATCGAAATGACCTCCATTTGCCGCCAGCCAGAGGGGAGTGTTCCCTTTCTTGTTTCTCACGTCAATATGAGCACCCCTAAAAAGAAACCAGTGTTTAGAAATCCTCCTTGAAGACAACAAAAACAACATGATTCATGCAAAGTTTCACTGGCACAGGCAAAGGAAACAAGGGAAATGGAAATAAACTTTTGAAACAGAAATTTACTTTTAACAATAAAAAAAAACTGAATACTATTTTCCTCTTCTTTGAAAACAGAGTATAGAGGGCACAGTCATGGTCTGATAAATCAACATCAAAGAGCACTCACCTGTTGATAAGAAGCTCACAAAACTTGTAGTGACCCTTGTCGGCAGCAATGGTTAGGGCAGTGTCGCGGGATGAAGGAACAGGAGGAGCGTTGACATCGGCACCTTTGTCCAGAAGCACTCGACCAACTTCTGCATAACCTCCTGAAGCCGCCTCCATCAGAGGAGTTAGACCAGTCTGAAGTAAAAGAAATCAGTTAGTACAATAGCCTGTGA
The DNA here is from genome assembly GCA_032274725.1 of Malacoctenus triangulatus. Lineage (NCBI taxonomy): Eukaryota > Metazoa > Chordata > Actinopteri > Blenniiformes > Labrisomidae > Malacoctenus > Malacoctenus triangulatus. The sequence continues at coordinate 4,034,255 of JAUESE010000056.1, read as the reverse complement.
ACAGTTCGGATTGCTTTTTTATGCCCGGTCCACTACACAATAAGAATCTTAGGGGACGTGATCTAACCTTAGCACGATGCTCTACGTTGGCTTTACGATCCAGCAGCAGACTGACCACCTCAGCACGGCCCTGGAAGCAGGCGAGGGTCAGAGCTGTGTTTCTGTTGGTCTCAATCTGGGCGTTGATGTCAGAGCCCATGTCCAACAACAGCTTCACTGCCGGCACATGACCATTCATTGCTGCCAGCATCAGTGGAGAGATTCCCAGCTTACTGCCAGTCCTGATGAAAGAGGAGATTAACAAATTCTTTAGAGAGCACAGAAAAGCAGATTATTGTGTATATGTGAATACTATAAGGTTGTTAAGGTAAATTAAAAAGTTAAACATTTATTTTACAAGACAAAAATCCTTTTAATTAAAATGTAGCATCTCAGAGTATTTTTATCCTTACAAAAATATAACATGGATTTCAATGTTTCCTTGTCCTCTGAAGTTGCGCAGAGGTAATCACCACCTTTTTTGTACTTTCAATCAAAAGCAGCTTTTAAAGAGATGCTTGATTCAGCTAGCATCACCTTGTTTAAAATTTCCATCTTCTCTAAGGAGACATTAAATAATTTAAAAAAACAAATCATTTTGTCACATTATGGTTCTGGGATTTCAAGCCTCACGCCTGGAGATGGAAGGACACCTCGTGTTTTTGTGAAGGTCACTGGCACTTACCTGGAGTTGATCTCGGCTCCAGCATTGAGGAGTATCTTAATGATGTTGACGTAACCCCCAGATGCAGCCAAACTAAGAGGCGTGTAGTCTGACACATTTCGGTGTTCCTTGTTGGCTCCCCGTAGCAGCAGCAACTCGACAACCTTTCCAACAAAAAACATTTCCCACAATAAGGTTTACGTCAGGCCACTTTTAGCAGTCAATACAGCAAGGCTGTAACGAAACATGGTGGGTGTGTTTACCTCCTGACGTCCCCCAGAGCAGGCCAGGGAAAGGGGTGTGTCTTTGGTTCTCTCCGACTGAGCTTCGATGTCACCTCCTTTGTCCAGGAGCACCTCGACCACTCCTACGTGGCCAGCAGTGGCTGCCAGGATCAGAGGAGTAAAACCTGAGGAGAACAGAGGAGACGGAAGTTAGTTGTTGGCACACGAAATACAAACAACCAATACAGAAACAAACTGATCGTCGAATCATTAACAATACCCTTAGATTTATTTTCCATGTTTATTGCATTACAGCTTGTCAATACCTTTCTTGTCCCGATGCTCAATGTTGGCTCCTCGTGCAATCAGGACAGAAACAAGCTCCTCGTGTCCTCCTGCACATGCCAGAGTCAGCGCTGTATCGTGGTTGCTCTCCGTCTGTTGGGTGCACAAAGTCTTTTAGTATGACAGATTACTTGATGCATTACTTCATTTAGGTGTCACAAGCTGCGTCTTACATGTGCATCAATGTCAACGGAGGGGTAGAGGGGCAAGACTGAAGGGGGAGATGCGATGTTTGCAGGCGTCTGTGTGGGTGGTTGAGAGAGGGGCGTGGGTGAAGTTGTAGTGTTCAGCATGGGCACGCGGCTGCTCACAGCTGCAATGGAAACAAAGCACATCGATAGAGTTTAAGCTGATAAGAATGGAGAGTCCAGTTTCAGACATTCGAAATGAAATAAGACAAGTCGTTTGTGAAGGGACGGGTCTTTACCTGCCATGATGTCATCCAGTGTGTCTGTGAGCGTCTGTGCAGGCGTCGCCACCATAAGCCCATCTGGAGCCTGTTGAGGTATCATTCCTGGGCCTAACCCAGCCAGCTGCTGACCTTGCCCCTGCTGCGTCTGTCCCAGCATCTGCTGGCCCACCAGTACCCTCTGCAGCTCCGGGCTGGTACTCCCCGGATAGTCTGCTGGGTTGTAATCTGGAAGGGGCTGGATGGGGACGAAGGCAGCCTGGAGAGGCGGAGGCGGAGGCTGGGGCTGAGACTGCGGCGAAGGGGGCAGGGGAGGCTGCTGTGGTGGCTGTGGCCCATCCCGGTACAGGATTGTGCCCACCTGAGGAAGTTTGGGATAATCGTCCTCTTCTCCGTCTGCCTCTTCCTCCGACCCCTCGTCTTCGTCAACATCTTCTTCCTCCTGAAAGTGAACACAGTGCAGCTGAAGCCTTCAAATTCTATTCAAACACTGTATTACACAAACTTTTTTTTTTTTTTTTAAAAAAAAAAGCATTATTCCAAATCAAAATACGGAGCTTTTCACCTCCTCTCCCTCCACTCCCTGCTGTTCTTCTTGCTCCCCGTCCTTGTGGGCCTCTTCGTCCGTGTCAGACCCAGTATGAACTTGAGGACCTGGTGTGACAGCGAGGGGCCCTGGACCGGACAGTGTACATCCAGGCCCTGGACCTGGACCCTGACTTTGACCGGCCTCCTGCTCTTCCTTTAAGCCCTTTGCCTCCATGTACTCTTTGGTGAACTGTTGCTGTGTTTTCAGCTGCAGCTGGCGCTCCACCTTCTGCAGCTCCTTCAAGATTTTCTTCTTCTTCTGCACCTAAATGGAAAAAAAAAACACACACCCCTGATTGAACCATTTTTGACACTATAAACCAAAAAAACTCCTTAATGTAAATGTGCTGCAACAAAACCGTCATCTTGATCGAGAAATTAAAGTTAGCTCATCAGTTGGAAGGATGATGAATTATACCTGCTCCTCTCGGCTCTTCTTCAGCTCCTCAATCTTGTCTTTGGTGAGCGGCTCCCCCTGAATGAGCTCTAGCGACTGTAGCTGGGCTTTCTCAATGGCGCTAATTCTCTGGCCCAGCTCATTCAGCTTTCCCTCCGTCTCTTCCACAATGCACTCCAGAGGCTGGCACAAGTGGAAAGGTGGCAAAGGCTCCGCTTCAGGCCCTCGGCCAACTGAGCTGGAGACACCAGGCTGAAGGGCTGCTTGTCTCTGTTTGGACGTGCCTAAATTTCGACAAAATTGGTTAAAAAGAAGTAGTTAATTTAATAAGGGAAATATTATGGCAATTGCTCAAGGGTATTTGTTTGCAAAAAGCACAGTGTACCTTTGCTGGATACAGGTGGGGGCGTAGCGATGTTCGATGGGGCACGGTCGGGCTCCTGAGGGGGCACCACCATGGCGAGAGCTTGGAATGGGACACGAGGAACCTGCTATCGCAGAAGACACGTTAAGCTTAAATACCTATAAATACAAAAGAAACACCAGCGTTCCCAGAGGAACTTTGATTCTGTAGTTGGTGAATCCCAGTATGTACCTGAGAGGCATCTTGTGAAGGGGGGGTGAGCTGGGAAAGGTCAGGGGCTGGGACCGACAGGATGTTGTTGGGGTAATCCAATAGGTAGGACACCACATTGGTGTGGCCACCCTTAGCAGCTTCTATCAACATGGTTGAACCATCCTACAAAGACAAAACATGACATGGTTTCCAAAATGCTTTCCAGTTAAATGCATACAAGAAAGTAGTCTTGGCATTGACACCACAAGTATTGATCTGAACTTGAGTGCATTACTTTGAGTCTGTGCGTAGGGTCTGCCCCATGTGCCAGCAGCAACTCCACAACAGCCAGATGTCCACCAGCACAGGCCAGAGACACCACGGTGTGATCGTTATTGGCAGTAGCTCTGTTCACATTAGCACCTAAATGGGAGAAGGAAAGGGTAAATACACCAACTCACCACATGGACCTTTTTACAGATAAAAATCCAATAATGTACAGCTTTTTGTCCCTCTCTCTCCATCAGCTAATTCACAGCTCTTTTTATTTCAAAATTCTTCATATTGTTCTCCAAAAAGGTAATAAACCTAAAATCTTCACGAGCCAAAAAAAATTCTAAATTATGACTTTGTAAAGACTTTTTAAATATTTCAATATAAGGTTTATTTCCAATAAATGAACAGCAAATATTCCATCACACACCTTTGCTGATGAGAAACTGCACTGTGCAGAGATGTCCTGCCCTCGCTGCCTTCATTAAGGGTGTCCGCCCTCCTTCAGACTCGTGCTCCTTGGGGAGAGAAAAATAAAAATGCATCTTATAAAAAGTGTCAAAAATATAATGGTACATTGCACAATGACAAATGATCAGTTCAATCAAATGATGCTTCAATATGAAAGATTTATATAGAACACTAAACTGACTGATGTAATGTATGTGATCAATCAAAGGCTAACTGAAGAGGTTTGAGAATAAGATGTACCAAGTTGGCTCCAGCCTGCAGCAACACATCTGCCACATCAGTGTGTCCGTTCTCGCATGCGTACGTCAATGCTGTGTCACCCGTCGCTGTTGTGGCGTGAACGTTTGCTCCTAGAAGCCAAGAAATTAGAATTGTAAGTGGAAATGGTTAAGAAATTTCAGCATAATTATACTGTCCATTTAGGGCTTTTTCTCATCAACGCTCACCTGCAGCAAGAAGGTACTTGACCAACTCCAGGTGGCCTTCTTGTGCGGCCTCCATCAGAGGAGTAGAGCAGCCCAACTCAATGTCAGCCCCTGCCTTGATGAGGAAGTCGGCCACCTCCAGGAACCCACCGCAACACGCGAGAGTTAAAGCGGTCTCCTGGGTCTCCTCAGTCTGAGCATTGATGTTAGCACCTGAATAACAGAAACAACCGTAAGAATTGGGCTTCAAATCGGGCTGATGATTGCAAGCACTTAGATTTGCTTTTCTATTTCTGGTGAAAGGCATACAAAAAAGCCTAACAAGTGTAAACCATTTACTGCAATACTATTGGACATGTTTCCACTTGCAATGTGTGAAAGTAAAGTGTTTCACCTTGAGCCAGCAGCAGTGCTACCATTTCCTCATGGCCTTCTCTGGCTGCCTCCATCAGAGGGGTGTAGCCCTCATCATTAACCTGGACACAAATAGAAGCGTCAACCGATATGAAAGTATAAGGGCAAGTATGACTCATGGCAAGAGTACTCGGCAGTGTAAATATTAGCTTGCCTCGTGTCCTAATGAGAAATAAATTCAAGCTGAATATGAACAGATTAACATTATACTATCATAAAATGTTCATAAAATAAATTTTGGCTCGACTGTTTGCTCCAACAGGCACCCTTGAAATTGGGTTCAAGTTACGCTTCGGTTTAAAAAAATGTCAATAAAACAGCTGTGATTATTTCCCAAAGAGACAAAAGCTCCCTATGTATTAAAGAGGATTCATTCTGTCGCATACCTCCTCCAGGTTGGCTCCTCTCTCAATGAGCAACGCTGCCAGCTCTACGTGTCCGCCACAAGCTGCAAGGGTGAGAGGCGACTCGAAGGAATCAGCTGGCATGTTGACCTGTGCACCGCTGTCCAACAGCAGCCGTGCCACCTCCACATGGCCGTCCTGGGACAGCGAGACACACAGAGAATGTAGAGATAAGCACCTGAATGAATGTATGCCATTGCTTTCCAATCAAATTAAATGTCAGTGTGGGTGACTTAATATCAGCCTAAAGTCACTCCATAAATGACTGAAATTGTGGTTGAAATTCCAAAAAAAATGCACAAGTTTAAAGGTAAACACACTGATATCGTAGGAAAATCTCTTTTTAATCTGCATGGAAAATGTTTTGTTTAGTGACTCAAAAGATATCGCAATGTGAAAAAAGGCTCATGTGGACTTCAACTATTCAGTGACTTGAACAGGTGTTCGGAGTGAACTTTACTGTAAGATTTGGGTCAGATGCTCACCATGCACGCTTCCATCAGTGCCGTGTGCATCTCATCAGTTTTATGTTCCTGGTCTGCTCCGGCCTCTAACAGAAAACGCACCATGTCCAGGTGACCTGTAGCAGAAACCACACATAAGTTGTTTTTCTGGTCTGTAAAGAAGAGGCTGAAGTGCATAACACCGAAATAGGGTAGACAACAATGCAAAAGTATATTACGTAAGACAATATTTGAGTTCTGACCTTTGTAGCAGGCAAGTGTGAGGGCACTCTCTTTGAACTCATTGGAGTGTGTGTTGATGCCGGCGCCATACTCCAAGAGTACCCTGGCCACCTCCACGTGGCCAGCACTGGCTGCTTCCATGAGGGGTGTGTGTCCGTTCTCATTGTGGTCCTCAATGTTCGCACCCTCTTTCAGCAGCACCTTCACCACATCCACGAAGCCACCAGCGCATGCGTACGTCAGAGCTGTGTTGCCTGGAAGAGAGCAGGAGGGTCATTCTGGCTGTAAAACAGAGCTTTAAAGTTGCATCACTCCTAATGCAAAAAAGCCTTTGGATAAATGAAACAATAGTAGCTGCATCATCACCAAACACAAAGTTATCAAGATAACCATCCTTAGCCTGCAGATTCTTATTTAACATTGCACTGCCAACAAATCTGAAACAATGGAGATTGAGTAGTTTTACCTGTAGACGATTGTGCATTGACGTCTGCTCCATGGACTAGAAGCAGTTTGACAATGTCCACATATCCTCCACTGGCAGCAGCCATGAGTGGTGTTATGTCGCCCTTGATGCCTCTGTCCTCAACATTGGCATGCATGGCCAACAAAACCTGAGGACGAAAGATAAAATTATAATCATAAGACATCCCTGGAAGACCATCAAAAGTCAACATGCTGGAAGTCTCCTCTTCAGTCTGTCTGTTTTGTAGACAGGCCGCACTCTCAACGTGTGAAGCAGAGTCACACTAAATCATACAGAAAGACTCAGTTCGTACCTGTGCAAGTTCATAATAGCCGGCCGAGCAGGCGAGGCACAGCAGGCTCTCCCCTTCTTCTGTGTGTTCATTGACGCTCCGTCCCTCGTCGAGCAATTTGCGAACCGCGTTGACATCCCCATCTGAACACGCCTCCGCTAAACTACGGCTGAAAATAACCAGACTGCTACAATTACTGCCACTGTGACAGGTTAAAAACACACACGCCTCACAATAAGGAGCAGGCACACATTTACACATGTAAACATCTTGTGTATATAGCTGACATATGAGAGGAGAGGGAGAGATGATTGTGCAGCACGGGTGAGATACATACTTGTCGGCTTGGCCAGCGTTGAGTGTGTTTTCAGCTCTCATACGGGTCAGGGCAGCTGCAGCCTCGTCCAGGGCACAACTCACAGATGACGTCAGCCGGCGTAGCACCTCAGGGTCTGCAAAAGCTTTACCATCGGCAGTGGACAGTTTACCGATGCCTGCCGAACATCAAAAGGGCAGAGGTGCATAGGGCAATGCAAACCACAGGGGGAGCACAACCACACCAGACCAGATGAAGAAGCAAGTCCAGTCCAGCCAATCCAATCCAGGGTTAGTAGCAGCAGACACAGAGGAAAAAAAATACACACAGAAAACACACACAAGCATTTGTTAATACTGCTCAATTTATATATTTCTCACTACTTTTATCACCAGTTTTAAATTCTTAAGTTTTTGTCAAACAGAAAAAAAACCCAAAATATTCTAAATGGCAATGTGTGGCAAGATTTGTATTCAGAAACAATGCAGTGAAGGACACAACGTGTCAACATAGGCTCGGGCTAATAATGCTTAAGAGAAAAATGCCATGATCTTGTGCGAGTGATTGGTACAACACAGTGAAAGTGAAAAAAAAACTGGAGACAGTGGTCAGCAACAAAGAAAAGCACAACTCCAAGACAAAACACAATGATAGATAAGAAAAAAATGTGTTTGTATCAGTGTTTACTTCATGAAAAAGAAGGACAAGCAATAAGGAAAGAAGTCTTTGATAATGACCTACATTAAAAGATTTTTTTATGACACAAAATGGTCCATTTCCTCCCCAGAAACCCATTCATGTCATGATGTTTGAATGTGGGACTGTGCATTGAAGAGTGCTGTGTAAAAAGGAAACTGGGCAAGCCAAGAGAGGCGAGAAAGAAAAGGCTCATCTTTGAACTTTTCAGCCTCTGCTTCAACATATCCATTAGCCTGGCACGGGTGATCTCCTGGAGGTCCTCCTGAGTTTTTACCACAGGGCCTGCGTCTCAAGCTAAACTTAGTGCAGCCTTCAGACCAAGATTTCACAACAGCACCCATGGCAAGAAGGGGAATAAGAGCGCGGGGAAGTTGATCATTAATGTTTCAGTGTACTGGGTTTGTTTGTTGATTTGCCCCCCCAAACTGCTAGCAGGTCACTGAATCAAAACAGACTTAGAGATTGAGGATTGATTTCATATTAATCCTTCAAATGAAAAAAAGAGTTCAACACTATATTTTCCTTTCACTTTGAGAAAACAGCACAAGTAAAGCAGTAAATCACACCTTGAAGCCTAACATACCTTCACCGGTTTAGGGTTTAATGTTTTCTTCAGTGCACTAAATGGACATTGAGCTTCCATTGAGGTCAAGACTGTGCACGTGTGATTGCTTTGTTCCAACTCAAAAGCTGATGACTGATGACACCCACTGAACCTCTAAAACACTTCGTTTTTGTGCAAATAAATACAATTTTCAAGGCAGCTCTCTCAGAAATTTAACTAAGTGCAAAATAACAATAAAACTCAGCAACTTTTCGAAAGTGACAGATTTCAGTTGATAAAAGTCCTTTTTAGGGTACCAGGAAATGATTTTTCACTTCAAAATTGTCAACACTGTACAGGTAGCAGGCTTAAATGTTCACCCATGTTTTACTGTACAATGAGACAACATAGCATCTTTACCTCTAAGGTGAGATCTAAGTTGGCCTCATGGGCCACAACAGTGTTTGGATCCACTTCAAGACTAAACCTAAAAGACTTCTTCAGGTCATCGACTCGTATGCACCTGCCCCTGCTTAGCTCCGCCCTAAACTGACATGTTTACACAAACAACATGATCTATGTTGGGGTCCAAAAACAAAATGTGTCAGGACAGGTGTGTAAACAAAAAGCCTACCCGGAAAACACAACTGTCATTCACACTAATCTTGAGGCCATTCACAGCTGGCATTAGCATGCGTCAAGGGTGATCCGATCACAAGTGGACAGCTTTAAGTACAACAGTTCACACCTGCCCTTAGAATACTTCTAAAGTGACCACTTTTGACCAGATCTCACTGACTAACACTAGAATGAAATAAAATATACAGCACAAAAACACACAAGTGAATTTGTACAGAAAGGTTACAATAAATTCCACACAAAAACCATTGGGTGAAACAACTAAAGCTAATTTTGAGCTTTAACACAAATACAATCAGCTATTAAAAGGCATATTTTACAATTGTAAGTTTACGGCCTATTTGACAGAATTAGGTTGAAATAAACAAATCATGGCTTCACTTGCACTAAAACTAAAATTTATCCTAACTAAAAGATCAACCTAATTTTAAAATGGGTGCAATTGCTCAAACTCTTTTGAGCTCACTTACAATAAGTTCCTCTTTGAAAGTTACGTCAAATTGGTGAAACATTGCTATTTATTTTCCATAGCCCACCTGCTGTCACTTCACACCCGACACTTGGGAATCATAAGTTTAAAGAACTGACTTCGATCTGGAGTTTATATTGGCTTTTATCTGCACACGCTAACATTGATGCCACAGATACTTGAATACCATATTTATCTGCACATTAACTGCAGTTCCGTAAAAACACTGATAAAAAGGATTGTATGAGCTTGGCTGCAGTTTCCAGACATATTATCTTCAAAAATATTTCCATTATAACAACAAAAAGAATAAAGTATTTTGCTGCCATGAGACAAGTCTCCTGGTTTTTGTGCTTGAATGTTGATTTTGTGTCCTCCACCTGCCCAGACAAGTAAAAAGCATTTTCCATCTCTGCCTCAGTTTGATAGTGTTTCACCAAGCTTGTTTAGTTAATGTTCACATTGAAGTCAATTATTAAGAATTTATTAATTTTCAAAGTTAATCTCTCCGCCTCAACAGAGAATTGCACATCATTTGACATGTTTGTTGATTTTGTTTCCACCAGTACGATTGTCATTCTGGGGTTGGTGAATGATTTGATTGAGACACATTTTTCAAAAGTATAAGTGTACCAGAAGGAAGAAGACAAAAGTAGATTTATTTTAATGCATCAGTAGGGTGTGCAAAAACAGGACATAATTTTATGAAAGGCACTGTCAGTCTTTTGTAGTTAAAAGAAGACTTAGTACCCGGACATGACCCGTGCAGTGTAAACATGATAAATCCATGTGAATCCTCACACAGCACTACTTTCCTCTATCGTCCAACTGCAGCACAACCAGCATTTTTACCCCACTGGCATGCTCAATTTGCTTAAAACAGTGGCTCCTCCAATGTTATTTTTATCATACAGAGGTGAATTAACCAGTTAAGGAAAAAAAGCACACAAAAATACAATATTTCCCTGAGTCATCTGGTGATATGGCCAACTGTAAAAGAAGCCTTCTTCAATAATTAAATAGTAGCCTCTTACATTTAATGTGATCAAGTCAGATATTTTTCCCCAGCTGTCTCAAGGGGGAGAACCATGACACATTTTTGGTCATTTACTTCTATTCTGATGAATAAATAAACAATTTCTATGGTTACGGAAGTGCAATGAAGCGATTTTAACTTGAAGCTGTATGACCTAACTTCAAAATAAGTTTCAGAAAATGTGCTCTTTTGAAGCCAGTTAATTTTTTTAGATTTATTTAGTTTTTGTAATGATAAATGTAAAAAAAAATATCTCAAAGTCATTTAAATAACGATAGAACTTTGCAGGATGCAACTACTTGAAATCGATGACCAGACATCAGCAGACACTTGGCTTCTTCCCCGGTGATGGTCTGACAGGCCTGGTATTTGGCTACTTTGTTCATGCCGGGAATGAAGATAGGCTGTCCAAATCCTCTCTCCACAGCCCCGGCACCAGGGCTCTCCAAACTTTACCACCTAAAGAGCTATTTTTGCCTCAACCCACCAAATCAAATCTGCTATTCGATATACGAAAACTCAAGTTGCTTTTAGGAACATAAAGTTGTCATAGCACTAAAATCAGACTAATATTTTTATATGCAAACTCCATTTTTGTTTTGGCCTGCCTGTGGTTGCTTACTTAGGGTGAGAATCAGAAACTACACGTTGACGCCTAATCATTTGCAATGACAAATGGCAGGCAGGTGACATAAAAGTACATCTCCAAGTTGACAATTTTTTTTTTTTTTTTAATAATGTGTTATTCAAGTCCAGTAGTCATGTGGGATGAGAAAATTAATGTCACTTTGGTTTCATTCTGTATCGTGTGTACAGACAATGTATCAAACAGTTTAATAAAATTTTTGTAAAAGCTTCAGAGCCATTACAAAGAGGCTGTAGAGCAGCAGGTTCAGATCCCTGCCTGACACACAATCCATTTCTTTCTGCTGATGATTTATAAAATCTATACATGAGACCTCGTAAATTCTAAAGGGTAATACGTTAGTATCACTACAAGAAGTAGAGCAAACAGATGATGTAAATTACTACCTCCTCTGTTTGGACTAGCCCGGGTGAAAGCGGAATAGAATGAGATTAGCCATTAGCCGTTCAACACAAGCTGTGTGCATGCTGCGGGGGCTCAAGCGTGTTCCTGTGTTAATCTGCATGGTAATGTTCACAGGCCCAAAGGAGGCCAGGACACCCAGCCCTAATGGATTAATCTACACAGACCTTCTTACATTGAGATTACAAGTTCTAATGAAACTAATTTGTCTAAATCACTTTCTAACTATCTTCTGATGTGACACTTACAGAACTGGCCGGTTCACGCATTAATATTTAAGCTTTTGGCAGTTATAATGTATGTCTCAAACCTATGTAGGGATTGGAGGACAATGAGACAGAGAGGTGTAGCTTTTAGTTGCTTTGGAGTATGATATGTTAAGGCACGACGAAGCGAGTTGTGTGTTTGTGTGTGTGTGACTGTGGCCACTTCTGTACAAACTTAACATGTGTCAAAACTGTAAGTATGTTCAGTTAGACCTAAGTGGTCGTACCTGCAGCTTCAAGTAGTGCTTCAAGACGAGCTTGTGTCTCTGGATCGACTGTCCTCAAATCTACTCCATCCGTGGCGCTGGACAAAAGCAACTCTGACGCTGTTTTCATAATGGGGTTATCCAGGTCCTCCTGGTCCAAAATGAACGACTCCACCTGGGAGGAGCAAAAGGGTCAAGAATGAGTTTTTAGGTCACCGAGAGAAACTTCCAGGCTGGTTTTCAACTAAAGCCATGAACGTTAGAAATGATCCAACTATTGTATCTGCCTTAATATTTGTCATACAAACTAATCAAGAGTGTGACATTTGGTGAAACTATATTCTATCGATTACTGATTTCATTCCAATGCAAGCCGTACTTGCTCACATACCAAACAAAATGCCAGGCAAGTGGTTCATGTTTACATACAGGGTATTTTTTTCACAAAGTAATTGGAGGGAAAAATAATATTTATGAGCAAATCAAAGCACAGAAAGAGCCATGGCCAAAAATTACAATCCATACATACAGAGAGATTCAGTTGAGGGCCAGCTGTGAGAATTTAGTGCCACAGAACCTCTGCTTAGGTCTGTGGACTACCTTGTTTTGTTGTACAAATAATTTGACTAATTTAGAAAAGTATCTTAGCATCTGGAAAGATTTTTTTAACCTAAACTTTTGCAACATCAGTATTGTAAACCTGACAAAAGCATGGATCAATATCCTTTACCATTTAACCTACAGCTACAGAGAAATGAAACTGAATACTGGAAATTGAAGATTCTGTTAAATGTTTGAGTTTTTATCTGGTCACAAGTTCTGTTCAACTCTGTTTAAGACACATCACTCTTCCTTAAACTTAACAAAAAAACTAAATTAGTTAATAAAAACCATGTTGGAAGGAGAAATGAATTACACTGAATGCTTCAAATTTTGGCAATTTCACAGTAACTGTTGACAACTGTTGACTCATATCTATCCTTCAAGTAAAATTGGTTGAATTGAGTTCAGTGTTTTACAAAAAGGTTACAAAAAAAAAATCACCCAACTAGAAATTGCATTGAGGCTCAACAACAGTATTTGCCTAAAAACCTAACTTTTAAAAGTTCTGTACAATTTTGGGGGATTTAACAAAAATCACTGGACAGAAGGTTGAGCACATTGACCAAATACATTACTGTCTGTGTCAAACCTTTTTCAGAAAATAATCATAACCTTGAGTGGTCAAGCCTAGTGTACAAATCAGCTATGTTTGAAATATAAAATGTTTGAGAGATTGCTACCTCAGGTGTTCAGAGATGAGATTCTAAAAAAAGATTTACAGTAAAGAATAGACCATTGTCAGTCAATAGCAAGACAAACATTAAAACCTGACAAAGTAACAATAACTCTTTGTGTCCATACATAAGCTGCGGTAAGTTACTGAGCCTGTAAATGTTAGGAGAGAGTCAGCATTCTGCAATGTAGTGAAATTCTGCTATACGATAGGAAGGCAAAGCACAACAGCCTGTGGGGGATGTAGTTCCCATGAGGGGCTTTATAATCAACCACGGATACCAGTCTTCACTGTTAATGAACTACAGTTCCCAGACTGTTGGTATCCAGAGAGCTGGAAAGGCCCAGAATGGCATCTGCTTAATCCTGGGGCTCAGATTTTAGCTACTGCCCAGAGCAGCGAGTTCTCCTCTGGAGTAAAACACCACAACAAATGCTCCCTTTCAGGCCCATGTTGTAGGCAGGCTGAGTGAGCAAACAGAACACCGAGGCCATGCGTTTCCAGCTTGATTCAATCAAGTTGCATGGGTGTAATCGACAAATTTGAAATGTTCTCTCACTGCCGTTACTACATAGCTGAAGCTAAAACATAAACAGCCAGGGTATATTGACAGTTGTATCAGCTGACATACTGGCTGCTCTACCATGGCTGCAGTGTGTTTCACACTATTACTCCACTGGTCAGATGCTGGTCAGGTTTAACAGAGTTCAACAGGTGATATTCAATGTTTAACCGTGTGTTCGTTCGAACATACGTTAGCATTTAACACCAGCATTTCTGACAGATGCCACTTCAACATTACACCACTAACGTGTAAATTTCTATCAGAGACATTTGGTAGTTTTGTGAAAAATTTAACGTGTCATAAAGAAAATCGACCGATACATCTCGTTACCGACTCTGCTGCTGTCATACGATATCGCAGACTCAATAGCGTGACAGTATTGTGGCAAAGCAATCGTAAGAACTTTAAACAGACTCCTCGCAAATAAACGAGACATGCGGTTAAAAGGTTCAGCCATAACAAGTGTGTCAATGTGGCTGAAAATATCCGAGAAAAAAATGTCACGATATAAACGGCTGTGCAGCGTAGAAACCGTCATTTTTGGACATGAGCCGACATAAAACATGTCTCAAGCATGTTTTGCAGACACGGCGACTAGCCGTCACACCTGTACCCATGTGTGACATAGGAAGTTGAACTACTCCAAACGTGAAGCCAAATTGTGCCTATACGAATGAAGTTTACAACATTTGTGAACATTGGACCGACAGCCGCTAAATATAAAAAAACAACGAGCTTAACTGACGGAGGAAAACGTGAGCGGTTCCGTGACAAATGTAATCTTGACGTATCTAAAAGTTAGCCAAGGATCGAGTCGAGTTAATTTACATGATTTCGAAAAGTGACGTAATTGCACCACAACTACGAAATGGCAGATATTTAGCTGTCCGTATGCGTCCACGGGTTTACGGGCATCTTCCATTTGCCGTGGCTGGAAAGCTGTTGGAAGAGCTGCAAACTTGTGATGGGTGTCGAGAGACGACAGCACCGAACGAGGCCGTCGTCGCTTCCACCCGAACTAGGCCGTGGCCACAGCCTGCGCTGCATAAATAAAACATTTTAGCCGGTTAGCGTGAACAACTGCCCTCGACCCGCCACACAAAACCGACATCGAGGAGTCCATAAACACCTGAAGTGGCAAGAGATTGTTATTCAGTTAAGGAGCGGGTTAATTTTACGTAATTTCAGCGGCCTGGGAGGGGGTGGTTGCCAACTGCGAGCTAATGCGCTAGGAGTGGAATGTTGCCTAGCTCTCTGGTTAAGCTTAGCTAACTAGCTTAGCGTTAGCTACCTCTGAAACCTCGTCTTCGTCGCTGCCGGATCCCGGACCCGAGGAGAGGACGGCCGCGGCCGCTAGTTTGAAATCCAGTCTTTCTGCTGCAGGCCCGCCTGGTTCACCGTATAAACGTACTTTCTTTCCACCTACACCAATCCCAATGCCCCCTAGTCCGACTCCTCCTGGTGTCGCTCCTACCCCCATCCCTGCCACTGGGGAGCGAGGAGTCACCGAGTCAATCTCGTCCTCGAAGCCGTCCGTCAGCATTGCCGTCCCGGCTACTGCATCCTGCATTCTTGTGTTCACGATGCGCGTGTTAGCGAGCTAGTTGTTCTCTTAAACGTCCGTCCAGGCCCTCTCTGTAGGGATATCTGCGTGATTTTACTTCAGGGAATCCAGAAACTCTCCCGAAGCGAGGGTTGAGGAGGATCTCTTTCCCCCAGCCATTAACTTTCTAACAACCTAACCCGATACGCACTGTTTCTCAGAAAGAACGCCTCCGTGAAGATTCCTGTCAATCTCATTGGTTTATGAGGATAGACCGCGGATTCCTATTGGCCGTTGTGAAAGCTCATCAAACATGAGACCGCAACGTCATGTTAGGTTTACCAATATCACGAGGCTGTAGAACGAACGTCAAGACATGACATGGTAGGCCAACTTAACTGGTTGCTAGTTTGACTAGTTCATGTAAAGTCACATTAAGAGAGTTTACACATACAAATTCTGCACCGAGAGTGACGTGCGAGCTTCTGTGCCTTTAAATTGCTAAGTTTTCGTGGTTTCACATAATAAAACGGCGAAAATTACACAAATAAATGTCACTATATGTCACCTATTAATATAGTGTGCGCAAAAGCGTAAGAGAAAATTGGAATTACCATAAAAATGAGAAACAGATGCATAACATATTTACTGGGACAATGACCTGACGCAAAAAAATACTGTCAGAGTGAAAACAAACAAAAAAAAATGCCACTGAAGCAAAGATAGTTCCTACAATATTATCACATATTCAATGTCAAAAATTCTCAAAGAAACTGGGTTTGGCTGCAATTAATGAGTAAATAGGAAAAGTTAAAACTTGAAACTATCAAATTAATGTTAAGCATATGCTTGGATGATTTTCATGAGAGACACAATCACTCAGTTTGGTGTTAATGTTGTGATGTCACTGATGGATCATTACTTAGATCAAGTTTTCCTGCCTAAGAAAGACAGACTTTAATGATATTTTGAATGAGGGAGACCACTCAGAACATAAAGGGTGTTTCATTTGCCTTCAGTGGCTTTGGGAGTTTCTAAAGGAAACTGTCCACAATAAACCAGCACAAATGAGTACCAAACTAAAATTCAACATAGAGCCAAAGCAATTGTTTTTAATCATGAATATTGATTTCTTCCCAAAGTACAGAAAAATTATGTATTTTTCAAATAAAACACATTTTACTTGATTTCATTTGATGGATGCGCCTTCAAGTAATGGCACACCTCATGATAGGTACAGACTATACTCTTAAAGATGAAAAGAAATTACCAGTTTGAAAATAAAGCAGCGGTTGAATTGTTGAAAGGGCATACATAACGAAGATATCAAATAACTGCTGGAATAAGTGTCACCATTCATAATATTCTGTTCATTATGCTTGTGCCAGTAACAGATGAATTCTTGGCTCTTCAACTTAACAAGTCTTGATACACTACATAAGGAAAAATAGTAACATGATAGTTGAGTTGATCACAAATGACGATCTAAAGTGGTTCTATAATTTTTTTTTTTTAATGTATAAAGTTGTGTTACTGGGCTTCAGTTTATGTCATGAGGATTTTTGTTTCATTTGTGTCAGATTTTAGCTCATACAGATGCACAGTTGTCCATTGTCATCATTGCTCCCTCCCAGGAGTTTCTGACACAGCTGCCAAGACTTCAGGTGAGGTTTGAGGTTGTTATGGCTTGCTTCTTTCTACACATGAAGAGAAATGGGCTGTCACCAGATTAACCATCAGGGGGAAAAAATCATGTAAGGTAACATTTGAAGTTTTGAATGAATTCTTTATTTTAATTATGATAGTCACCAAAATCAACATCAATACATTAACAATGTACCATAGTTTCAGTACGCTAATAAAGTTAAGACAAATCAGTTATCTGTGTCACAGTAAAGACTCTGAGGCGGGATAACAGTAACTGTTCAGAGAAAATTGTGGTGTTTGAAATGTTTGAGTTGTATTGGCCAACCGGTGTTTTACCTTGAAAAACCAGCAAATCAGTACAAGTTGTTGTCCACTGTAAAATGGGGTTACTTCGATTTGTGTGCCAGGAGATGCCGCCAGGACATTCAGGGCCTCGGGAAGTAACGTCATCATTTAGGGCGTGGACGCGAGGCAGCTTAGTGGCGCTTCGTTATTCAGTCAGGATCGCCAGATCCGTGGAAAACCCACACTTCCTCAACTTTTGGAAATTATGACTGGGAGTCGTCCATCGAAATATGTTACAGGCTAAAGAGCCCGAAAACAGTGAGCTGCAGTTTTTAAGATCACAAACACCCAAAAAAGTGTACAAAGGAAAGTTAAACTTATGTGATTTCTATTCGTTTTTACATGTATCGATTCATTCACTGGTGGGTGGTGAAGTTGTATTAATAAACAACTGTCAAGGTTTGAAATCTTAAGTTTTACCACGGTTTATAACAAATCAAACACTAACATTTATATCCCCTCTTAATAACTTCAGCCATGCCAAATACTTAGAACGCGCTTCTGTTTGAAACGCAGTCCGTCAACAGGCGCCTTGTTTCCAGTTGCCCCTGAGAGGGCGGGATAGCTATGAAAATCTGGCAACCCACCGCAAGGTTTCGGCCGCATTATTCAGGTCTGTTCATACGTGCCGTGGCGTGTTGCGTCTACGCTTGTTTCAGGTAAATTGAAAGAGGCATCTATCGTTTGCATCTTACTTATGAAAGCTAAACTTTCAACTCGCTTTGTTTAATCGCAGCGGTTGGTTATGAACGGTGTTGAAGGAGTCTTCTGTAATATCGTAGCGTTTGTTAGCGATGCTAACACGAGAGCTAACCGTAAACGCTAATAACATGGCGTAGGTCGAGAGGGCCGCTTTTGTTCTTGTGTATGTCTGGGTGCGGTGGCAATCGTGCCGAAGGCCACACACGCGGTTCAATTCACGATAGGCCGTCAGTTATTCATTGATACAAAGTTCCGTTGAATCAAAGAAACACCTTTCGAGGTGCGTAATCTCCAGTAATTTCACCGAATGGAGAAGCTAGCTGCACGTTTATCGCGTTGCAATACGAACCGCGAGTTCGCGCTCTTTGTGAAGTTGATCGTGTGTACGGACTGAACTGAGAACAAAAGCTAAAGCAAGTGTAGTTTGCGACTCTCGGACTGAAGCAATGGATTTCATATCAGTGAGCAGCTCCAACAATAAGATATTTGATGTGGAAAAAGCCGGGTGGTCTTACTAAACGGCTCAAGATGGCGCTGCGAGTCAGCCACAAGCTTTCATTCATAACCCAGATTTTATGTCGCTTTAAATTACGATGGCCAAGCTATGCACCTTTTTCTTTTTTGGGGGGTGAGAAGTAATTCATTCTGTATTAGTAACGATTAAAATTCGCGTTAGATCTCAGGTTAAATCTTGAATCCCCCCCCCTTTTTCATTTTCTCCTGTGTGAAACCTTTGTTACCAAGTCTGACCCAAGCTGAACTCAGCAGGACATCGAAAAATATACAGCTATTTCGCCGTAACCAACAACATAAAATTTATACACATTTTTAGTAGGTCCTTGGATAGCTGAGACACTCATTTGAAATTTAGTAATGAAAAAAAATGCTGTTGAAGACAATATAGTTTTATTTTCGTATTGTCTAAGAAGGTGGCATCAAAGCAAACCACAGAAATATATGTGAAAGTGCAAAAATCAAGCTCCAATTTAGGTAAAGCACCCATAACCAGTCTGAATTATATGGTATTTCCTCCACTATCCACTATGTGTACAAAAAAGCAAATATACCCACTGCTCAATGTTGCCCATCCGTCCTAATGACTATTGAAAACGGTTATTGGAAGTTATTGGCACATATATACAATACACAGTGCAATTACCCATCAGTTTGTATTTGCAGAAAAGACATGGTAATTAAGATAATGGTTTCAAGACTGAAAGAAATGTACATGCACAAATTTTTGCAGAGTTCATCATGAAACAAGGGATCATTGCAGAAATTGAGTATTAAGGCCCGACGTAGTAAACAGGTTGTATTGATTACTCATGCATCAGACCTGACTAAAAGAATTTTGATTTATTTCTCAGTAATCGTGAGCAATCATGGCCGATGAGGGATACGTAGTGAGAATTCGAGGTCTCCCATGGTCCTGTTCTGTGGACGAAGTGCAGAGGTTCTTCTCAGGTAATTATACATTGACAATTATCGAAAAATATTTGATTTTAACAGTGAGTGTTGACTAAAAATTGTTTGTGTCAAATGCAGACTGCAAGATCATCAACAGTAGTGGTGGCGGCATCCACTTCACCTACACAAGAGAGGGGCGACCCAGCGGGGAGGCCTTTGTTGAATTGGAGACAGAAGAAGATCTGAAGATCGCGGTGAAGAAGGACAGAGAAACTATGGGCCACAGATATGTGGAGGGTGTGTATAGCCACGTACAAAGCCAGATG
Source organism: Malacoctenus triangulatus (assembly GCA_032274725.1). Taxonomy (NCBI): domain Eukaryota; kingdom Metazoa; phylum Chordata; class Actinopteri; order Blenniiformes; family Labrisomidae; genus Malacoctenus; species Malacoctenus triangulatus. The sequence continues at coordinate 4,014,568 of JAUESE010000056.1, read as the reverse complement.
AGGCATTTATGACAAATACTTTGATTGTTTTCTTCTACTTCATGCTGTTGTAACTGATTACTTTGTGTGCTGTGATGCAGTGTTCAAGTCCAACAACGTGGAGATGGATTGGGTCATGAAGCACACTGGCCCCAACTGTCCGGAGACAGCGGGGGACGGACTTGTGCGGCTCCGAGGTCTTCCCTTTGGCTGCAGCAAGGAGGAGATAGTTCAATTTTTCTCAGGTAAGAACAGTCCTCCTCCGGTGTTTAACAGACATTTCCTTCAATGTTGGTAATTAAAACATTTTTTACTCCCAGTCTTTCTTCACTGGTTTCCTTTCTTTGACCGACACTGACTGCCTGTTTTATCTAATCGACAAAGTCATTATGCTAGTGTGCTCAATAATATATGTATACTGTCAAGTAAAATATTAATAAAGGTATTTTTCTTGGACATCAAGGAGGGAGTGAAGCTGGAAAAGAAGCCAATAAAGGTTACAATTTTTTTTATTTTTTTATTATTTTTTTTTTAGGGTACATATCTTTCTTGAAAACACCTTTTCCTATTTTTGGCCTTCATATCCACATTGAGCTTACATTTATCATGATTTTGAAAAAAGTGGGTTTAATTACATCACAGTTGTCTTGGCCTCTTTATAATTTACTAATAAAGAAATGGGTCCCACTCATCACTGATACAACTAATCATTTTTACCCAGGCATCATTTTTCTTTCCCCCCCATTTCCTCATACCTCCATCTTTTATGAAATCCCTTTTCCTTTCTTTAGAACATGCGAGATGCTAGATCGAGCAGAATGATGGAAAAATAGTAATTTGACTCATGTCACCCACCAAGATCTTGCTCTCTCTTCATCAACACACCTATACTAGCTTAACGTCCCACAGTGCCCTTCTCCATTAACTTCCTCTATCCTATCATTTCTATTTTATCCCTAGAACACATTAAATGTAACCCATTAAAAATGGCCAGTCACTGGTAAAACTGAACTGGTATGTGTGATGATGTATAGAGTTTTCCATAAGTTTTCTATCTCCTTCTTTAGAGAAAGTTCTCTTTCTGTGATTGGGCATGTGATTTAATATGTCCCCTGCTGGGGTTATCTGTCCTTGGGTTGAAGGGTTGGAAATCGTGCCAAATGGGATAACATTGCCGGTGGACATCCAGGGGAGGAGTACGGGGGAGGCCTTCGTGCAGTTTGCTTCACAGGATATAGCTGAAAAGGCTCTAAAGAAACACAAGGAAAGAATAGGGCACAGGTGGGGATGGTTGGTTGGTTGGCTGGATAAGTTGCTTTTCTTATGGTGTGCACCTTCAACATCTGAAACCAATGCAAAACTGACACTACGATATTCTTGGTTACTCAAAGCACATTAGCAACACACACAAACAGATGCACTGTTTGCCATTCTATGATCGAACACAGACACTCAAAAGTCTAGTGGGTAGATTAGTGCTTGGACACCATTCATAGAAGTGAGACAAATCATGAATTTGGTTACCGGCTCAAACTTGGAAAGGAATGGTGTCTGAGCACTAAATAATAAGTCCAGGTGAACACATGGTTTGGAGTCTGCCTTGTGATAAAGTCAGAGGGCCACTGTACACAAGGATCTGGAGCCCACTGTCACAGGTAACGCTTAGAGTGGGTTGCAGAAGGGCTGGAGCTCTCTCTGTCCCTCAAAACAAGGACAATGGCTGTCATGGCAAGGACGCAGGACACCATTACTACATAATCAGAATAAGAAATCGATTCGGGTAACCATAAGAAAAGTGCAAACGTCACTAAGGCCCCTTATCAATTTGGACGCCTTTTTTTTCTCCCTTTTTTCAGTCAGTAAATTGCTCTTCATCTACGTGAATAATTAGCATTAAGTTATTTGCTACCAATGGACTATACCATGACAGCATCTGCATAGCCCAGTTACACCAGTTTTGAGCAAGTGGAGTTTTTCATCCACCCTTTATGTCCTCACTGTGGTATCTCTATGCTCCCAGGTACATTGAGATCTTCAAGAGTAGCCGCGCTGAAGTGCGAACCCATTATGAGCCCCAGCGGAAGCCTATGGGCATGCAGAGACCTGGCCCATATGACCGGCCCTCTGGTGGTCGCGGCTACAACATGATGGGCCGAGGAGGATCTTATGACAGGATGCGCCGAGGAGGCTACGGAGGCGGTAAGTACAAATAAACTATCAGAATCAGATTTAACCTGAGCACTGGTTACAAGTAATCACTTGTCAGGCGCCTCTTCGTGCTGACTGTGTAACCGGAATAAGATTAAGATGTAAAGTCCCCATAAGTCCTTGTGTTAATCTCAGTTATGTACATTCAGGTGTATCGGATGGACGGTACGGCGACGGCGGCTCTTCCTTCCAGAGCACGACAGGCCATTGTGTCCACATGAGGGGACTGCCATACAGGGCTACAGAGACAGACATCTACAACGTAGGCTGCTGCTGCTGCTGCTGGAATCACAACATTTCACGTTCATACCACCAAAGTTTTTATTGTATATGACCTGATCATTTTGTCCTTTTTTTTTCACGTCTGTAGTTCTTTTCACCGTTAAATCCTGTGCGAGTCCACATCGAGATCGGTCCAGATGGCCGGGTCACCGGGGAGGCGGATGTAGAGTTTGCAACACACGAAGATGCGGTGGCAGCCATGTCCAAAGACAAAGCCAACATGCGTGAGTTTGCTGTGGAACAGATTCCGTCACCCTCTTCTTTCAAAGCTGCATGTTAATGGTGAATTTCTCCCTCTTAGAGCACCGTTATGTGGAGTTATTCTTGAACTCCACAGCAGGTGGCAGTAATGGAGCCTACGGCAGCCAGATGATGGGTGGCATGGGTGAGTGGTAGCAGTTGAAAGTGGGAAGTTATTGCTCTTTGTTGCTTTGACAAAGACGCCACAACACAAGCAATTGTTCCTGTTTGGTAAATTATTTACACGTTTGGTAGTTTACCTCCCGATGAATTGTAACACTGTTTTTGTGTCCCATTAACAGGAAACCAGTCATCTTACAGCGGAGGCCAGCTTAGCTCAGGATACTCTGGTGGATACAGCAGCCAAGGAAACATGGGCGGCTACAGTGACTATAGTGAGTGTCAGCTCTTATGCAATCGTTTTTTTTAAACTTACATCCCACCCTGTACAGAGTTCTGATAGCCTCAATAAACTATATTTGAAGCTTTTTGCCACATAAGTTAAATAAAGGATTGTGACGATGCATAAAACCCACATCAGTGCATCCTGTCTCTCTATCGCTATGCTTCAGGAAGCAGCAGAGATTTTTTTCAGACATTTTTCACACACTGAGCTCATCTGTGACAGCTGTTCATTCTCAGCTGTGTGACCGATTTTCTTGGTTTATGTCTGCATTGAGAGGCATGCTGTGGCTGGATTCATAAATCTAACTTATCTGGCCGCCAAATCCAGGCCCCAGTTTTTTAGAGAGACGAAACAGGAAGAGCTTTGGAAAGGCAACCAGGATTTAATAACATTATCAGCTCTACGAAATTTCATATATATATA
>JAUESE010000056.1:3867742-3884532 GCA_032274725.1 Malacoctenus triangulatus | reverse complement strand
GTGATCTTGGAGGAATGTAGGAAAACCTGTTACTTGTTGAAACGTTTGACGCGTGTCGGTAACATGATTGACCCGATTGTCACTTTTGTGACTCACCAAAGGAGTGCTGTTCATGTAAAATATGACTCGACTTCCATCACATCCTGTTTGATGACCCCGTCCTGCTGAAATCTCTAGACATGGTTGTAAAAGTCAAGTAAGGTTGAGTGAATTCAGCCACAGTGCTACTGGGCAGAAACCTGACCCTGCTCTGAATTGCAGGTGATTTGCTGGAAGAGTCTCAATCAGAGGCATCAAGACTTCGGCAGCGAGTAGAAGAACTCGTGAGGGACAACGAAGCCCTCAAGTCCTCCAGCTTTGCAGCCAGTCTGTGTATGGGAGGACCCAATCAGACTGACACACAAAGTAGGCTTCACTGACCTGATAGCCAAGGAATGATAATCAACATATTCATGCCTTGAGACATGGATGAATCGTAGGGTCACGTTTTGTTTTTTTGTGTGTGTGAATTGTTGCAGGTAAACCTTGTTTACACCATCCTGCAGAGCAAAAAGAGGACCAAACGAGCTGTTTGGGGAAGACCCTTCAGCCAGAAAAGCCCAATGTAAGTCACTGGGACAGAAAGCCAGCTCGGAAAATGATAGCACAAGTTTTTTGGGATCGCTGTGATGCATCCTTACATTTCTGGTCTGTACAGGAGGCCTTATCAGAGTTTGAGGTGGTGAACATGGAGGGAAAGACTCCGGACGCCTTGACTGTACGTACTGAATAAACACTTGCATGAACACACAGAACTTCACTGATTGTTCCAGAATATCCTCCATGCTGAGAAAAACATCAGTCCAAATTTTAGAAGCTGTAACTCAAGTACTCTGAGTTTCCTGTGCACTGTACACTCAGCCTATGGCCATTTCCACAATATTAGGACTATTTCCTTTGACTCACTGGCAAACTCAACACCGGCAGCTCCAGCCTGAGTCAGTCAGGGGGAAAGTCCAGGATTTTTACTGACTAGATTGACATTGCTGATTCATTCACACACTTCTATCCCAGGGGATATGCTAATAGGATGTTTTACTCTGCCGTAATGCTCTACGCACACATGGCGTCACAGATCTTTTTCTTGACTTTTGCGTCATTACGACCTACTTTGGCGTAGATGCTGCACCTTAAGTGATTGTTGTGGTAAAAGTAGAAACGGAACTATTCATAGTTACCGAGGACTAAATATAAATTAAACTTGACGAGCGGGTTTGGCCTTGTTCAAGAGCATGGTGACGTTTACACGGTGGCATGTGATGGTGTAAACAATCGCGTGGAACACTCCAGGCCGGGTCAGTGGCGGGAGTGATTCCCCTCCTTCCTCAGGAGAACAACGAGCTCGCGAGCCAGCTGAAGAGACTCGAGAGCTCCTTCAGCATATTCGCCGAGGAATCCAACCCCAACCAGCTGCTGGCTCACCTCGGTCGCATGGCTGTGGAGTTCCACCACCTTTCCTCCAAGGTCCAGAAAAATGAACAGAGGACCTCTCTCCTACAGGTAAGATACTCTCTTTCTGTCTGTCTCTTTTCCACTTTTTTTCAATTTTATTTATTTCAATTTTTCTATCCGTTTGTCCGGTTTGGTGCTCACAAGCCTCTGACAGTTCGGCGGCCGATATGCTGACTTGCAAAAATTTCGTAGTGGCAGGTTTTTTGAGTTGTGGGTGGAAGAAAGACAGATTTGAGACGCTGTTTCATCACGATCACAGTCATTTTGGTTTCTCTGCTGCTACACACAAAAACAACTGCAACTACGCAACACCTGGAGTTAGTCATCGGCGACGACGGCGCCTCGGATCAGCAGCTTGACGTCTTCATTTAGAATTTTGCCAAGTTTACTTAGAAAATGAAAAAATATAACGTCAATGAGGATCACACGAGGAGTGACACAAAACATAAGCCTTATGGAAAGTTGTCAGCAACTAATTTGTAACAAACGAAATGGAAAGTGCATCCCACTTGGAACAATATTGTTTTGTTTTTTTTACTTTCAAAACTGATGACAGAAGCTTCAAAGGAAAAGCAGCATGAGTGTTTGCCATGGAAATTTTAAACAAAAGACAATTTGTGGGACAAAATAAAACCTCCTTATCCTCATAAAATCTGTGTATTCACACACACTGTTTTCCAGCATAATTTTACCTCAAATTACACATTTTATTGTGTGAAAGTCCTATAAAGATTTTGGGGAAAAAAGAGCATTGTTATTATACAGCACAATAAAGCCCAAGGTGGTTGTGGTTCTTTTTCAGACTCTCTGTGAGCAGCTCCGACAGGAGAACAATGAGCTTCGAAAGAAAATGGAAGAGGATCATCATATCAGGAATCGAGACTTGGAACAGCTGAGGTAATGTTTCCGATGTTCCTTCTTCTCCTTCTCACTTTGAGTTTGGTGGTGTTGCTTCTGCATAAACGCCACTGTTGGCACGGCCATAAAGAACAAAGTTAGATCTGAAACACATCACCTCTGCAAACAAACAAGACCATCAGTGATTCCTCTGCTCTCTGTTCTGGAGTAGTTCTGTTTTATGGCTCTTTTATCCACCTTAATTCTGGTGATAAAATCTTACCGTGGCTATTGGGTCACTGCTCATGCTTTCACTTACACTAGGGGATTATTCCAGTGCTTTCTGTTGGCCTCAGTGCAACAAGTGGGCCTTGCAGGGTCTTCCCGAGACATTGTTAACCTAGAGCATAAGGCCAACAAAGTCTGGGAAGGGAGCTTTGCTCACGCATACTATCGTTTTCATTTATCTTCCTAATTTAGACAGGAGAATCAGAAACTGAAGGAGCTGGTCACAGGAGGAGCAGCAGCAGCAGCGTCCACATCCACCGCATCGCCATCTGACACCGAGAATCCAGACGTCAAAGAGGAGCCCGTTCGAGACGAATCAGCTGCCGTGCGACCTAAAATGGAGGCCACCACGCCGCAGAAGGTAGTTTCCAATATGTCGAAGACCAAGATATAGATATTTTTTTTAGTACTCTACAGCAATCTTGTTTTTTTTTTTTATAGTGTGAAAAAAATGTCTCATCGAAACAAATTCAAACTTCTGTCAGTCTATCAGACATGCTTTTATTTAAAAGTTTTTGACTAGTTTCTGAATTGAACCATTTTTGCGTGTAAACTCTTGCGTAATGGAAGAATCTTGAGGATTTAGGAATCGTTTGTGTCTCCTCAGAGTGGAAAAGCAGCAGAGAAAACCCCAACCAAACCATGTGATGTTGAGGTTTATGAAAAAAAGATCAAGCTTTTGGAGAAGCAGAGAAAGGATGTGAGTCTCACTTTTTTTTTAACAACTTGTAGCTTATCCTCTGTTGGTACAGAGGAAAGTCTCTGTGTACATTGTTTCCAAAGTGTTCAGTGTTGTTTCTTCATCACTTACTGGCTGTGCTTGAAGGTGCTGGAGGTGAACAAGCAGTGGGACATTCAGTGGAACTCCATGAAGTCACAGTTTGAGCAGAAGGTACAGTAATGACTTTACAGCTGTTACAGTGTGGAAAGACTCCGCAGGTGTCACTGACTAATGGTGAAGCTGCTGTAATTCTTTTTCCCAGCGCTGGGAGTTTCAAAAGTTATCATTCGGCTGTTCGGACGAACCCATAAAGTCATTTTTCAGTTTTTCTTTTTTGATGTGTTCATAAAACAGACGCGCTGTTTTACTCGCAGCAGAACAGATTTACACACCACGAGAAAACATCTCCATGCACAACACAATAAATGCTGTGCTTTACTTAAGAACTATCTTTATTTGTATGGAACGTCCTAAAACAAAAATCGCATGTTCAGAATGCTTTTCACTTAAATTGAGAAAACAAAACTGCGAGCGTTGAAGGAAGATGATACAAAAATAAGGGCAAAAAATATGTTTTTTATTATTATTGGATAATAAATACGCAAAAATAATTGAAGTTAGAAGATAAAGTTACAAAACTTTGTTGTTTTATGATGCTTACAGACAAAAATTTTCAATAGGCTGATATCTACATCCGGATCTAATCTGAATATGTATTTGTTTAGCTGATCAGTGACAAGTGGAAAGTATTTTGTAACTCCTGTAAAACCCTTTAGGAACATGAGTGTCAGAAGTTAGTGCATCAGTTGGCAGTGAGGCAGCTGTGCGTGTCACTTGTTACTTTTTTTGTTAGTGTGCTTGTCCAGTGGAAAAAGGTACAATCTCGCAATAGCTCGCTATCTTCTGAGCGCGTTCTTACCACAAGGCCTGTCACACTTCAGTGAGAATTCCCCTCACCTCGCCGGTACCCGCTGACTTCCTGCTATGGTGCAGTCAGAGGGCAGCAGCAACACACGGACGTACACACACTCGCACTGTGTCTCACACACCTATGGGTGCACACACCCGCAACTATGCACAAACCTACATTCACGCTCCGTTCAGATGGGGACACCATGCAGCCTTTGGTTTAGACCGCATAAGCCGAGATACATCCATTTGCGTCACTGGGTTTCTGTCGGTCTTTTGCACAAAAACAGAAATGCGTCTTTGCAAATGATGCAGTGGCTTTGTTTATATTTGCTAACAAGTTTTTTCAAGGCACGCGCTAGTTCCTGTTTTTCACTACATTCCCTGCTTAGATACCATCCTGAGTTAAATGTTTTCTTTTCTTGTTCCTAAGATCACAGACCTCAGACAACGGCTAGCTGAGTCCCAGAAAACTGTGCTGGAGCTGGAAGCCGAGCGAGAGCAGAGGCAGCGCGACTATGACAAGAAGCTGCTGCTGGCAAAATCAAAGATTGAAAATGTACAGGTGAGAACCCGAAGACATCAGTTCAGAAACACGATGCACAACATGAGGGTTACTAGAAAGTGGATGTTTGGATGTCTTCAGGGGGAGAAGGAGTGTTTAAACTCTGAAACAACGGAGCTGAAGCAAAAGATTCGCTACCTGCAGGATCAGCTGCTCCCTCTCAGCAAACAGAGGGAGTATCAGGAGAAAGAGATCCAACGCCTCAACAGGGTGAGTGTGCAGCAGATGCAAAATAGAACAACACCACGCTGACACATTTGACTTTATGTAATGTGTGTTTGGTCTGAATTCAGGCTTTAGAGGAAGCCTTAAACCTGCACTCCCCTTCAACCTCCCAACAACCTCCTGGTCAGGCCAACTTTGCAGATGCAGCCAATAACCTGAAGAAACAGGAACTTCTCACTCAAATTGCTGTCCTAAAAGAGCAGGTGAGACATGCAGGGAAACTTTCACACACATGCAGATGTAATGAATTTATTCACACTTTCTAATGGATGATATTGGTGGTTGGGTTTTTTTCACAGGTAAAAATCTTTGAAGAGGACTTTAGAAAAGAAAGGAGTGACAGGGAGCGAATGAACGAGGAGAAGGAGGACTTGAGACGGCAAGTTGAGAGACTCCAGGGTCAGATTACAAATTTGACCAATCAGGTGAGAAGGAGATGATTGACAACATGATTAGTTAATGTTAGGGGAATTCTTATTACTATGAGCAAAGCTGGTCGTTGGTGAGATACGTTAGATTAATCTTTTTATCCTGTTTTTGGGTGAAACAACTTTAAACTTTTCCACAGGTTGCCAGCAAACACAATGAGTAACATTCCGTAGTAATTGTACCTTTAGACCAAAGACTATTGCTGTATGCTAAATTTATGTTTTCAAGTGGCTCTTTTTGTTTAATGCTGAAATAACTTCAAGTATTAATAAAACAGAATTCACGCCAATATTAACAGACTGTGCATCTGCCACTGTTAATAGTCAGTGAGTCACTTCTTTCTTTTGTCCCTGTAACTTATCCAACACTGCACCTGCATTCCAGAATGACTGACAGGCCCAAGTGGACGATGATCGGCCCAGACAGTTTTTGATTGACTGAGAATAGTTTCAAATCGAAGCAGTACGTGACAGACCGAGACGGCGTCGTAATCTTGTTTACTCTTGCAAATTCGTGATCTTGCAGGATCCATCTTGCTTGTGATGACTTGTTAGGGTAAAAATACCTGATTGATAACTGTGCTGTGATAAAAGTAAACAGTGACAATCTCCTCAAAACCACGTGCAATACATTTATCAGATATAACTACTCCCAATGAAGACTAATCGCTAATTCATTGTTAGAAGTAGCCACTAAGCAAAAACTATTTATTATAAAGTTGCTCTAACATCACATTTGTTGCTCTTTTCAGCTCCATCAGGCACAGAACGAGTGTCAGAGAGAACGTACGGAGAGGTGTAAGCTGGAGAGACTGCAGATGCAGCATCACAAACAGGTACTGGCTGCAGCTGGTCCCATCATGGATCATTGACAGTGAATAAAAAGATACTGTCAAACTGCTTAGGTGAGAATGTTTGGCCATGTCGGCCATGCATTCAGGTGGACCAGAACGAGTCACGTAGCATCTGAGTGGTGGTAAACCTTGCAGACTAGTGCCCCCTTGTGAGAGAACACAGTCTTAAATGACTGGTTTATTACACTGACAGCAGTCACTTCATGCTGGATAAATCCAGCACAAGAGCCTCACTCCAGCCAGCTTGTCTCGTCATTGCTCGGGGGATCAACAGGTGGAACATTTCCTCTCCTCATCAGGAGGCAGCAGGGTCAAAGGTCAGCAGGTGGACCAGGCCACAACAGGGCCGCTGTAATTGGCTGAGAGTAGCGGCCGCGCACTGACTGGGGATCACATGTGTACTTGTGATCCCTCGTAGGGGCAGCAGCAGAAAAGACGTACGTCAGACCCCACGTCAGGCTCAGTGAACGGCCCGCTGAGCCCTCCCTACTGTGGTCCCTTTGTGCAGGTGGGACCGCAGGGCCTCGAGGGTTGGCCCGTACACTTCCCTCCTCGGATGCCCAATGCAGCAGGCGCCTCAGCAGCAGCCGCCGCGGCGCCACCCCCTGTACGAGACTTCCAGCCTGTAACCCCGGTAAGGGCGCTCTAAAGCCCCTCTGTCTCTGTCTCTGGAGTGACTCTGGTTCACTGAGGAAACGAGGCTCTTTTTTTTTTCTCCTATCACCTCTCCTCCCCTTACTTGCTGGGGGCAGCACGCTTACACTCCACAACCTTTGTTAGGCTACCGCAAAGACTTAAGGGCTGCTGGTTTGTGAGTAAGAAGGGTGTATAGAGGTTTTTAACTTAGCTGGTGCTGTGTCTTTGATCAGGGTTTTCCTTGGCAGATGTCATTTCCTCAGCCGAGAGGGGCCAGAGCAGTAGGAGAGAGTTCACGACCACCACCGGAGAATGCAGGTAAGAAGCTGTGGGCCAAGTTCAAGTTCAGAACTGTGACCTGGATCACCTCACTTGGTTAAAAACCAGCGAATTGAACAGTGAACACACCACTACCTGGTGATTACTACCGAAAAGCAAACAAACTCTTACAGAGGAGCTGAAGTGAAGCAAAACTTGGCCCTGCAGTGACTCCCTACTGCCACCTACTGCTCAAAAAGGGCAATTTTACTAAACTGAACATAAACTCATTTGCTCATGACTTCCTGCTCGTACTGCATTAAAAACTGACTGTATTGTCCTCCATTGTCCAACTGTAGATCAGTCAGCAGCAGCAGCAGCCGCCGCGGCGGCAGCAGCAGCAGCAGGATTTGGAAAAAGGGAGCGACAGAACATTGACCCTGGAAAGCACTAAAGCATCACCGGACCCACCTACTGCAGTCTGGGTAGTAGCATGAAAATCAGTTTGTTTTTGAGTTGACGAGGTGTGATTTGATCTATAATTTTCCTACTGAACTGTAGATATCCTATTGTAATGTCGTTTATACTTGCGTTTTATAAGGCTATTTGTGAAACACTTCGCTATTCTGAATATATACATGAATTTTGTTTTAGATTTTCTTATTGGGAACTTAAGTCATTTGTTAAATCGGTTGGAATAATTCACATCAGGTTGTTTTTTTGTTTCCGGAAAATATACCTACGTGATTGTCTCTCTGCAAGTATGTAACAACCTGACATGTAGTTTGTTACTTGTAGGGTCACAGGAAGCCATTCCCCAATATGACTACATATACTCATTCCAACAGCGAATGATTATATAGGTACACTGAAACATAGGAGTTACAATGTGAATGTTAATTGATTTATGAGGGTTCCTTCAGTACCATCGATGTTATAGAACTGTCCCATATGTGTAACTGTTCAAAAGTGGTTGTTGATATACGAAAATTTTGGGAAATGAATTTTGATGGTATCATACCAAAAACATGATTGTGATTATTGATAATTTATTTATAACCTGCTGTTTTGATAGTTGCATTGACTAAGTGTAAATCATTGTCTTTAGTAATGCTGTTCTTTCTATGTTGTTAGTGTAATCCAAATATATTGTAGCTATTGACATTGTATGTTTGTATCGGACACAAAACACAACGCACAGAACATACACAACCTTTTTTTTTTCCTCCATGATGATGGACCTAATCTCATTAAACAACACTTCTACTTGATTTGACCACTCATTTCAATACTTATACTCGTCTTACTGCATCCTGTACTATCGTCCACAGTTTAGCCCCGACACGCAGTATGTAGAGGCGGCACTGCGGCGATGACTACCTTCCTCTACACCGTCAGGTAGCTGCTACATCACACGAGTTATTATTATTGCCACTTGTTCTGATCCATCAAATTCTGCTCGAGCAGCAGAGCGAGGAAGATTTTCCACCCGTGTTCCCGACCCGGCGTTACAGCAGCACGGCCGCTCCTCCAGAGGTTTAACAAAAACCGAGGGGGGGGAGGAAAAAAACCCCAAAACAAACGCCCTCTTTCAGGATGTCAGGCTCTGCTCTCTGCCCACTTCAGCAACCAGCATTTCATGCCGTGCCGACTGACCTGTGAGCTGGCGCAACACAGTCGAGAGCCTTGGTGACAGATGCAGGAGCCACACCTCGATATCACTCGCGTTCCTATTTTTTAAAAGAAATGGGTGAACTTCTCTCAAATTCAAGCCTTGCCTGTTTTCAACTGAATACCAATTTTCTTAGTATAGTGTATTTCAAGTAGTCAGATGAAGGGCTTCACAATGTATGAAGGTGACTTTGGAAAACGCTCGGTTTTTATAAGAAACGGGGAACAAAATCATGATGGATGAGAGATGAAATTAAACAGAATTGCACTTTGAATGGTACGCTGTAATTACTGGCAGTTGTATTTTCCTGGTTTGTAGCCTTTTTCTTTCTTTTTTGCTGTAGGCAAAAGCACATGTGAGACTTTTTGTATTTGACTGGCTTAATAAATCTATTCTAAATGTCTGCTAGTATGTCACCCTGCTTATTTTTACTGCAGGATAGAACAGAATACATGAGGGGAGAAGAGCACGTGCTGTTTTTTTTCTTCAACACTTTCACCTTTGCATGACTCGATAAGCCCCAGTTGTTTCTGGTAAACAAAACCTTGGCACAGCGGTGTCATGTTCTCCATGATTTATTAGAAGTAATTACATTTAGGCTGTAATGGCGAACAGATCCCGGGACAGGAAGATGACATGGTGCTGTGGGGTCGCAGGGCAGCCTGAATGCACTGAAAGGCTGGCCTGAACCCCACATTCCAAAGAGGCACCACAGCATGTCTGTTTTCAAGCCTCCTCTTCATTGAACATGCCATCTTCAGCGGTCAGGAACTGTCGCATCACACTAACTGTTGTTCTACCTTAGCTTATCTAAACTGTCAAACATCACTTTTAGCAGATGAACGATGATCTAATTGAAAATATCCTGCGCGTACAGCTGTAACAGGTAGTTGCGGATGTCGGCTCGGATCTCGGAGATTTTGACACTCGGGTGCCACCTCTTCACCGGCTTCCCGTCTGGCCCCACCAGAAACTTCTCGAAGTTCCACTTGATGTCGCTGATCTTCAGAGGTTCCCAGAACAGTCTGCCGGCAGGGTCTCCAAAGTCGCTCCCGACAGGAGGGCAGGAGCTCTGCAGCGCGGACGGCACCAAGTCAATAACGATTGCAACAAATTGTTTACCCAAGGCAAGATTTCAAACATACTGATCTATTTCACAGAGTGGAGAACGACAGACGTGTGTCCTACTGCTCATCCATAACAACAAAAACAATTTTGAAAACACTAATGGCCAAAAACACATTACCTGGAACCTTGTTTGCCAGTTTTAAAATATTGTTTACTCTGAAAGTCCACCGAAGTTTCTAATAATGACTTGGGCATCATGTTTGTGCAGCTACAGACCAGGAAAAAGGAAGCTCAGAAGAATTTGCACAAACAAAAAATGAACACAAAAACATGTTTGATGAGGTCGTCCCAGAGCAGCTCGAGTTACACTCACAGTCAGTGTGAAAGCACCCAAACCAGCTGAGTGAAAGACACTATCATAGCTTGTAATTTGACACCAGCTTCATCATGTTGCTTGCAATACTGTGACTGGAACAGCTTATCGTAACTTTATTCCAAACTTGTGGTTAACTGGTGGATTTATCTTTATAGCAATAATCAAATGAAACAATGTAGAATAAAAAACAGAACAGATGTTTGGCTGTGTCAATATTGAGTGTACACATGGACTTCACCTGTAGCCAGCTGAGTGCTTTTTTATTGCGAGCAATCTGGTAAAAAACAAAAAACTCTTGGGTATACGCGTTATCTTTACAACATGATGTCAGGGGGTCAAATATCGTGCACTGAGAAGCTGAGTGTGAACAGCTGGAGGGAAGCACTCGTGATGCTCCGTGGCCTCGGTGACGAGTGACAAAATGGACGACGGCGTACCTTCAGAAAAGTGAAAACCTCCTGCTCGCCCTGCCCGTTCACGTCACCTTTCTCGAACATCAGGAAGTTTGGAACAAATCCTCCGCCGGGTCGGACGTGTCTGGAATCCAGAGAGAGGGCAGCTTATCAGCCGACATGCCTGTGAGCACTTAGTGGCCGGGCCGCCTCTGTGGACGGACAGCAAGCGCTGCAGAGCCACGGCGTGCTGCGCCGTGGATCTGAGTGACAGGAGCTGAAATGTATAGTTTGTTCGTGTGTGTTCGAGAGGCCGGGAAAGAGAGGCTGATCTTTTTAGCCGAAACGACGCTTCCCCGATTAAATGAAGCTTTGTTGACTGATAGAGGATTTGCCCATATCACAAATTCCTGTCTACTTCCAGCTTTGTGGGTTCTTATGTTACAGAGCTTTACAATGTATACCATTTCTTAGGGGGCTTGTGGTCTGAAGTTGAGGGTCCTCATCTCTTTGCAATCATATATGCTTCCAGGACAAATTCCAACGAGCTTTGGAAGAAACACGATTCTCACTCGGTCAGAGTGAAATGTTGCTGTGGGTTCAGGGTTTTCCTTGCAGCGTGGTTTTTTTCTTTTTTGTCCTCTTGCCAGCTTTAGATTAACTTGTGAGACGCACGGTTGACTTCTGGCTGCACAGCAGCATAATGGTTAACAGCAGGAAGGTTCTGGGTCTGTACCCGGGTGGAGCTTTTGTGTGGAATTTGGGTGGGTTTCCTCTGTGTAATCTCTATTTTCTCCCACAGCCCAAAAAAACATGTGTATGAGGTAAATTGGTGACTCTAAATGGTCCACGAGGTGTGTATGTGATTCTTTCTATCTTTGTCTGTTTGCACAGTGATGGACTGGTGACCTGTCCTGGTTACACCCTGCCTTCAGCCACTGTGAGCCGGGATCGTCTGGATGAGTGATTTCTCACTTTATTCCCGGCAAGATCTCGCTGTTTTGTCCCGGTTCCTGTTTCCCAAACTGGTTGCTGGGGAAGCCAAGAATGGTGAAGCCGAGGGACTTCATCTCCTCGTGTAGTGCATTCAGTTCTGCAGAGAGAACGAAAGGCTCAAACGGAGAACATGGTGCTTTTAAAATCAAAAGAAATGAGCGATAATAAGACCCTCTGGGGGCGTTTCTTACCCACATACTGGAAGGTGTACCCTCAGTATGTCGCCACGTTCACAAACAGGACCGTCTTTCCTTTGTAGTCGCTGAAGTTCACAGTGCAACTACTGTTGAGGGTCCTGGCGTGGTATTTGTAAATGGTGCCCTCTGCGGAGGAGTCACACTGCTGGGGGTGCGAACAAAAGGTCACAGTAGGTTAGATTTGTTTTTCTCGGACAAGTGACCGGCACAGTAAATATGTTGTGAAAATCAAACGCTGTCCACAGAGACGCATCATCCTCGAGGGAGCGTAAGCATGATCTGCGTCCAGATTTATTCAGGTACGCAGCCAAAGGTCTGGCCTTGAACTGATTGATCGTGTGTGGGTTGTGTGTGGTGAAATGTGTCACCAAATCCTCCCTAATGACCAAGTGTGACACTCTGTTTCTATTACAGGTCATAAAGCATCGAAAAAAAAAAAGTTAAACAGCCTCAAAGCGTCTTTATATAAAATCACGTGGGGACTAAAATCATTCAAGGCGTACTTGTTTTCTATCATGGTAAAAAACTGAGTGTTTCTTTTTCTATCTTTGTGACAGACCATCTAAATAAACCGAGACATTCACGTGCTCCACTTTCACTTTATTTTTAACATACTACTCAAAACTAACAATAGAAAAAGGTGAAGTATCTTCTCCGGCCAGCTGGTTCTGACCGATTTTCCAAGGCAAACAGCCGGAGCTTGTTTACTCACTGGGTTCTGACGTTTAACCAAATAGGCTGCAAGAAGGGCTGCTGCAAAACTTTCACCCCTCTGCTCTGCCTCCACATGCCTCTGCTGCTGTGTGCACTGGAGTACTCATGTCATCTGCCTCATTACAAAACAAGTCCAGTGTCAACAGGAGTCTGCTCCCTCTCGCTCAGAGTCACAGGAGTTTAAAATCAAACAAGAGGGTGGATTATTATTATTAGCTCCCTGAGCTTTTTAATAAAGAGAAATTATCATATGTACATAATTAAAATAACAGAAGTTGAGCTGAAAGTACCAGTAGGAAAATGTCTATCAAAAACGATGACAAAAAAATCTGTTTAACTTGAGAAACATTTAAAAAACTGCCAAAACAAAGGCATGACTAAATATGAAATATGGTTCTATTTTGGCAGACAGTTCACAGATTTGACAAAATACAAGCATCCCAGATAACAGTCACAATCACTTCTCTTACCAAACCGCATCACCGTCATCTTATTCAAGCTGCGCAGGTGTGCAAGGGATCGACAGAAAGAGCGGGATGTCGAGAGAGAAGCCGGAGAGCGGAATGGTCGGATATCAACAGGTACCTGGGAGAGCGCGGCTCCGGCGGCGCACGGACGCAGCAGGCCGAGCAGCAGCAGCAGCAGCAGCGGGGAGAGGGGCCACATCGCGCCGTCCTTCCGCGACTCGGTGACCGCTCTCTGTGGATGTCTGTCGGCGGCTCCCTTCGGTGATAACTCAGGTCCCCGTGGCAGGAGGGCGGAGGGAGCACAGCTGGCTGAGATGTCGCCATCTGCTGACATACTGCCTCTGCGTCAACGGATGACGCGTTGATTGGATGAGTGAATGAATGGATGAACGAAAAAATTGTATGAATGAATGGGGTAAACTTTATTTACCGAAAGCTGTGTTTTGCACATGCATATAGAAATATGTGAAATTCTAAAATTCAAAGTTTTTCAGAGGAGTAACTAATACTTTTACTACCTCTGTGATGAAATCAATAATTGAGTAACCTCGATTTTTTTATCTGAATGTTTTTAGGAAACGAAATCCTGTAAAAGTGAATGCTAACTTCAGTTTTTCAATCTCGTAACCTTTGAGCAAACAGAAAAATACTGAGCAGCGGTTACGAAATGTTCTCCTTTTCTGATTTGCCAATTAAAACAATGTGTCAGGAGAAGAAGTCAGACAAGCTCACCAGGTAACTGTGTACATGCCTGCAGCTCAGTCTGCTGTGAACACCGTGAACCTTGACAGCACAAAATGAGACTACATGTCATAATGCAAATATAAATTCCAAAAAACCTTTACAGGTTGAACTTGATGCTGAATGCGTTAGGTGTCAGCACAGCCTATCCTCAAGCAGAGAAGAAGTTTATTCCTGAATCCTCTCTCCTCTTCAGGATCAGCTGTTGCCATAGTGAGCTGGTCCTCGGCCATTTGCCCCGTGGGTGGCTGACAGGCCTCTTTGCAAGCCTGTTAGTTCACCTCATTGACTATATTTTACACACTGTTCATGTCAGACCCGCTGAGATCCAAAGGCCACAAACAACGAGCAAAGGCGGCAGACAAATACTGCGCACTGTAAACTCAAACACCCAAAAGGAATCATCAGAAACAAAAATGCAAACGTGCAAATATTTGAGTTGAAGCTTTAGCTGTAGGACAAGTAATTCAACCCCCAAAGATCTGAAAATGCTGGGCAAACAGGAGATTTTGTAAGTCTCACTTGTGTGCATTCTTGTAAGGAGATAACACTGGACTTCTGGCTCAGCTCTTGATAAAGACACAGCCAGGGTCCAAAAGGCTTAGGTTAAACTACTACATCCATTGAAGCCTCTCATAGTTACACATTAAAGGCAGAAACCTACACCAGGACATTAGCCTATATATCCCACCATTGACGATTTATTTCAGCAATAAAAACAACTTCATGGGACATCTTGTCTTTGCCTCGAGCACCTTTTTAAATCAGCTGTGTCTGTTACAGTCTGAAGGATTTTCAAATGACAGACACAAACATTTCTTTCATTCACACCAGCTAAAAAAACCCTCAAGGTATTTTTCTAAATTAGGATTCAAGCTCGTTTTTATCTATAACAAACTCGATCTGTAAAATTGCTGACTTTTATAATTAATTATTAGCTTTGTAAACTCAAACCAAATGTACACCTGAATCGCTTCCGTTGCTTTGAATGTCATGTTATTGCTTTTAGATTTAGCAACCTTTTGTGTGGGTAAACTTGTGGCCACAGGGGGGCGACAGGGAGCCAGATCGGGCTGGAGAACCAGCGGTGACATCAGTTCCAGCAGTGCAGAGAGTGAGCGCTAGATCTCGGCTTCAGTCGCGAGAGATGGCGTCCCTTCTGCAGCCAGAGAAGGTGAACTATCTGGTTCGTGGGGAGAAACGAATCAGAGCTCCGTTATCTCAGCTTTACTTCTGTCGCTACTGCAGTGAGCTGCGGTCGCTGGAGTGCGTGTCTCATGAGGTACGTTGTTGTTTTCACCGGCTATCCGTCGGCAACGACGTCTAGCCATTAGCCCAAGTAGCCACTTTGTTGTCAGTGGACTTGCTAGTAGCTTTGACAGTTGGGCGGGATTACTTCTGTCATTCCGCGGACTGAGTGGCTAACCCTCTTGTCAATCAAAGCTGTGTCGAGCGGTCCTGTCTTCTCATTGGCTGTTCGATTCACTTCCGATTCAGCGCTGGGTCGGCATAGCAGAAACCGGAGAGTTAGCTAACTAGCTTCTGCTAAACCTAATTTTTTAACGCAAAACAGCCCAGTTAACTGCAAATCAAACACGCAGGAAATGTTTAATAAATAGGGCATTATTTTGTTTTAATAATGTTTCGCTTCTTCTTGTTTAAGAGCCGCTATTTGACGTGGCTATGTGACTAACACCACACCCAGAAACATGAAGCAGGATCTTCCTTCATCATATCACAGCATCCTGAAATGGTCTCGATAATGTCACTAACTCCACTCTAGAAGGAACAGCAACATTTTTCTTCTGTATTGTAGAAGCTGCTCTGATGTCCTCATAATGGGAGTTAGTCGATTATTGTCGTTATTCAGGAACATGATTGTCGCATTTGTTACATGTGCAGATGCTATTTGACCCAGATGTGTTCACATTTGTAAGACGAAAGGCCACAGTGACTTGGATTAAAACGAACAAACACTGCGAAGACACTAGTATGTCTACTACTAGTATGTATAAATAACCACCCATCGAGTTTGGAGGCTTCATGTTACGTCCTGGATGCTCAGACTGACTTGCTGTCTCTGACCAGGTCGACTCACACTACTGCCCGAGCTGTCTGGAGAACATGCCGTCTGCAGAAGCCAAACTGAAAAAGAACCGGTGAGCTTCGAAGGAGCAGACGAGACCACCGCATACTGTGCTTTTTTAAAGGACTCATATCGGACATTGCTCACCATTTCTGTCTTTTTTCTTTATTATGTGTTCTGTAGGTGTGCAAACTGTTTCGACTGCCCCTGTTGCATGCACACGCTGTCCACTCGGGCTACGAACATCCCCGCCCCTCTGCCCGACGATCCCACCAAGACGGCCATGAAGAAGGCCTACTATCTGGCCTGTGGCTTTTGTCGCTGGACCTCCAGAGATGTGGGAATGGCCGACAAATCAGTTGGTGTGTAATTAGGTCAATAGTCATCATCTTTTCATGGGATGGGACACATTTCTCGAGTGTGATGTGTTTTTCTGCTGCGTTTTGTTCACTGCAGCGAGCGGTGGATGGCAGGAGCCGGAGAATCCCCACACTCAGCGGGTGAGTTTTCTCCCCCGTAGTCATTAAAGTCAGTGGAGCTGATCACATGTTTCCTGATCATGCAGCGCTCGCTTCTGAATAGATGTGTGACACCCATAAATGGACAGCTTAAGGCCAAATGCTGCATACTTTATTTAGCAAAGAATGTCTCAAAAGAAGCTATGATTCATTTTTACAGTTTTACTGGAGTTGAGCAATATTCAACAGTTTTGCATGAATTAATCAACAATTTAAGACATTTTTTTAGTTTTTTTTTTCTGTTTATCAAGAGCAACATGAATGTTCCACTTGTGAAATCTTGTATTATTTTGTGACTTTGAGCATTGTTTATTGATCTGTAATTATCATGTATGACATTTTACAGTCTCG
>JAUESE010000056.1:3807426-3822968 GCA_032274725.1 Malacoctenus triangulatus | reverse complement strand
TTGTTTTTTAAAAATAACTGACAAATGTAGCAATGTAATTGTGATATGAGTGCAAAAAAACATGCTGAGCAAAAGTTGGCATATCACTTTAATTTTTTTTTGCACTGATGGCACTTGCACCTGCACGCTATCTGATAACACAGCTGGCTCCGGCTCAAGGTAGATGTTTACAGTGAGGACATCTCATTCAGAGTCTTGCTGCGCTGGTATATTCAGGCAGCATGGATTATAAACAGTAAATAGCTGGTGAAAGTCGTCACGAGGTCTTACGGTGCCGCCTCTCCCATTCATATTGACAACATTGATTAAATGCACTGACTGTAGAGCGAGTACCTGTGTGGCAGGTGGGTTCATTTTGCTGCTGTAGTCTATAAATGAAGATGATTTATGCTCATGTCAATAGTGGTAAGAGCGCTGCTTGTTTAAAGGCCTGCCTGATAATGCTTTTATACTGCAACAATTATGTAATGCATTTTGTATGTGTCCTTCGGATGTCAGGTTGAGTGATTTAATGTTGCTACTGATGCATTTTCCTGCAAACATAAAGAGTGTTGTCACCCGAGTGTGAAATTTTGCATATGTAAATGCACTGTGCAGTTTAAAAGACCAATGGGCCATCAAGTGAGTGTTTGATATGTTAAAAAGGGGACACACAAGTAGAGATCTCCAACATGTGCTCCGGAAATTTAGTGGGGTTTATGTTAAACGAACTCAAGGGCACCTCACAACGAGTTAATTCGATTAGCATGAGGTCAGACTTTAAGTCTGTAAAATCAATGACAGATGCATATTATTCCTTTTTCACTGGGGAAATGATCGCGTTTGCTCGGTGCCAGGAAAAACTGCATGCAGAATCAGCTCTATAGGACAGCTTTACAACCGATTGATTTACACATAATTATTGTGACTGGCACCTGATTACATCAAATAATGTAGCTGTCTGGATCAATCGCCTTATTAAATGAATAGAGTCACGGCCGTGCCAGCTGTCTGAGAAAATGTCCTGGAGGGACATTAAATATCTTGCATCAGTCAAAATAACATAAATGGGATGAATAATCTACCACGTGTCACCCTAATGACTTATTCTCCTTTAAAATATCTCTTGAAGAGTGTTTTTCTTTCCAGATTTAGATTCACAGGTTTGATTTTCTCAAGAAATGGAAGAATAGCAGCAGCTCTAAGGCTCCTCTCTGGAACTTAGATGATGTTGTCGCTAAATTTAAGATGGGAACACTTGATTGTATAGTATGTTTATAGACGGCAGACAAAATGTCCTCTTTGGAAGCTGTAGATTGTAAAAAAAAAAAAAAGTCTATTAAAGGTTTCTGCTGCAGTATTGCACGAATTAACTACAGAGAGAAACCAAAGGCATGTTGGAAGCACAGGCAGGGAGTTTTCTTGGTGGTGGAGGAATGCTCAGGGAGGGACTACTGCAGATGGCAGAGGAAATAGCTCCGTTGCCTAGAAGGGAGTTTTTGAGATGAGAAAACAAACTATGATTTTTAGCATAGGTATTTTCTCATCCCGCAGTTTCCAAGGAAGCAGCAAGTTGGCAGAGTCACGAGGAGCCTCTCGTTCCCAGTAATTTCTTTAGGTTCCGTCGCAGACGGTGATCTGCATCACTTTATTAGCTTTGGTCAGCAAGCTGAGTTTCTTTATTAGCGTGTTTAGTGCAGATGCTGCTCCGCCTACGTCTGTTAGCTTATTGTCCACAGCTTTGGTCTGCTGAGTCCACAAAGAATTGTTTTTCTCGCTAGATTGGTTGAAATCAAAAGGGCTCCAAGGGGAAAAAAATCAAAACCACATGGTGCAGAAACAATTATGTGGGTTTTAAAGGGGAATATTCAGTCCCAGACTTGTTAAAAATTGGTCCTTGCTGGTTTGTTCTGTTTGTACATGAAATAAGTTTGGTGAGCTTTAATTAGATGTTGAGGGTCTTGTCTTTACACAGTAACACTGAGCAATCTCTACAGAAGTGTGAATCGGGTTGTCAATCTTTTCAGACAGTAAAATGAATCGGCATGGTTTTCTCACCAAACTGCTCCTTTTCTCCCCCTCTGTGTCACTTCAGACTTGACCAGGAGTGCCAGTTTGTCAGAGAAGGAGCTGAAGGAGGCCCGAGTTAGGAGCCAGATCATCGCCGCTCAGCTCACCATCCCTTCCAACTCCAGCTCCAGGGGAGTGCAGCTCTTCAACAGGCGCAAGCAGAGAGTCAACGCTTTCACACTCGAGAGCTGTGGAGAAGGGTCAGAGGAGAGGAAAGCTGAGAATGTGAAAACCGACCCGTCATCCACCAAACCAACATGGGCAGAGAGGAGCAGTGAGGAAAAGGATAGAGACCTGAACTTGAAGAACAGTGCGAAAGAGACGGCCTTTTCACCAATACACTCAGTCGGTGACATCATGGGTGAGCCGGGAAGGGATTTTGTAAAAGGAGACAACATGGAGGAGTGTGTAACTCAGGAGAGACATTTTCTCCCTGTCAAAGAAGAGCAGGAGGAGGAGGATGAGACAAGAGATGAAATCCACGAGGAGTTTCAGGACAATGTTAAGCGGGAGATTCCCTCAACGTGCAGTAGCACTCGCGCGATAGTGATGGAGCATGCTGAAGGCGAAGCGAAGATAAATGGGAGTCACACGGGGCCAGTTCCTGCTGGAAATCTGCCTAATGGCTGTCACAGTACCTCTGGACCTGAGAGGGTATCTGTACCCACATCCAAGCAGACGACTGCCACTACCAACAGAACCGCCAGGCCCTTTTTCTCTCCACCTCCAGTGCACTCTCCAGAGACACTTAGCCCTGTCATGGATATCCCTCCGCCTCCCTCTTACTCCACCCCTCCTCTCCCCACCTTTACCAGCCCCCCTCAACCTGAGGCATTCTCTCCTCCACCTCCTCCCCCATCCTACCCAACACCTCCCCTGCCGGCTTTCACAAACCAGCCCCCACAGACCTACCACTCCGTCCCGCCTCCCATGTCTCCTGTCATGTCGCCTTCCTCTCCTCCTCCGTCCCATTTCCCTGTTTCCCAGTACCCACCCATGCCCCATTACGGCCCTCCCACAGCCCCAAAGCCCTCCACCTTTGTCCCTCAGCCCTCCGGAGAGAGGAAACTGATAACACCAATCAAAACAGGAATACTTGAGGAGGGTGCTGCCAAGAGGGCAAATAAGAAGTCCATGTTCACATTCAAAGAGAAGACAGTGGTAGCTCCGAATCCTGAGCTGCTTTCTTTGGTGCAGGGGGTGGATGAGAGAAAGAAATATGGACACATGCCTGTACCCGAGCCAGCACCTGAAGAAGAGCTATTAGCTCTGGGTGCAGAGGCTTCTAACTTCCTTGCCAAAGAAGAGGACAGGGTGGAGGAAGCAAGAGCTCCCGAGTGGGCCTCCTGTCTCAAGAGCTCAAGGACCAGACCAAGGGTCGAGCACAGACCAGAGCAGACGCTCACCAATGTGACCGGGAAAGGGGCTGAACTTTTTGCCAAACGTCAGTCCAGGATGGAAAAATATGTCCTTGAGAATCAGAAAGCAGGACAAATTAGGTCTCCCTCTCCCACAATGTCTTTGCCACCTTCCTGGATTTACCCATCAAACATGCCCGGCAGGGTCAAAGCCATTGCCAAAAATTCTGAGATGAGTGCTCAGCTCACACAAAATCACCTCAAGGCCCAACAAGCAGTGAAGCAAAAACCAAAGCAAAAGGTTCCAGCACCGGAGCCAGTTCCACCTTCGCCTCCTTTAGAGAATGGTTGCTCCAAAATAGAAATGGACCTGTCGAGGCACCGGCCCTACCAGCTGAACTCTTCCCTTTTTATCATCAATCCAGTCAAGGACCCCATCAGTGCCCTTCCCAAAGGAGCCCCGCAGTCCAGGAACCTGAGTGCCACTCTACCCTTTTCCCGCCAGACTTCCTTACCCAACAGCCCTCCCTCTCACTTCAAATGCATGTCTCCCCAGCTCCCTCTCAGCCCCTCAGGGGGACCCATGTATCCAGCAAGTCCGGCTCCCGGCCCCCCGAGGATCAGCTCTCCAATGTCGGCCTTTTCTCCAGAGCGGGTGTCCTCTCCTCGGTCTGGGGTACAGGCACCGAGGCCAACATTTTCTGCCAAGAAAGCAGGCATTGCCCCTCAGGTGTGGAGACCCTCTCTGTACCATTTTTAGAACAAGTGTTTACATGAGAGGAGAGGAGTAATTGGTTTTTGAAGATTTAAATGCTTGCTGTTTTGGTGATGAAAAAAGGAAAAAGTGTTTTTGTTGAAACTGTGCCTTCTTCTTGTGCCTCTTGCTTTGTAGAACAGAAACAAAACTCCTTTTTTAACTGTGAAAACATAATACTTACAAAATGGTTGATTAGAAATATTAACTTCAGACAGGGCTGGACCTAATTGAGTAGGTCTCCAGGGATTACAGCAACAACAACAGAAATCAAACATCAGGTATTATCCTCAAGAAAATAAAAAATGATTCCTTGGTGGAATCAAAGTCACCCATTCCCAAAGCTGCTAAGCACATCAGCACTCCAAATACCCCATTTTTAGTACATTTTATTATATGATGAGAAACAAGCTCACATGCTCTTTCCACTGGGCACCAGACTGATGCTGCTTCACAAAGCACTTTAACAGATGGTCTAGCATCTGCTTTATGATCTATGATTTGCAATTTAATGCTGTTCACTGGCATGAAAGTTGCAGCAAGAGAACTCCTTTTATGTCTTTATGTCTGCAGGGTAATTTACTCTCCTTTTCAGCATGTTCTACCTAAATATATGGTGTGTGCTCGGATTCTTCGGTGTTTCAGATCTGCAAGCTGCATACTAATTTGCATCATAGACCCACAAATAGAATGTTCTCTTGATAAAAAGCAGCGTTCCCTCATCAATCTCTATTGTTTCAAAGAGCAGCGCTTGAGTATGTTTCACTTCATGATTCTTGACTCACTTTTCAGTTCTGCTGTTTTTCTGTCTGTCGTATTTTGGTTTTTTTGTGTGTAAACCTGAAACTTTCCTTTCTCAATTAAAGCTTTACTTTAACACTCTGCAGTTTCTTCTTCTTTTTCTTCTTTCCAGTTTCTGCTGGCTCCTTTCAGCAATTTTTTAACAACTGT
Source organism: Malacoctenus triangulatus (assembly GCA_032274725.1). Taxonomy (NCBI): domain Eukaryota; kingdom Metazoa; phylum Chordata; class Actinopteri; order Blenniiformes; family Labrisomidae; genus Malacoctenus; species Malacoctenus triangulatus. The sequence goes on along the minus strand of JAUESE010000056.1, from coordinate 3,817,856 downwards.
ATTTCACTTTCCTCACTTTTCTGCAATCACTATGGATTTACTGAATATGCTTTTAAGCTTCACACTTGGGGTAAGAACGCTTCCAATTTGTTGCAGAAAGTAGAAGTGTTTTTGTACACAATATGTTACATTTATAGTAGAAATAATTTATGTTTTCAAATAACAGGGTATTTTGCCCCCTCCTTATCACTTCAATTGTGTCATTCATAAGACTCAAGCCAGGTTCTGTCGGCGTGAATTTCAAGACAAATGTTAAGTTTAGCCTGGAACTTGTTCCTCTCACAAAACGCCGAAATGTCTGAAATACAGTGAGCACATTTCCTGCAGGACTACATATTCTATAAAAAAAAACCCAAACAGCTAACTTAGCAGCAGCTCACTTTGAAAGACTGCACATTATCTCGAGCAAAGATAGTTATTTCCTAATTAGTGTGGGCATGGGGTGGTATTCAACCCCTGCTTCAGTTGAGAAACTTCATATCCCTGCAAAGGTTAACCACCTCAGGAGAGCCAGATGACAGTAACCTGAGAGAGACACCAAAGACTGAGGCTGTTTGTACTTGTGGCCGGGCTGATTTAAGAAACACAAATAGAAAAGAGGCAACGCACAAAGGTGACCTGAGTGGTGCTGTAGCTCAGAGTGTGCATGTTATAGCTAAACATATACACTTAACATCAAAGGATTTTCTTAGTCCTAATGTTGCACAAGCATCTCATGGCAGTCTTTTTCCTTCTCACATTCTGTTTACAAAAAATTATCTGCTGTGATTCAACAGGAGCAAAAGGAGCCTCACCCTGCAGAAATTTCCAGTCAGACATCAACGCCAACCAGGACGCCAAGCCTCACAAGGCGTTTCAGCAGCCCAGAAGGCCCGACGGCTGGTTCCTGGACTTCCAGCCTCCAGAAAAACCACCCGACCACTTCCTCTTTCAGCGTCATCCGTTCAGTCACCTCTCCAGTTTCCTCCCCCAGTGTCACAAGGTGCCAATCCCCCATGAGCAGTCAGAATCTGCAGTTTTCCACTCTTAATCCCACCTCCACATCCAAATCCTCCCAAACAGCCACCGCCACCTCGCCATGTTCACCTCCTTGGGGTTCACGATGCCAGTCCCCATTGGTCAGCCAGTCCTCCATCATTTCACCCGTTTCTGCTTTCAGGCCATCCCAAACCTCTGCAACCACATCACCTCTTTCCCCCTCTTGGAGTGCCAGATGCCAGTCCCCAAAGTCTTCCTCTGCTGTTAGCTTGACCACATCGAGACCTTCCCAGGCACCTACTGTCACGACCCCACGCTCTCCCTCTCCTTGGGGGTCACGATGCCAGTCCCCCTTGGTTATCCCAAACACTCAGTCTTCCAGCATTTCCTTTGTTCCTGCTGCACCCAGAGCTTCCCACTCTGTTACCGCTACCTCCCCCTGCTCTCCTCCTTGGGGGTCAAGATGCCAGTCACCCTTGGTACCCCAGAATAACCAGTCTTCTAGTGTCTTTGTGTCCGCTTCTAAACCGTCTCAAACATCCACCACATCTCCTGTTTCTCCTCCTTGGGGCTCACGCTCTCAGTCTCCCTCTGTCTTTCAAACCAGCCTGTCTTTCCCTGCCACCAAGCCTCTGTACACGTCCTCTGTTACCTCCCCCGCTCACCCATCTAAAGACAGTCGTTGCATGTCCCCCGTTGTCAACAACTTAGACTCTAAAGCCAATCATCGCCTCCTGGCCAAGAACATCATCAATGCAGCCAAACGTAAGAACAGCCCCTCCCCCGGTGCACTCAGTGGTCACAGCCTCCCCATCTCACCTCTGGGTAACTCTCACCATGGCTACGACTCTCACAAGCCTCCCATCAGCCCCTTCCAGTCACGGGCCGCGGGAGTTCAGTCACCGACTTTTACCAGTCCCCCTCCCACTCAGAGGATCTGCTCACCTGTGAGGCTCTACAACACTCGTTCCCTGACTGACTCTGATGCCTCCGTGGAGTCGGAAGACTCGGGCCTCCGGTCACCCGGCCTGCACTCCTACAACACCTGCCCACGTGGCTGGGGCGGTAGCCTGAGGGTGAAGAGAAGCAACGTGTCCACTGACCTGTAGAAGTGTCACGACTTGTTATTCAAATGTTTCGCAATCGGATAACGCTCTATAAAACATTCCAGATAAATTCTTGTGGGCTGATATGTGACCTTCTTGTAGGCTTACTGGTCATAGGCAATGGTAACTGTATCAAAGTAGGTTTTGTAACTGATGGTTTGAACACATACGGACTGACAAGAACAAGCTCTGTACAACACACAGTTGCTGTGGCTTGTGCGCTTCTTACACCAAATCGTGCATGGATTCAGGAAGACCAAAGATATTTTAAATCACTTTAAATTAAAGTTTTACTTTTCACAAAGACACATCTTCAAAGTTACTACTTCAGTTGACTAGAGGGCTTAGTAGATTATCAATTCAGAATGACATTAAAGAATAGCTTATTTCTTTGGTCCAATGCAAGGCATAATAAGGGTTTAAGACAAAGAAGGGACGCAAATACAGAGTTATGTGTAAATATATATTAGCTCAACGGACTGTAGAGTGCTTTGGTTGAGTCATTCTCACTGAACCATGGTATTAAATGATCAAGTTTAAGCATGCAGTAGAATAATAATGAATATTGTTTCGGGCAGCACAAGGTAAAATGACTTTTACTTCTGCCTTACCATGAACAAAACACAGTGGTAGTTTAGGCGCATGCTTTCACATGATAGCACATAGCGAGGTGATACAACACACTTTATTATCTACTTGATGTAATGTTAAATAAGTCATATGCATACGTATCACAGTGCAATAATGAGACAAACACAGTGTGTTTCAGTGAACTCAAAGTAAGGTAGACCAAAAAGAGAGTATGCTGAAAAGAGAAAGTATGTTACTTTGAAAGTGAGATGGAAAGGCTGCACACCAAACACTGTTTTCATATTTGTTCTGTACTTTTCGTTGCTCCTGACAAGCAACATTTTTCTTTTTAATTCTTCGCATCGTTCATTCAAAACAGATTCAATTGTTTTTTATCTTCACACCTTTTGTACAAAGTGCATGTTCGAAGGATGGTTTGAGGCAAATGTGTCTATCACGCAAGATGGGGCAAGATGTTGAACTTCAGTGAGGAAAAAAGGATAAAAGAATGTTTTGTGTCATGAAATAATAGTCTTAGTGTTTGTAAGAGAAAGATGTGAAATGTTGTATTTTACATACACGTAGAACTCAAATATACACTCTCTTTAACTTCTGAAGCTTGTGTTTATACTTGATTTGCACGTCTGCTCATTCCCCTTCTGTGGCTTAGCTGGCAATGTATAACGCAGGCGGTGAACCAGCAAACAAACATCCTACTGTAAACACGACACAAGCCCTGGACCATGCAACATGTTGACATGATGTAACTGCTGACAGTTCTGGCTTTCTGCTTTGAGTATAGAACCGATTTACAGCATTCCCACTGTGCCTGCACCAGCACAACAGCTTGTTCCTTGACTTGTGGGCCAGAAGCATCAGCACATTTCTGAATACTCTGATTACTCTGCAGATCTCTTGAGTGACAGCGACTCCTGCTGCACGGTGACCTGTTTCCTTCGGGATTAAACCTATCACTGTCATGGATTGGTTACAACCTGGGTCACCTCTGGACAGACCGCAAACACAGAGAGAAGTCGTCATTTGAGTTTGCAAACAGGTTTTGTTGGATTTGTAGTGGAATGTTTGCTGCTTATTCAAACTCCTGTTGCTTTTTCCTAATTATCATTTTTAATGAACTAACGTGAATTCGACAAAAAAATTAAACAGAAGTGATAACAAGCCAATTTCAAATATGTGTGTGTTTCGTTTCACTATTTTTCTTAAGAGGTACTTCATTACAAATGATGACATACCTGATAATAAAACCAGAAACCTCTTTTATTTATAACTCCGTATTAAATATGAATTGAGGTCATTGGGTGCACAGTGATATATAAGTGCTGCTGCATGTTTCTTCCTTGAATTTGAGTTCATATTTATTATATTTTCTTTTCACTGTACTCGAGGTATTTGAGAATAAACTACGCCACATACCATAAGTGCCACAGTAATCCTGTGCTGTGCCACCTAAACACGAGTTCACATTTCATCTGGATCCTTAAAGCACCTCAGCAGCTCCTCCATTAAAACTTTATGAAGATGTGGTAAGTACATTTTGATGTAGTGCAATAGCTGCAAAAGAGCACGAAAAAAAACCCTCAAGATGTTTTAGTTGTATTATAAAAAGTGCAAGACAACAAAGGACTGAAATATATCATAGTATATAATGTATTCATTTATGTACATATAGTTTACATGTGCTTGTCTGCTGCCTACTGAGTATGCTCACCAGATTGTTTATTGCCCCCAGAACCAACAAATGTGAGACAAACTACCGTGTTTGTCGACGTGTTTGTTTGGTTTGAAAGGAATTTGTTGTGTTTGCTGCTGGGAAAAAATCCTGCATAAATGTGGAGCTGGTTGGGGGGGACGGGCATGTCCCAAAACAGCAGCACCCCGAGGTGAAAAAAGAGAACTAAGGCCACATCTATCACAGGTTCATAGACTGCCATCTGTAGGACTCCAGACAGAAGTTCAAATGAGGCAATGCAGATGGAACCGAGTCGGTACGTGCGTCTTCAACTCAAGATGTTTCAAACACAGCCTCTGTTCGGCTTACTTTCTCAGTGGCTTCACCAGACTTCAAAATACAGAGCTCCATTCGATGCTAAAAATACACATTGGTACTGGAACATTTCCAATCTGTCCAAGTTTCAAAGTATTCTCCGTTAATCAAAAGAATATAATCAAACCTTTTCAAACAGACATTTAAAATGTCACAGCAGGAACAGTATGGGCGTGATTATTAGCAAGGATCAATTATGAGTCCACCACATGTCAGTAAATCATTAATTATACATAATTGTGTCTGCCTTGTTAAGGATATGACTCACACCTGCATTTTTTCTGCAATGTAAATTCATCCACAGTCCATGTCGACTATAATCATACCCAAGATGGTTTTAATCTCACTTAATGAGGGAGCAATGGACTGACTGCAAACGTGGTTCCTTCCCTTTACTTTGTTCGATTCCCTCGGGTAAATTAATGTGATGAAATGCAACAGCTCTGCTTTGTAGTCTTTCTGTACAAATGGATTGATCTTTTGTTTCGTGTGAAATCATTAGGAAAGGCTTTAATTTACCTATCTAGTATGTTTTAGTTTGAGGTTTTGTCACATACTGGTTCCAACTGGTGGAACAGGTTGTACTTTGCATTGGTAAAAAGCAGGACTGGGTTATATTTAGAGGTGCTTGAAAATCCATCCATCCATCCGCTGTCCTCTGCTTCTCCAGAGTCAGCAGAAGCAGCAGTCTTAGCAGAGACATGAGACTTACCTCATGCTGGACACTTCCTCAAGCTCTTTCAGGGGGATCCCAAGACATTCCCTGTCTAGTCGGTGGACATTGTCTCTTCACTGTGTCCTGGGTCTTCCTCAATGCCTCCTCCTGGTGGGTCATAAACAGAACTCCTCCCAAGGTCCCTCCAAATTCCTCTTGCTTTGATGCACATTGGCTGGTTCCACTCGCCTTGGAGGAGCAGCAGCTCTACTCCAAGCTCCTCCTGGGGGCTTGTGCTCCCGACTCGGGGGGGTGTTTCGCCAGACTGAACCCTTCTTGTTCCACCTTGCATATTGTGGACAAACATCTGACTGTAATGCAGCTACAGCCTGCAAAAACATATGGTTCAGTAAAATCTCTCTGACAAGCTCTAGTAAAACTGAACATCATGACCTTTCGTATATTACAAAACTTTACATGTATAAATATGGCATGCATGTTAATTAATCATACAAGATTTTTTTAGGAGAAAATGGTGTTTGTGTCACATGCATTTCTTTTTAAATCAGAGGATTTTATGGTGAGTGGGTGGGAAAAAGGTGTCTAATCATCTTTTTTCGAAAGATAATTGCTACTCAGTATAGATAAGTCTTTGCTGTGCCAAAAATACACATTTTAAAGCATTGCAGAGAATGTGGGGAGTGTACTTGTGCTCCTTCATTGTTTTACATGAAGTTAATTCACCTTGTCCCTCTGCTGTGAAGCTCCTGGGAGTAAAAATAGACATTTTATTATCCCTCAATTGGTCGTTTGACTTATTACCTCGACGTGAGACGCCTCATTAGGACACAAGAGGCCGCTCTTGAGGTGAAGAGGGCGAAAAGGCAGTGCGGTGGTTTTCCTCGTTTGACAGCAGGGGCTTGTTTTACAGCGCAAAACAACAAGGATGAAGACTCCAGGCGACGATGCGGCAACACAGATAATGTTGGGGAGGTTTCGCTGAAAGGCCACCGGCTGTGTCTCTGTCTCCCGGCGTGGTCGGAGGAAAGCAGCGGCAGTGAGCCCGAGCATCGTCAGCAGTGCAGATGAACGTCTGCGCCTTAGTCAAGAGTCCCTGGATTTGTTGTTGTTAGCGGCTAATGCTAACTGCAGAAGTTGGGAGCTAGCTGGCCTAGCAAGCTAACGGTTAACGGGAGGAAGCGGTAATTAGCCTCATATGTTTGATTTGAGCCTCTCGGCGTTGTCCGCGCGAGTAAACGCTTTGCTGTGTTGGCTCATGGGGGCAACTTGCGTCGATTCGAGAAGTTTGGAAAGTGCAGCTTCAGCTGAGCCTTTGAAGTACCAGTAGTTGTAGTTTCTTAGCTTGCCAGTTAGCCACCACCATCCCTGGAAGAATGAGTAGAAAACATCATCATTTTAAAGGAGCCGAAGTCAGCTGCTGCGTCAAGTACTTCTTATTCGGATTCAACATATTATTTTGGGTAAGTAAACCTGCTTGCTGTGTTGAACTACAGTTCTTGTATTGTATAGAGAAGTAATAATGAATATCTTGGTAAAGTCAGTCTCACGTCAGCAGCCTTGTTTGCCATTTTTTATAACTATTTTAGTCGTACCAGGATGTGTACTTTAATTCAGTTTTTGTAGAGCAAACGGTGATTGAGTTGGCAGAGAATAGTGTTGTTGTTTTGTTTGTGCTGTGACTTGCATAACAGATTAGTTTGCTACCTTGATTGGTCTAATGAGGAAGCGAATATTTACTTTAAAGAGGACAACAACGTGTGACATAACAAAAGCTTCAAATGACCCCAGAAGTAAGAGTTTGATCTGATTTACTAATTGAAGACAGAGACTTCCTCCTCTTCTCAATGTCTTTGCTGAGTCTCACTTGTTTGTTTTTTTTTTCTGAGCAACTCAATGGATCTCTTTCGATAAAACACCATTAAAAATTAGCTTTGGTTAATCAACATGAGGCGAGTGCAATCCAAGGACCAGTCACTTTGAATAAAGTTCCTCTGAGAGTGAAAGAAACTCTTGATAGTGGTTTGACTTTCCAGTGAACTAGTTTGTTCTTTGACCTGGTTGTTGGTGTTGGTGCAATTGAGTTGAAAAATGGCCCGAGTCCCATCTGTATTGTTCAGCCAGTGGCAAGTGATCCCATGTCTCTTTTACGACACCACCCCCTTCGTCTTTGTCTCTCCTGAGTCTGAAAAGTTTCTCTGTTCAGTCTCCCTCACCCCTCCCTTTCCGCCCCGTCTGCGTTGCCTGTGCGCGGCTGGTGTGGTATCGTGTCTGTGGGTGAAGGAATGGCGTGTCTGTGTGCCCCCAGAGGGTCTTCCCACACACAGTTGGAAGGAAAAGGCCACACGGCCTGAATACCACCCAGCCCTCCTCTTTTCAAGCGCCCCTTTCACTCCCTCCCATTTCTATGGTGCTCGGCCTCTGCAGGACAGCATTGTTTCTCTTCACACACACACACCCACAGACGCACAAAGAGGGATGGTGTGGACAAAGACGACTAGAGGAGGGAGGGTGCGATTCTGTGGCTTCTCGCATCATGTGCTGATTCCTTTAGACTCATCAGGTACATATGATCCACATACATCTGGCGGTGTTCCTGTTCCTCCACCTTTCATCACTGCCTCCTCATTCCTCGACACTCCCCTTCAAAATGTGATTACCCCATATCTGTGAGGTTATTCTGTAACATGGACTGGCCTTAAAAAGGCCTTGAGTCACAGTTTCGTAAAGGGAGGAGAAGAAATCAATTTCACAACTGTCCTCATCCTAACCAATGCTCGGTGACTCGGGCAAACTGAACAATTAACTAGGAAATATTGAGTCATAGGCCAGCAGTGTTGTGTCTGACTCATATTGTGTTCTTTGAGACTTTTCGACACTCAGGCCAAACCAACCAGGCTTGTGTCTGCGCTCTATGAAAGTGTCGAACAAGTTGCAGCTCGCTTGCAGTGCCGGTTAATCATCACTGGAAGTTGTTCGCCTCTTGTCTCTGGGCTGCAGAACTGGATTTGACAGACAAGCAAGGGCACTGCTGGAATAGAGAGGGATGGGTCTTATTCTCCACAAATCAACCCATTTGTCTTTCCTATAGTGATCTTGTCAGTCTTGAAAATGCTGCCTAAAGTGAGACAAAATACTTGGAAGTCCATAAACATTGTGGGTAAATTGGAGCCATATCGGTTTCTCCTCTCCATGACTTTTGACAGCGCCTCTGCTTGCTGTCGACAGCAACACGTTCTCACCCCCGGAACAACACACCTTCTCTGGTCCTCAGAATAGACACATTCTTCACATCCCCTTAATTAATCACATTTTCTGCCTGAGCTGCTGAAATGTTTGGAAGCTCTGCATGCTGTAATTAAGAGCTTGTTAAGCTGTAACCAAGTTGCTGAGTTGGTTGGATGCAGGGAGAAACGTTATTAGCCAGCTACGGGTGCAAGTGCCTGTTCACTTTTGGCCCTGAAATCCACCCTGCTTGAGTCCATCGCAGGTGGACAGACGTACAGTGGCGTGATTGCAGCTGTTTGGGGACACACCACTTGAGCCACTTTTAGAGTACATTTGTGAGCAGATACTGACACAGTCAGTACAAAAAGACACACTGGTTCACAACATTGTGTTTTGTGATACTTAATTGATCCCAAAAAACCTTGCATTGATTTTCAGTTAATAATTTATATGCGTATATGTGTGGCAGACTGCAGTTCATTTTGTGTTGTGTTTAAACCCCATCAGTTAAGATAAGTACTAATGCAGAGCCCTCTCTTGTGAATGTATTCTGCATTTAAAACTAGAATTCATTCATATTTTAGGTTATCCTTATTATTGTAACATCCTGTGTATTATTAGCACAACATACCAGTCTTTAAAATATCAGCCTTTCATGGGAACCCTGTTTATAAATGGGATCAACAGGTGTCTTTGCTATGCACCACCAGATGAATGAACGTGTAAACAAATAAACAAAGGGACTGCTACAATTCAAGTTGTACACTTGCAGTTGGTTCCGTGCTGTTTCATGCTCACAGTGCTGAAGTGTCCTTGGGCAAAATCTTGATCTATGAGTTGCTCTCAATAGAGGTTGAGTCATGGCTGCTTGGTTGTCAACAAAATGGTTCCAGTTTGAATATGTAAAGCATTTTGTGGCCGTTAATGTGAGAGGCCTCTGAAGCACTCTGTTTTACAAAGGAGAAATCTGATTATGTTGCTTTCTGATTTGCAAGGAGCTCTTCAACTATTTTTTTTTTTAAACAAGAAAAAGAGATTGGATTAAATTGCCCAATTTACTCAGATAGTTGCCTCAATGCCAGATGTGGTATAACATTTACATTGTGTTGTATTTCAGCCATTTGCAGCTTCCTCCTTTTCCAAAGGATAAAATCAGATGTGAACAGGGAGGCAGTGTCCACTCATTGCAAAATATTTCTTTTATCAGTTGTTTTTCAGTTCGTTGCTCAGATACTCTCTGTCCTGTACCAGTCGGTGCTTTGAACAAGAACTAACCATCACTTGATTACAGCTGCATTTTTCTTCAATCTCGTCTCATGGAACCTTAACTCGAGTTTGAAATGCTGCATTAATAACGTGCTGTTGCACTTGATTGATACACTGAATTCATAGTATCAAGTAGAAAGAAGTGTTGATACAGGATACAAAAAGTGTGTTCAATAATGTGGAGTCAAGACATGCGTAATGATTTGTTCATCCTGTTGACAGCGCCGTCAATATAAGGATGACTGTGTTCTCACGGTCAGACGCATTAGATATTCCATTTTTCAAGGAGTCATTGAAAGGGGCAGTCACACTCGAGTAGGTCTACACCCTGTGCATTTGTGTGTGTGTCCAAGAGGAGGGGAACTTGATTTGTCTGCTAGTTAGCCGAGGTTAATGGGATCAGCTGGTTTAAGGAGGCATCTTCTCAAGTGTTGATAATCTTTGTCCACATGGAGAGAAATCCCTCGCTGTGGGACACACACACACACACACACACACACACACACACACACACACACACACACACACACACACACACACACAC
>JAUESE010000056.1:3776517-3791273 GCA_032274725.1 Malacoctenus triangulatus | reverse complement strand
ATGATTCAGTGACATCACAGCATTTAACCACAACATGTGTCAGCAAGTCCTTAAGATCGAAAGTCCTGAAAGAGTTGTGGAGCTTTGGAGGGACGTACGCACAGTGATGCATACACACACCGACGCCGGTCCACACAGTGATGCATACACACACCGACACACGTCCATATATTTGATGTATACATACACACGAAACAGGTCCATATACATCACAAGCACATACATGCTTTCACACAGGAACCTTTACACGTACGCGCACATACATACACACACATACAGTTCAATATACATGAACAGTCACATACAAATCCCTGCATTTGCACATTGGTCCTAATGCAGGTGCGTATACACCAGCCCATATTTGCAGAACAGTCCTTTTGTCGTCATGCGCAACAACAACACACACACACACACACATATACACACCCCTATCTATATATACACACACACACCAAAGCAAAAAGAGAGAAAATGTTTCGAATGGCATCGCACACACACAAAAAGATGAAAGAGGAGAAGCATTAATATTCTGTGAACACAACACCCAGAGTTCCTGTGCTTCACTGAGTGTAAGAGTGTGTGTGTGTGTGTGTGTGTGTGTGTGTGTGTGTATGTGTATGTGCGTGCGCGCGTGTGTGAATATGTATGTATATATATAAATGTGGTATATATATATATCAACTCACACACACACACACTCATTCAGAAACAGCACCTTATGATCATCTGTGAAGCGTACATGTCACATGTTGCTCTCGCCCACATGCTCACCGTTCAGAACTACCTGATGTGAGTGCACCTGTTTCAGAGCCTGTCATTTTGATGTATTTTTAAACACTGCTCTCTTTTGACCCCCACCCGCCCCTCCCCTCCCCACCCTCCCCTCCCGCCCCACCTCTTCCTGCCCCAAAAAAAAGAGAAAAAATACAACACAAGACAAAACGGCACCTCTTTGAGCTGAGGTGTCACAGACGCCCGTGTGTAACGTCGGCGGTGGAGCACAGTGCTTCAGTGCCGGAGCGTCGCAGCCTTAATGACTTCTCCCAGTTCAACCGCGTGCATTTCCATAGGAGACGCTTGTTTATTTTAGCACTTTAAGTGTAAATCAATGACTCGGAGCTGCCAATAATGTGGGAAACAGATTCCCCTTACATCATTTAGAGACTTATTTACTCAATAAATCAGAGGACCTAACATTTTTATAAACTCCAAGTTGCAGCGATTACCTGATGTGACACGATTTATATATATTTCTACCCTTTTATCCGAAATGTGTGTGGGCTTCTTTGATTCCACTAATCAATCTGTCCCACTCGGGTGTGCGAGCTCTGGATGAAACCAGTTGATTTTCTCCCTCCACTCGTTTCAAGTTTAATCTCCCGCCGTGGGTTGGAGCAGATAATGTGTGATTAATTAGCAAATGACAAAGATTAACGCATCTTTGAAGTGTTTTCATTTTCTTTTTTTTTCTTTTTTTTTTTTAAATGGCTCCCTAATTGGAAGTGTTTGCTCAGGGTTTTGAAACACACCTTTCTTTTTTTTTTTTCCCTCCAAACGATTCCAGCGACGGCCTCGCGCATGCAAAGAGACGCTGCTGCGTCTGTCCGTGACAGCGCGGAGAGCGGCTGCTCGCTGAGTTATGCAGAGGATCTGGCTGAAGGCAGATGGAGGCTATGAGTGTCAGTTCTGCAGCACTACAGAGCTGCAGCGCTCGAATAAAAAGCCCTCTCTCTCTCTCTCCCCCTCCCCCCCCCCTCCTTTTTTTCTCTCCTGCTCTCTGCAGCCGCCACCATATTTGGATGGATGTGCCAATAATCAAACAGTCACCTTGGTAATGAGGGAAATAATGCCATAATAATTTGCGGCAGCAGCCTGGAAGGACTTTAATATGCAGACACTACAGGGGTGACTTACTGGCATATGTTTGTTTTCAACAGCTTCGGCTAATTCTGTCTTTTGTATTCTTTTAATGTCGGGGGGGAGAGAGAACAACGCTAATTATACGTTGTCCTTTATCGTAATGGCCTCGCATCGTGAAACACCTCCTTAATTTCTCCGTTGTCCCCCTGGTGGGCTCTTAAATCATTCCCGAGCAGGAGCCTTATGCATACCATGAATGTACACGTCTGTATCAGCATGGACCTGCTGCTCCCTGCATCCTGCCTCGCGTCCATCTTCTGTTTTTGTTTCCTTGAATGCAGCACAATGCACAACGCACGTGGAGTTTCAGGAATTCGAGTTGTGTTTTAGTTTCAGAGAGTCTTCTGGTTCCAGAATCAGTAAGGCGGCGAGCATGAAAGCAGATGTTCATTCCCTTATTCCTGTGTGTGTGCGTGTGTGTTTATGTGTGTGTGTAGACCTACAACTCAATATGCAATCACCAAATGTTTTCAGATACAAAGTCCTCAGCAGCTGTAAATGTGAATAATTTCTAAATATTAAAAAGCTCCATCCATTATTGATTATGCATTTATGAATAATTTGCTAAAAGCTTGTGTTTATGCATACAGAAGTGGCTGGTGTGATAAATTATCTACCCTACGAGACCCCCCCCCCCCCCCTTCTTCTTTTGAAAAAGCTTTCAAGACCGCTAATGGTGTGTTGTGTCGTTACAAAACCCGGTGAGCAGCACATCAGACAGCTTCCAGTCTTACCTCATCGAGTGCAGACGCTCGCCACACCAGAACACAGAGAAACTGCATAATTGGCTTGTTTGTGAGCATATTAACGGCAATGCCATGGTTGTTAGAGCTGACATTTCCATACCGGGGCGTGACATTTGATCAAGACACAAGCTGGGTGACACGGGACCGATTTAACAAAAAAAAGACACGGCCAGTTTGACAGATTTGCTCAAATTGCCGACTTTGGACGCCGTTAACGAGCTTTTAGCCTCGCAGTAACCACTATGAGGATCTCTGTGTTCCTCAAAGAAACTCCACATCATCATTCCTAACTTCGAATACGGTTGCTTTTTGCCTCCTTGTTATTGCTCAGAATACAACAGAAAGAACCACAACAGCCATTCATTATATGAGTTTGAACCCGCCGACAGGAAGGGGGGGCCGCCTTGTAACGACATAAAAATGAGGAACTGTGGGACTTGGTCTGTTACACTGTATATTCCGTTACAAACATGCCTCTTTCATATATTAAAGGATTAATGATGAACAGCATTGTGCTTCAGTTTCTTCTTTTAAAGGGGCGGAAATGATTTAATTGAATATTCTGAGTTTGTAGGAAGGAGCTGTATATTTTTTTCCACCACATTTGTTTGATATAAGCGGCAAAACTTTATGTTGGCAGCGCGTAGAGAATATATAGAGTATGTGAAGATTTAGTGACTGCTTTATCAGGTACACCTGCACAGTGCGCTGCCATCCAGCAGAACCGCTCCGCCATGATTTCTTCTTTTACGAAGCCCATAATTCCTGCGTTTTTTTGTTGACACTGTCAGAGAGGCAATAATTCTTCTTTTATGTTTATTACAGGGGCTGCAGTGGGTGGTTCTGTACCCAGGGGCATTAAACTGTGAGATGTTTCGAATATTCTGCCTCTCATGTGTCAGTCAAGTGGTCAGAAGACGTCGCTGTAAGACGGACGACTCTCTGACACGGATTCCTGGAAGGTTTAGACGATGTGGAGAAATGTCAGAAAGAGCAGGAGGATTTTCATATTTCATAAACTCCTTTTTTTTATATTTACGTTGGAACAAAAAGACAGCACATCAAATGTTGATGGGAGGATGCTTTTCATGAAGGAGACTCTCTCCCCGTTTCACTTTGGATGGCAGCATCACATAAAAGAAAAGGATGGTGCAACAGAAGGACGGGAAAACAAGTGGTGCTGAAATAAACAGATGGAGAAACTTGTTAAATTTTGGAAACTGTTACAATTTGTCAGAAGTGAAAGTGGGCAGAGGTTTCGGCTAGGAAAATAAAGGAATAAATCTACAGAGAAGCAGTTGGACCAAACGTTCCACACAGACTTGGAAGGTCTAACCGACGGCAGGACGTGATCTCATCAGTAGATTAAATCTAGAGATCCAAGGCCAAAGGTCTGCATCAAATCCGTTTATATCTGGGACCCTCAGGCTGGACTGCATCAGGAACAGACACGATTCTCTGCTGGGAGCCGCAGCATGAAGGAACTCTTCCAGAAAAACGCACTTCACTGTGCAATCTACCCGAGCAAGTCTGAGCTGCTTCATCCCAAGGAGTTCCTACTCCTGTTCCAGATGTTCACGGACGGTTCACAGCTGACGCTGAGCAGAGGCAGCGTACGTTCAGCTCTGGCCACCAGTCCACAGACAAGACAGACGATCACACTCGCTCAAACGGACACTATAGCATTAACAATTATTTTTATAGGCTTGTCTATGAACAGCACAGAAAGAGGTCTGGAAATGTCTGCGAAACACAAAAAAAGCAACTGAAAAAGCCAATAAGTGGATCTCCTTTTTTCTGCTTCTCTGCTCGGAGAACGGGCGAAGCAGCTGCCAGACGTGACTAATGTGTGCGGACGCACACAGCACTATTTGTTCTACTTACAGTGGCATGCTGTTTTTAAGGCTTTCTGTGATTACAAGCCGCTTTAATTTGTATTATTGGGATGAGGTAGCCAATAGGGGGAGACAAATAGTGACAGAGAGCTCAGACACTGACACACTGCTGCCGTGACCTCATCCTTTAATTCCTCAGAGGCCCAGCAAATGCAAAGCAAGAGCCGTGTGTGTGTGTGTGTGTGTGTGTGTGTGTGTGTGTGTGTGTGTGTGTGTGTGTGTGTGTGTGTGTGTGTGNNNNGTGTGTGTGTGTGTGTGTGTGTGTGTGTGTGTGTGTGTGTGTGTGTGTGTGTGTGTGTGTGTGTGTGTGTGTTATCTTGGTTGTGGAGAATGTAAAGAAATCTGTCCAGTTTTCTGCTGGCTTGTCTGTACCGTATTAAATCTGACATGGAGATCATGATCGAAACAAAATGAATCAATAAGCTTCAAGCAGCATTTTCCCTTTATTTATTTCTTTATTCTGATCCGACTCGACGCTGGAACGCTGCAACACGTGGGCGCACAAACTGGTCTCGTTTCCTTGACAATGAGCAAAGGTCCTAATGGACGAAAGCCTCATTGCCCTGATGGTCTTTATGTTCCGTTTCCTGACCACGAGTTGGGGGCGACAAATGATCAATTTCAAACCTTTTCATCCTTGAAAGTTTATGAATCCGGCGCTTGTACCTGTTCGCACACAGCGCGCAGCCTTTCTGGCCGCGGGGGCAACAAGTGCAGCCGAGGTTCCTCCTCCGTGATTCGATTCGAAGCAGACGCACGACGCAACAAGCATCATCTTTCCAATGAATACAGCAGGCCTTGTGTTTTTGTTTTTTTATTCTTTATCAGCGCAGGAAGCATCAGGGAGAAGAGCCGGCACCAAAAATCAGCTCCCATACCGCGCAGCTGTTCATCATTCAAAACCAGAACATTTAATATCATTTAAAGGACACAGTTCAGAGATATCACTGCGAGATACGCGCTCCATTTCCTTTGTAAGTGAACTTGGGAGATTAAATCACCAGATTGTATCACACATCTGCAAGGCCACATCAGGCTCTGCCGCCTTTGTACTGTTGTGCTGCGCCGTCGCCTCTTATTGGAGCGCCGGCGATATAGTGTCTCTGACCCTCCGGAGCCACGCGCACATGAAAAAGATATTGCACGTGTTCCACCTCGTCTTATTATCACGGCCGAGGCTCCGGCAAATTGCATTTCAGTCGGTCGTGCTGGGAGTGTGTGGAGCTGTGGGGGTGTGAGACGGACTGGCGTGTAACGTGGAGAAAAATCTCATCTTTTTTCTCGTCGTAATGTAACTTAAAGCATTATTACATTTCAGCGCATTCATGACAAATTCTGTTTGGTGGATGACTGATGCATGAACCCAGACAGCAACGTCTGGATTAAATTTTTCCAATTTATGATGTCGAATTCAGATACATTAAAATATTATGGGTTTTTTTTTTTGCCTAACAGAGTTCAACTCGAGTATCGTGAAAGGTCAGCGATAGATAAATAATACAAGGCAAACCTCTGTCTTGTATGTAACACAGACTGACTCACAGCCCAAAGTCCACACCTCAGGTGAAACTACATTCACTGTGATGAATACATGAATGATTTTCTTTGGTCTGAACATTCAGAGACCTTCAAACGTATCATTATACAAGTGTTGTCTTGTATTTTATGAATATAAAGCTCCTCTAAAGCCTAACATGGATTTAGATCGTGTATTGACTCGTCTGTGTGTCTCAGTGTAACAAGTTAGAAAACAACTGAACACTGATCATATTTTTTTTCTGACTGGATAACTTTACTCATAACTATTACAATAGATGCAGAGTCCTTTAACTTTTGACAACATTATCTGCTGCTAAATAATGTTCAAACGCTAAAATTAGCCCTTTTCTTATGGATCATTGAGGCATGTCCGATCCCCCCCCCACCCCCCCACCCCCTTATATATCCTTTTGTTTACGGAGTAAATCTGCACAATGTACTTTGGATATGTAAAAAAAAATCGTACTTCATGCAGTGAATTGAATTAGTGACGAAGTCCCAGCTGAAGCCTCCCTGCGTAGCTTCAGTGTATTGCAGACTTAGTCATTTGTTGACTCCAAATTGCGTGTGTGTGTGTGTGTGTGTGTGTGTGTGTGTGTGTGTGTGTGTGTGTGTGTGTGTGTGTATGCGTGTGTGTGATGGACCGACGACCCGTCCAGGGTTCACTCTGCCCGACGTGAGCTCGGATCAGCGCCTGCAAACTCTCACACAAAGTGAGAAGAAGAGTTGGCTGGGCGAATGTCGCATCACATGGCAGCAAAGGAACAGAACAATCATTGTGATGAAAACATTTTTGAGGAAAACGTTACGTAACACTGATTTCACCAATAACGCCAATACTTGAGAGCGATTTCTGCAAAAATTCCAGCACTCGTTCCGTCTCTCGCTGACTTTCTTCTTCTCAATGCAGCGACGGGCCTGTAAGAACATGAACCTCTATTTTCTATGAACCTCTATTTCATTTCCACCTTTAAATAGGTGTTGATGTAAAGTCTCCAGAGAGGATTCAAAACATGAATGGATTAAGGGGGAAAAAAAATGAAATATGGATAGACTGGCGGCGCTGCGTTCCAGCTCGCTGTCTTCAAGCCACAAGACGCCTTGTATGGCTCCGTCTCCACAGGCGAAGATGGAGACTCTTCCTGTTTGGAGAAGAGACTGTAAATCAGTCCTCTGTTTTGTTTGAGTGGACGACCTCGGTGTCACGAGAGCTGATAGAGTGCACGGTGAATTCTTTCATTGCGGCGTAGAGCGGGCGAGACGGCAGTGAAACGTTCTGACCTTTTTTCGTCGAACGTGAACTCGCGCAATCACGGACGATACCTGTCACTTAAAACCGGGTCCAGCTGCCATCACGCAGCTGCGTCGGTGCTTCTGTTCCAAATGACTACCTGTGATTGAGTAAAGCGATTCATCTGTGAGGTAATTCTCACTCTCCTCATATTCCGCTTATTCCATTGAAGGGTCGCAAAGGAGCCTATCCAAGCTGTCATTGGTCGAAACAAGGGTGCAACCTGCACTGGTTGCTCGGTCACAATCAAAACTGAGGATGATTTTCTGGGTGATTTCATTCAAATGGTTGTGCAGGAAAAGGCAAGAGCGATGTTTTGGCTTCAGCTTGCTTAGAAGTAAACTTCACGTTATCTCGTTTCAACCAAGTTGGTATTATTTCATTCTTTATTGTGGCTGTTTGTGTTTCTCCCCGTTTATGTTTCACACTCTAAAATGAGATTTGTGAACTTGCAGACATTTCCGCTGAGGACTGGCAATTATACAGTCTCTTTTTCTTGTGTTTGAAGCGTCTTTTTATATCTTCTGTATTTCTTGCCTTCAGTAAAATAAAAAAAAGACAAAATACTGCATGTCTGCATCTGCAATGGGGAATAAACAGGCAGCTTACAGGAAAACGGTCGGTGGTTGTGTATCTCATCAGACCTGCATTGTGACTTCGCCTATGGCTCTAAAACCCACACATTTGTGTTCACGTTGTCTTAATTAATGGCTGAGCAGCTAAATTGGATGCACACAGCTTGTAATTAGCCCATTAAAGAGCTTGGTGGGGACGCTGTTTGCAATTTTAAAGGGGCCGACTTCTCGCCGTTTGACACTCGGCGAGGAGAAGTCATTTTCCTGATGTCGCGAGTTATATTTACTCAGCTCAAAGTGGAGTTTTGTGCCCGTTGAAACACAAGTTGAATAGGCTTGTCAAAACACCGACTTGACATCCATCTGTCCGACAGTTCACGAATAAATGCGTGTCACAACTGCGGCCTGGAAAGCGTCGATGCCTCCTTGGATACGCGAATCGGTCGGATAAAGCATCAGTCATCAAGGAACAACGATAATATTAAGAGGTGGTGGGAAAAATCCCTTCGGCTCTGCACGAGGGGAAGGCTCATGTCAGCCTTCAGACAGGGCTGTTAGTCCCGCTGGCACGGACTGCAATTGATTTTATTGATGTGATCTGCGGAGCGAGCGATCGCGGCCCCGGCCGTCAAAGGCTCCCATTCAGCGCCGGGTGACGTCACATCTGCGTCAGCTAACTTGGAGAAACAGACATCACATGACGGCACTCGGCTCCTCTCTTTTTCATGTGGTGTGTTGAAGGCTCTCTTTGAGAGCGACGGAGGCAGGCGAGGGGGAGGCGTGAGGGTGTGAGCGACACCCCGCAGTCCGCTCCCGTGTAAATCTTCGGGGTTGTCGGCGCGAAAAAAAAACTCGACGGTGATTGATCTCTGTGGCGGTGCTCGTCCCTCCTCCCGACGGTTATTACATGATGCAAACGGGCCATTATTTCTGATATTTGGGTCTGTGTGTGTGAGGAAAAGGAGGCGCGAACCCCGTCTGATGCACAACCTCGTACGAGACGGCACAGACGCGTAGTAGGTTTTTGTCAGTGTGTGAGAGCTTCACGGTGTTTTGTTGTGGCCCTAACGGGGCAGGTCGGCGTGATTCAATGTGTGTGTTCCCGCAATTACCTTAAAAAACACGGAGACTGAAGCGCAGCCAGGTTTAAATAATGGCAGGAGGGGGGATTACGGCCCACCGGCACAAAACTCGCAGCATTGCTCTTGATCTGCTGGCACCTCCATCGCAGGAGCGTGCCATCGGGTTCAGCGAGAGGAGAGAGCTTCCCAGGCCAGCCATAACTCACCCAAGTGGCTCCGCTTTAAAAGACAGAATCACACCAGAGCTAATTGCATGTCACCCATTTTTAGCTGGAATATTTATCTGCGCTATATATATTTATAGCACGCTGGAGCGGCTTGACAAGGAGAGCAGGGAGTGTATGTGACCCGGACCACCTATACGGACACGTTCCCCCTTTAAACCAGTTTAAAACAGTGATGAACTGCGATCCGTGCTGATGGGAGCTAAAGTTAAAGGAGGGGAATTGTTAAAGGTTGATTAATGTGCGTTCATTAGGGTTGGCCCTCGGAGGAGGGGGTAAAGGTTGGTATAGAATCATGAATAGCTGAATGTTTCGGGGAATACCCCAATTAGTGAGCGCTGGACGCGCTGCTGGTTGGATGTGGAGCTCGACACGCAGTCTTTTGATCAGTCGACAGTCTGCAGCTTTGATCCGGACTCCAGGCGGCATATAAAGATGGACACCTCGACTCGCGCATGAAAACTGAAGCTGCAGTGTCTCGGATCTGTGCGGGGGGGGGGGGGCTGCTGGAGCTCTGAGAATGCGGCGTCCTGCTGCGGGCCCGCTGGAGGGAAGATGGACGTTGAGGTGAAGGAAATCAGAGAGAGCCAATCAGAGACAGTGTTGGACATCAGCCTTCAGGAGAAGAACCGTCACGGGGTTGACCCCCACCACAATAATCCGCCAACAAATCACGGCTCATCGTAAACCGACCCAACAAGGGACGGCAAGGAGCGACGAGCCAATCAGAGGCTGAGTGGAGCGGGATCGTCCAGCGCTGCCGCCTCGTGATGTCGGCAGTGAGACGACTCGGTTGTGTAGCGGCAGTCTTCACAGGAGGTCACGATCTTTGTGAAACATTTGGAGATTTACTCTGAAGTTGGACACCAGTCACTTGACGAGGGGGGGGAGGGGGGGAGGGGGGGGGCTCAGGCGGGCCTCTGATGGAGGTTTAGTTCAGCCAGCTGCATGAGCAACTGAATGGATGAGTGGACCGATGGAAGCATGTATGGATCTACACTGGAAGACACAGCAAAGGGATGTAACACACACACACACAGACACACAGACACACACACACACACACACACACACACACACACACACACGAGCATACCACCCAAAATCAGTGCAAGATGAATGGTATCAACACACTGCGATACTCCGTCTCATTTATCCTCCTCGCAGTTATACAACCATGTGTTTCTGCACATCCTTCCCAAATCAGTTACATATGATAAAGTGGTGGATAAAACTGCCTTAAAGATCACTGCAAGCCATAAAGAAATTAAAGCATCGCATCTTTAAAAGTGGAATAACGTACAGTGGTTCCTGTGAGTCTGTGTTTATGCGTGCATGTGTGTGTGAAGAAGATACTTTGCTCGTTGGTTAATGATTTCCCTCATTCATGGTTGTCACTGTCGTTCTTTATGAGGCCAATTCTTCTCCTAAACACACACTATAAGATTTTACCCGTCACTGCTTGAAGTTTAATTGCAATGCTGACGAATTAGGCTGTGAGAAGAAGCTTTTTTAAAGGCCCTGAATCATGCTAATGAACAAGTTAATGTCCATATTTGCTGAATATTAATCATGTTAAAACTCCATCATGAAACAGTCGGCCAGAAACACCCTAAAAAATAGCAAAAAAAAAAAAAAATTAAAAAGTGGAAGTGCAGGAGAGTTTCTCCACACCTCCTGGAGTTTAAGCTTTATAAGGCATGAAAAATGAAATCCTATCTACACAGTCGTGTGCTCATAATCACATCATTCCTCTATATATCATCAAGGCGAGCTTACGTAACGTAAGCAGCCGCCAAAAAAAAGTCGAGCCTAATCATATTAGCGAGACACAGGTGCCTCACGACCGCCGATTCCTTCCGCGCCTTCTTTAGTCCTGCAGATTTGTTCATCGCTCGCTTCAGCACAAGCCACAACAAGAGCAGAGTCACACTGCCTTTGAGATCGGTTTAAAGAGGAGTCACGCGCTGATAGTTACCGCGGCTACGCCGACTGAGTGGGGTTTATTTTGAGGCAGGGACGCGTGCCCCAAATGGTGGAACCCTGCAAAAATGGGACGATTGTAACTGTAAGAGGAGAAGAGGTGAAGAAAAACATGAAAGACAGTTTTAAAAAAGCAGGTTCAGAGACAAACCGGTGCGACGACCCAATCGCAACGTTGGTGTATCGTAGAGTCGCCCAACTGTGGCAATTACATGGATGAAATTCTCACTACAACAATGTCTAATTGATGATCGACAGATTAAAAAAACAAAACCCAGCAGTTGTCGAACCAGCGCTGTCAAACCTTTCATCACTATATCAGTTTCATACCGTTCCATCATATCCAGTTTTCTTAGGAAGATTTCGCTCTTGAGCTTCTTCTTGCAGATCAGTTACTCCCATTCAAGCACTTTCCTGCTGCTTCAGTTTGAAATGCGAAGTGTCATGTGTTGCATCTTGTGTGCTTTTATAACGTCTATTTCGAACCGGCTTTTTTGAGGTTTTATTCTTGTCGTTCTTTGACGTTTCCTTGCTGACTTTTTTCACACTACACATCTGTTAATGTGAATGAATGTAATTGGATCATTTGAAGTTAGGTGTTGTTGTATTTCACTTTTTTTTGTCTTGTCACTTCCTATTTTATGATTTTTTTTCAAGGTTTTATTTAACTTTGTTTCTCATTTCAGGGTACTTGTCCTCGGTTCCTTGTGTGTGATTACATCCACCACCTGGTTGCAAATCGTCTATCTGTGTCTCTGTTTCTGCCTCTCGTGAACAGACCACCTTATTCCGACCACTCAGTCCAGCTCAGTCCCCCTCGTTCGTAGTCCCCACTCCTTCGTTCCCTGTTTCCAGTCCTCGGGTCCCCGTGTCACCAACCTGTTTTTGTCTCCTCCTGACCTCCGTTCAGTCTGACTTCTTCTGTCTTTCGCCGGTGCCATTGACGAATATGGACACGAATCCCTGCCTGCCTCATGTCATTGCATTTGGGTTCACTCACCTGTGACAGCTGTAGCAGCAGACAAGCTCACATGAATTACATTACACTGAGTCGGACCGTGAATTATTTACATTGTTCCCTTTGTCATGAGTGGAACCTGTGAGTCCCCGTGGGATTTGACACTTCATTGCACCTTGCGTGGATGTTGTCTCTCTCTCTCTCTCTCTCTCTCTCTCTCTCTCTCTCTCTCTCTCTCTCTGTCAGGCTGCACTTGTTAGGCCTCGTTACAGTGTGATCGGTATCAAAACAAACACTGCTGGAAAAATAAGATAAAATCATGTTAATTTTCTTTATCGTTGACATCTCAGAGAGGTTTTACGGTAACAACATTAGCGTCATCCAGGAAAACATCTCTCTGAGAATCGTCTCCATGTGCATTATTCAATGTGATCAAATGGTTTTCATTCAATTTTATGGAAATGTACTGAAAGCTGGTAACAGGTTTTAACATTTGATCCTGACTGAGTCGATTTTTTTTCTTTTTAATTAAGTTGAGATCAATTTAGTTGTATACAAACATCAGAAACTCTCTTTTAATAATTTGGTCAAATTGAAGTATACTTCTGTTCCTCCTGCTTTTCAGCACTTAAGAGTAGAATTGAGGGGTTTGCAAATCAGATGACTATAATTTGAGTCTCTCAGGAGGCGAAAGGTCTCGATAGGAGTTTCTTTTATTCAAATCTGTGGCATCACGGCCCAGCTGGTCTGTGTGTGGTTTCAGTGTGTGGTTTCATCCTGCTGGGATCTAAAGAGCTGCCTTTGGTCCGTCAGATAATAGCTATAAATATCTGAGTGGTGGGCAGGAAAAAAACTGTTGGGCATAAGTGAACACACAGAAGGTATATGAAGAAAAAGTGATCATTCAATTGAGAAGATAAGTCTTCTACATGTGGTCTGTGTTTCTAGCTATCAGTGATTCATTCAGTCACTTCAGTCCAGACGTTCGGTTTTTCATGTAAATATTTCCCTCGAATAACCTCGAATTTTACAACAAGATTATTCTTCAGCAGGAAGAATTCTGCCCTCTGCGATCCTGCTGAAGTTTCTAAAGTGTCCAAATCAACAGAAAATGCAAGAAGATCTTCAAACTTCTCTGAGCTGACAAAAAAAACTTTCTGTTAAATGAACGGTCACAGATTCCACCGGGCTGGTGCCAGAAGAAGTATTGAGAATAAAAATATATGAAAAGCCTTTTAAAAAAAAAGTTATTTCCTCTAAAGGTTGAAAAAGTAGCGTCTGATGCCATTGCTCTGCTCACCTTTCCCTTGGAGAATATAAAACCAGCCTTACACTGAAGTTAGAAAAATTACACTCGCACCTCTCAAAGAAAAAACCCAATAAAAATGCTTTTATTTTAAAAGCTCCTGTTTCTGTATGTTGGGGAAGGTGTTTAATGTTTGGCTTCACTGTGAAGCCGGGCGGGGGGGGGGGCTCCATAGACAACAGATTGTCTCTGTGCTGGAATTTATTGGGGTCATCGTGCCACACCTGACAACCTCCTGCCAAACACGCCTGTATTGATGTCACTCACAAGTCATTTATCTGCATTTGAACGGTGATATCGTGTCACAGCAAACACGCTCTATGGTGATTTCTATATATCATGCATTTATATAACTGCTCACATGACACATCTGATAGAGCCGATAGCTGGGTGACTGTGACAGCTGTGTCTTTATTGATTTAATCGATTCCAGCTAAAACGACATCTTTCAGCCAACATCAGTAAACATGACGAACTTTGTAACAGTCGTCACTCGCTAATGTGTGACTGCCTGCGTTGGTGTTTTTTTTTTTTTAATTTCGGGGATTAAACGTCACTGCAGCTCGTCCAAAAATGTCAGAACTAATCCAGTGAGTGTGAGTCTTCGCCGGCGCTGCCGTTCACATTCCTGCACTGAGAGTTTTTGCGCCTAATAAAACTGTCCGGCTGTTGTTCGCTGCCAATGCGCTCGCCCTGCTGA
Source organism: Malacoctenus triangulatus (assembly GCA_032274725.1). NCBI lineage: Eukaryota > Metazoa > Chordata > Actinopteri > Blenniiformes > Labrisomidae > Malacoctenus > Malacoctenus triangulatus. The sequence continues at coordinate 3,777,054 of JAUESE010000056.1, read as the reverse complement.
ACTCTCCTCTGCCTCGCCAGGTTTTCAGCCAGTATCCGAAGCTAAAGCGGGAGTGCGGGCGCTGGCGAGTAATCACTGCAGCATCACGACTGCTCTGGGATCCATAATGCAGATTTGTTCGCAGTCTAAAGTGAAGATTATTAAGATTAAAACGTGGAAACGCTAAAAACCGAGCTCTCTGTCGCTATTGAGGGTGTGCAGAAGTTGACCTTTTTATTGTTGTGCTGTGGAGCAGCTTCTTGGTTCCAATGCATTCATGAACTCCCCGTGATTTAGAGTTTAATCCACGCGCATGTACAACCACAATCAGCGGCTGATGCGATGGGCTCTCTTTTAATTTGGATATACACCTTAAGAAGAGATCAGAGAACTTATTTGCAGATGCCCTGTCCAGGATGAGTAGCCAGGAGTAGCGAGCGGTGGTGTTGTTTTGTGGGGGGGAGTGTTACGGCCCCAGGCCTTTGCACTTCTCCATCAGTTCTTCATCAGTTGCAGCTGGGTGCCTTCTCCCATGTCTTCGCGCACCTGTGTCTCATC
>JAUESE010000056.1:3731200-3743093 GCA_032274725.1 Malacoctenus triangulatus | reverse complement strand
GAATCCATGAGAGGTCAAATCATTGTGTCCGTAAAAACGTCTCTCAAAAAAACTGCAATATTTGATCATCAGATTATTTGGTCCACCTTCATATGTCTGGATTGTCGGTGTGGGTGTTTCTTCCTGGACCTCGATGCATTATTGCTCACATTTCTCCCTCCCTGTGGTTACACTCTGCGTTTGCTTCTTTTGAAGATCAAGCAGAAAGCATCGATCATCCGCAGCGATTCTCCCATCGATCTTTCATTCCTTTCATTACTCCACATTGATAAAAAACTCACTTATTTTTTTCATCTCTGTAGGATATAGAGCAGTTTTTTTTCCATCAGCAGTACCAGAGTACAATTTTCCAAATGTAATGATACTTATTTAAAAGTAGTTTATGCTAATAGCTGTTAGCGTCTTCTCACACACTAGAAAACCCCCTTTTTTTCCCCAAAAGGCAACAGAACATCTAACAGAGAAATTCCTGAAAAGAATTCCTACGACTGTGAATACACAAACAGAGTATTGACCCCAGTTATGTAACTTCTTATAAGCTTCATCGAACAATTTTGCCCCCTTGTATCACTTGATATTTAGCAGAACATCCTGTTCTAAGCGCTGAACATCGAAAATTGAATAAACACTTTTGAAAGGCAAATAACAGGAAGAAAAAATGTATACCAACAAGCCACAATATTCCCGTTGTGTCTCTGACTCGCTGTGGTTCGATGGTGCAGTGGGTTGTCCTCTCGTTTCAAAGCTGCTGGTTTGATCCCCGTGACTTTCATGCATTCTTGGGAAGGATGCTGACCCCTGATCTGTTCCCAATGCAAGACTTGCATGTGAACAGGTGAAAGTGACTCATCATATGACGATAAGAGACATTAAGACAGCACGAGGTTCAAATGAGGGAGGTTTATAGGCTGTGGCTTGTGCCTGGGTGGTCCTGACCAAAAAATTAGGTGTTTCAAGTTCCTGATTGATAATGCCCTGAAAACAGACAGCAGGTTTTACCCTATAACTTTCCCTCGGTTTGAGTTTAAACTTGGTAAAGATTTTTTTCAAACGAGCGCACGAACAAGAACTTGAGGTAGTTCCGAGGATTTGATCAAATGCTTCCTTTGGGTTTGAAGTTCAGGCAGTACGAGTAACTGCACATGTACCACAATGGCTACCACTTCTACTCACACAGTTCACGTGTTAAACCAGACACATACTTTTACACACGAGACTACATCAATTCTGCTCTTTCTCCTTTGTGCAACTTACGTGTGTGCTCGTTTTTATATGTGAGTGATTTATGTTGTTTTTTTCTTGCTATGTTTAACATATTTTTAAACTACCTCAGAGCAAAAAAAAAAAAAAAAAAAAAAAAAAGATCATTTTCCTTTAAATTTGACCTTTGGAGAGACCATTTCCCTGCGGTGAACAGACCTCTAATATAAATGATCCCGGTATAATTTGATGTCCAGGTAAAATGACATGTTCTGCAGCTGCTGAGCACCGCAATCAAACGATCCCGTCTCAAAGCCTGAAAATGTGAACAACGCTCCCCACGCTTGCAACTCCTTCCACTTTTCTTCTGCAAACCATCCTTTTTCGGTCACACCTCCATCTTGATTAGTTTTTTTTCTTTCTTTCTCTTTTTTTTTTCTCTTCGATTTTTTTTTTCGTGTGTATTTATCAGACTGGAGTGATTGAAGGGCTTTCAGTAAAAACTGCTCCAGACACGGCGAGCAGTGAGGGGACGCTCTGGCAGGCTGAGTGGACCTGTGGAACCCGTGATTGAAGGAAGTCTGTAAAAACATTCTCTGAACTGGAGAGTCTGTGGTGAAGGTCTTCATATTACACAGAAAAATATTAGCCTTATTCGGCTGCTCTCTAAATAAATGAGTGAACTACGAAGAACACTGAGTAATAACTAACCAGTTTCATAGGCACAAAGGTTTGTGACCAACTGATGTGTACTTGAAAAATGGTTTTGGATTACATGTCTCTTGAAGAGTATATGTCTTTTTGGGGCACTGCCTGGATGGCTCACCACCTTAGTTTCCATGGGATGGACAGTCAGCATCAGTAGTCTCCTTCATGAACATGAATGCACGAATGGAGCCTGAGACGTGTTCCCAACTCTCCAGAAGTATTATTAATCCATTTTGCTGCAATTGCCACCTCTGATTTGGCAGCACACACTGTTCCTCACGTCACACGCTGAACTTGGAAGACGCCACCAGGCCACGAATAACAGTCCCAGTGCTCCTCCTCTCCCACCGCTTCAACTCAGAACAACAAAACACTAGCAATGAAAAGAAAACAAAAAAACAACCAATAACTCACTCTGGAAATAACACTTTTTTTCTACTTGAATGAGCATCAAACCTCTAAATTGTTTCATACATTATGGTTATTTATGGCCGTTGACATTGCAGTGAAGGCCACAGTGAACATTGCTAAGTAACTTGATTTAAATAAGTAGATTTCATGTATATACAAAATAACAAAGAAGTGCTGTTGTGTGGGAGGAGAACTCTATCGTGTGCACTGGGTTTTATAAATGGAGCCATTCTGGTTAAAGGGCAAATAAAGTGATATTAGGAGGATGGCCAGCGGTGGTCATTTAACATCTTATCTGAATGATTCCTAAAGAAAGAACGCTACTGTAAGACGGCATGCACTGATGTAAAGGAGGAATGTATAAGGGAGACACAAACTAACACAAACCCTCAAATCCTCTGCGGCTCCTGTGGGCAACGGCATGATTCCACAGAATTAAGACAATTACTCAAAAATGTTTTTTATGGTTGCAAACACAGGAACACAAAGCTGAAACTGTGAACTGTGAACACAGTGTCTTGTATTTCCTCTCAAAACAACACATTTATTCTATCCTGCCATCTCAAATGACAGTGTGGTTATTAACACAACGCACACAAACTCATCGAACATATTCAAAAACCTAAAATCATCTTTTTCGAGGCAACTTATGTTTGAGAAGAGAAGCGGAGAAGAACGACCGTCTTGTTATCTCCAAAACAAACCGACAAATGCGTCACATAAAGTGATTCATCAATAGGACTGGATTCATTTGTATGGGTTTGTTTATTCCATTCATCACCCTGGCACTATCACACGGAGGAATCTGTGTTGCCAGGTTTTCGGATGGGGGACATTTTGTATTTCTCACACTGGTGCCTCGTCAACTCGGCTCCGTTTGGATTTCAGGCTTTTCCGTTTGGTGAAAGTACCGACTGCTTTTGAAGCACCCGCTCAACCAGGGGTCCAAGTGAGCTGAGTCGAGCTGAAACATGAGAGAGACATCAGCAGACGAGTCGGGACGGAGTCAAACCACCAAAATCCTGCAAAAGCAGCCTCACATTTTTCTTGTCCCTGCGGACGAGGTACCACATGAAAACTGAGAGAACACCAAGTCGCTGTCTCTGTGCTTCAGTGTGTTGCAGGAGGGACCTCAGATGTACTCAACAGGAAGTCATGCCACAAAAGAATCAGTGAAACACAGAGTCAGTTACTCCCTTGTAGTGGACGGCTAAAGGGATTCTGTTACCCGGTGTTCTTTCACTTCATCTATCTCGGATCTTCAGGCAAACAACCTTCTCACTATCTTTCTCTGCAGGAACTCGGCAACAAAGACTGAAATGGACAGTAACGTAAACACAGTGGCACAGGAAGCACCACAGATCTCTGAGCTGCACCTCCCAGTTAATCTATAAGAACAGAGCTTGTTACTGCATGTGGGAGAGACGCGGGCTTAAAAAGTCACCGGAAACTTCATTGTACAGCAATAAATTCTTTAAAAATAACATAAATTAATAAGTAACATCAGGCAGCAGGTATGCCATTGAAGTATCTCAACTGTAGTGTTTTGTGTTGCATGTAAAGGACGTCAGGAGAGTTGCTTTGATGGCCAAAATAGACGTCGGGTGTGATTATAATGGAGAACACAACAGACTACAGGCAAGTTTGGAAACTATGCAATGGGAAGAAGGCATTTCAGCTGATATCTTTTTGCTGCTGTTTTTTTGCAGCCCTGTAGGAATCACCGGAACCATTCTCACATTTACAGGCTGCACCAGCTCGCTGTGTGTGTTTCTGATACTGTGGGAGGAAGCTGCAGCACTCAGAGGAGACTGATGCACACACAGGGAGATCATGCAGACTGCACACAGAGACCCCTGAGCCTCAGTTTGAACCAGGAGTACTTTTGCTGTGAGAGCAAAGTGCTTGTAACACCGCCTCTATTTTTGTTTTTTTTTCCATGATGGCACAATGAAGGAACAAAAGTCCACCCACCTCGCTGCCATGCAGGGCGCTGAAACGCACTGTTCAGGGTACACATTCCCTTTACGATACTTTTTTGTCATTTTTGAGTTTTTTAGCGGCATAATTAGTTTATTCTTCAGGCTTCAGGGAGGGCACGAATGCTTTCTCGCTGACAGTCATCAAAGTGTTATTTGTAAGTATAAAAACGCCTCCATGCAGTGTATCCTGAGGAGCCCTTTTGATGATTATGTATGGAAGGTACGTGCGCATCAGTCAGCTTCCCCAAACATAAACAATAGTCAAACAGCTTATTTTCACCTCCAAATTGCGACAAACGCACAATCTGTATGCTGTACGGTGTCCTGCGGGGCCCCGGTGGGCTTTTTGAATTAGTGCTCACCATCTCCACAATGTGAGCTCTCACTTCTAGGTGGTGTCTGAGGATTCATACAGTGTCTGAAGGGTTTCAGCATATCAGTATGCAGCACACATCCCTGCAGGTCTGCAAATAACTCCGTGGCATGCCCCCCTCTAACCACCCTCCCACCCCTTTGTTGATCTATACTTTATTGCTATATTTATGAGTAATACACTGGCTCCAACGCAGTCGTTCCAATCAACCAGGGCCTGGGCGGGTTTTTTTTTTTTTCCCCACGAGCTGTAAAATTTAATGAATAATTTGAATAGGTGCTGATGCAGATGGAGCGAGTGGTCAAGGGGATTCGTTTGATTAGTTTTTAAATATACTGTAGTGAAGTTAGTCGCTACCATACACTACTCTTGAATCCTAAGAACGTAATAAACCTTCTCAGTGTATCATAAGCTTTTATATTCAGAGACTAACATGTCAAACACAGAATATCTCCACACAGCGTCTCTTCCAGCTGTATCTTAATATGGCACAAAGTAACTCAGTGGAAAGCGACTCACAACCACTCAAACATAATCCTCTGCGGAGTTCAATGATTTCACCATGGAGATGTGGACACGCAGTGAGCATATAGAGGACCGATCGATAATGCTTCTATTTTTTTTGTGTTTTTACACCAGAGGAGGTCAGTTTGCCTGGTAGATGTGAGCGTCTTTGTTCTCGGTGACCTTCAGTCACCTAAAGTGTGACAAATCGTAGTCTTAATAGACCCGAAATGCTGCTGCGTAGCACGCAAGCAGGAAATAACACGTTTAAGGTCTTTTAGGGAGCAATCCGCAGCAGCTCAGAGAAGTTTCCCACCTCGTGTATGTTTGTGGTTCAATGTTTTATTGCCGAAGTTCGAATCAGGGCAAACTTATAAAAAAAAACAGTACATGAGGCTTAATGTAAAACACGTGAATTTGTGATTCAAATATCAACATCTGGCCCTGTTACAACTACGAATGGTGGATAACGTGACCAGTTGCGTGTGGAGAAGAACAAGATTGATGATGATGAGCAGAAGGAGGAAGAAAGGAAGAAAAAAGAGTAGTACAAGAAAAGGAAAGTGAAGGGGAACAAGAAGGAGGATGAGGAGCGATAGGAGAAGTAGAAGGATATAGATGTAAAACCTCAGCTATTCCCAGCAGTGGATATTACTGGTCATTGAATGTCTTATTAACGCCTCCAGCTGCATTTTGCAATTACCTGGATGAATAACTTATTCACAGCTCAACGTATACAGTATTAAAGTTCAGGCAGACAGATTTCATTAATGTGGGATTGAAGCCAATATCTACAGAGCTACTTTTGCCATTTTTTAAAATGTCCCTTCTTTCCGGGAGGGTTTGTTTCCTTCATCACATGACAGCTTACCTGTTTACCATTTCATCAAAAACACAGGAACAGCCGCTCCTTGTTCTTGTTATTTTAATGTTCAAGAGACATTTATTTAGTCACTTTTGATTTACTTATTCATCTCACTCTCGAGTTTTTTTTTAATTTTTAACAGGTGCAAGAATCTGGCTGCGGCCAATTATTTCTTCCAGCTTGATTCATGCTCGAAATGTATTTTTGTGACACAGATTTAATTTTAGTTTTAATTGAGGGGACTGCAAACAAAATTTTGCTGAGGACTCCCCTTCAGCCATAATCATGCCAAATAGCATGAGAAACGGTGAAAAGTCACAACTTATCACCACCATGGTTTCATTTTACCAGCAATATCAAAAGTGACACGAAGGAAAAGAGTCCTATATTCAAGACAATGATTTAACATCTTTTTTTGCAACTAAACCTCTTTTCCTTCTTCTTGGTTTGCTCAGATTGTTTGTGTTCACAAGATCACAGGAGGTTTAGTTGGTGCGTGGTTGTCCATGTCCATGGGACGGACGGGGTGCAGGGAAGCTCGATGCTAACCAACCTTAGACAGAGTAAACTCCAGACACATTCTCACCACTGCAGGAATTTCAGAGTCACAAATTTCCACTTTCACGTTGTAAGATGGAGCCAGTCGAAGCCTGTGCAGGAAGAACATGCAAATACTACACAATAAAAGACTGAGTGAATCCCGGGTCTTCTCGCTGTGAGGCAAAAGGGCTCACCGCTAACTCACCGTGCGAGACTCAATCCGCAGTGATATCAGGGAAAAAAAAACAATCAAAGGGAAGGATGCACAAGATAATCGTTTCCGTTGGCAAATTGGGTGAACCAGAGTAACGCGCTGCATCGTCTCCTGCACCAAAAATACACGAAGCGTCGCTGTCTTAACCAGGCGGCGTTCCTTCTCCATCTCATTGTGCTTTTGCAGATTGTTCATGTTGTTTTGTGTCCTGAACAATGTGCTGCACTGTTCACCGCAAAAAACTCTCCACTTATGAAATTGATATATTTATCCCAAACATGTTTTATTTGTATATTAAATTTGACTCAGACTCTCTGAGAAGCAACCAGTTAACAAAGGCAACAAGATACATATTTGTGTCCCCATGGCAACTGAACAAGCACAATCTGCTGGCAAAGTCCAAATGAGGTTGTTGTTGTTTACATTTTTTTTCGAATGTTGCAAGACGCTTTATTTTGGTAACACATTCCTGCTGCAGTGTGTGAAACTGTGACCACTGAACTGGTGTCAGTACAATTAAAGTATTTTAAGGGGCATTGTGGTGAAGTCTTTGTATTCTTAGTACATTGGTGTACTTGCAGTATCCTTTTGAGTAAGATAAATTTCCAGAAATCATAACTGTTTAACTTCTGGGGGGGAAAACAACAACAACAAAAACATCTGCTGGCTCAGAAACCTAAAAGGATCTCTCTGATGTTGGCACTGCAGTAAAAGCTGTTTGGCACTGACTCAGTCACTTAATATGCATGTATTTCCACCTACTGGTCAAGTGATAACACTGCACGTCAACGTCCACCCCTCCACTCCTCAGTTTATGATACAAATCTAAATTACTGCTGCAAAATAGAGATCGGGGCAGATAGTAGGCATGCATGTAAAAATTGAGCATATTTATATAATAGATTGCAGTCAGTGGAGCATATCACAGGCAGCCTCTGGGGTTTATAGCAGTTATAAAAAAAGAAAAAAAAAGCAGGCTGGTTCAAGCCTGAGTTGATTTGTGTCTCTGTTCTCAGGTGTTCCTGCATGTAATTTGTCCAGGACATCCCTTTCTGATCCGTGCTGCAAATTCTCCCTCAAACAGGATGACACAGCACGCGAGCCATTCTTGCAGCGCATTTTAAATTAAGCCTGTCATCCTCCAGCCCGGCTTTGATGTTCAGCTATTGGGAATAAAACAGGTGGTGCCTCCCCCTCTTGTGGTTTGTTGCAATATTACATTGGTTTGCAGTCACTGTGCTAAAAACTGTGTCCGGTCATTAGAGCCGTTGAGGGGGCCGAGACAGAGTCGGGGCGGGGGGGGGGCCTCGGGCCGGGTTGTGCATTTTCATGAGAGGCGTGCAAGTGCACGGGCAGCACCAGTGTTTCATCTCACCAAAACAATCATAGACACCCTCTACGTGAGAATAATGCAGAGTTATGTGACCGGCTGTGATTATGAAGACAATGCGAGGGGAGGAAAGAGAAAGAAATCAATGTCAGGATTGAAGTGGTCGCCTTATTTCCTTCGGAGCGCCGTGTATTGCTGATTGAGCGTTCAGACCCATTCAGAACCAAGATTGCCTCTCCTCTTTATAGGCAGCTCCAGCTCGGATTGACTCCCGGTCTCATGGTGCTGGTAAAAATAGCTTTATTCTCAACAGGCTAGATTTAATTTAGCAGACCCGTGTCTGCACGGTGGCAGTTGATAGGAAGTAGTGTATTCATACAGGAGGAGTAGATGGATTATAGATTTAGTTGGGTGTGATTATTATGAAGGGGGGAAAAAAGAGACAGTTTGCAGCCACAGCTATCACCACTGCAGAAAACAGTAAACTGAACATGTAACTTTGCACTCTTTGCATTTTTGTGCACCGTTGTTTGCACCTTACTGCGTATGTGTTCTCGTTTTGACAGTGAAGAACAGTGTTCAGAGTAGCAAATGTTTCCTCATGCGTTCAGAATTTTCTTCTTTAATCTCCTCCAAGGAAGCTCCGGGGCTTGGCTGCAAAGCATGGGTGCCTGTGTGAGTTATGGCATGCCAGCTCTTCAGGAGGGTTCAGAAGAATGGTTGAGAGAGGAGGATTTCACCCAAGAACACGCTAATAGTGGAAACTGATCACATCGCCGTGCGGAGCCACAGAAGTCGTCAGGATCCCCACCTGGTGTTAGAAGCATCGGATCCGGGGGAGACAGTAGCGTTCACCGGGGGAGCGTGGCTCCCTGGGTGACAGGAAGAATTCCACAGAATAGGTCTCGCTTTTTTTCTTTTTTAACGTGACAATGATTTGGTGAGCAAAGGTGCCTCATTCTTCTCCACCTCCCTGAATGCTTTTCAGGTTATTTTTCACTCTCTCGTGTCTCTTGTGTGTTTGCACGATTGTGCACCCCCTGTGTGTGTGTGTTTGTGTGGGCACTGGGTGCGTGCACTGGTGCATCAGTGGGCCGAAGCAAAGTGAAATTTATCAAAGTCAGTGGAGCATTGTGATAAAAGCTTCGCAGGGCTGAATGTTGCGCCACGACTACGGCCGGGCCCCCATGCAAACTCGTTAGTTTTCCGTTGCTTTTTAATGAAAATTCTCCCCAGCTATTTTGGTTGGCGGGGTCTCGGCGCAGCGTTAGCCTCCCTGCTGTTTATGCACCTCGGCCCAATCGGTCAGCGCCATTCACTGGAGGCGTCCGAGAATTAGACTCATCCGAAAAAGAAAAAAAAACCTGCGCTGAGATTCTGACCAGAGCGTCCATCCGCCGCCGCCTGCCGTCCGCCCCGGAGACACATCCTCCATATTCAATTTATACGTGTTCCATCCAGTTTTCATTTGGGAACTGATTGACTCTGTGCTTCCGCCATCCACCATAATCACCCAATAATTTACCTTGTTTTTATCAAGAGGCAGATAATGGAAAAGAAAATAAATCCCCGGGTTGAGCTTTGTTAGCCCAGCACATTACAATCAAACACACAAGTTGTTTGTTCCAGCTGAGAAAATGGGAAGAGAGGAAGCCACATGTTGTATGTTGGACGTTTTCTACTCTTTTTTTTGGCGCTTTTTTGTCTCCAAATGGCTTAAAATACCCAAGGCCTGTCATTTATTTACAATAGCCCGGTTCATTACTGTAAAAGGCGAGACTGAGAATGGCTATGATGTTCTCTGCTAGTTGCAGAACGATCACAGCCCATTGCCTATGCATTTACGACCTCCAGGTGGAACACATGATATACAATTGACATTAACTCACTGCAAATGGGCCTCGGTAAACACATTCAGCAGCCTCTCACAATAGCCTCGCGTCGGCCCGTGATGGATGACGAAGCATCCAAATGATTTTTGATGACATATTTGTTCCAACAGTTTTCACGCCTCACTCCTGACAGCGTTGGGAGGTAAATCGAAGGGACACGTAAGAGAAAGCACACATCAGTAATGGACTCTGACCAGTCGTCTGTCAGCCACTTAATTCTTACTCATTTGAGGCCGAGTTCGATCTGCCTCTGACACACTGCAGATGAAAGGTACGCTAATGTGGAATTTCATTTTCCGCGGTGAAAAGTTTCAGCAGTCTGTAATTATTTTCAGAATGGTTAATCACTGCATGAGATAATGCGATTTGCTGTATAATTGCAGTTTTCATCAGTCAGCCAGAAAAACAGTTTTATGTCATACGTGCGCACAGATCTTCTCTTATTGAACACACACAGTGACACACGCAGGGATAATGATAAAAAAAAAAGCGCTGAGCACAAACACAAAAAGCAGCACTTCCTTCCCTTGGATTTATTCTACCACACGCATGCCAGGCGCCCGGCAGGTTTCACCACACATCAGGCTCTGTTGATCGAAGCATAGTGATGCATTTTTTACATTTACGTAAGTCTTGTACACCGTAGGTGGTTTTCAGGTTTAAAAATATTCCCTTTTTCCTTTTTTTTTTCTCCCCTTCAGTGATCAGAAATGTTTTCATTAATCACTTACCAATCTCCTCTTGTTACGCTGGTTTCTCCCGTGTGCTCCAATGTAACACATTCCCTGAATCCAGCAGCAGGTACACGTTGTTTTCACACTATTAGCACAGGCACTGACAACAGTATTACTTTCTCCCACTCACACCTCTGGCTATCATAGCTGCATTTGAACTCTGGGCCTCTGCTGCTCAACATTCCTGTCCACTCTGCCTTTAACAAATTTGCATTTCAGTGCCGTGCAGAGAAGAAGGTCAGAGGAAGAACATACTGTAAGCCTAGCAATGAGCGAGTCAGTGTCAAAGATATTTCTTCAGCTCCTCATCTCTGTTGTCTTGCAGCTCTAATTGATTTGGCCCACTCATGGTTTTACATGGGAGGCTCAGCATGTATAAAATAAACTGACAAATGAAAAGATTAGTTTAAGATTCAGGCAAAATACAACATGCACAACTTGTACTTAAGCAAGCTGGTCTTGACAGGCACGAGCGCCGAGTCTTGTGACCTTCAAAATTAAAGTTGGAGGCTATGATAGCAACTTTTGGTTTCATGGTAATTTGTCACAATTGTCAAAATGCAATATTTCTTTAAAAGTTGTCATCTTCCTTATTTCAAATCAATATTTCTCCTCCAAAAAGTGGAAAAAAAAAACCTACACAGTAACTGACCGACAACAAAATCAGGAAAATACCCACAATAGCTATCCTGAAGTTTGCAGCGAGGTTCAGAGCAGCTGCATGTTGCCCTGCGGAGCCCATCCAGTTTTATATACAGCAGGAGAAAACTTCGTAGGTTTATTGAAAGCCTGGTTACTTATTACCTCAGTTTACTCAGTCATTACAACATGCATTATTAATCGCGCCGTGTTTCCAAAAACACAGGCCGAGTTAATAGCACTGCATCATAATTAATACATGATGAGCTTGCAGACAACAGAGAAGGTGCTCTTAGCCCGATGCCTCTCTCTCGTTTACTCCAGTCCTTTATACATTTTAATCAACAGAAACGCACAAAAGTGGAAAACCGAAAAGGCGAAATCAATTCCAATCAGCAAGACTCTGACCTAATGCTATCTACGAGGCATTCAAACGCCCGTGCTAACGGCGTGATACTGACTCCGGCTGCATTACAGCGGTAAACTGCATTTTCAGGCGGG
>JAUESE010000056.1:3704725-3721563 GCA_032274725.1 Malacoctenus triangulatus | reverse complement strand
GGTTTGCATGTTCTCCCTCTGGTGGACTTCCTGGTATTATGGTTTCATCCCATAGTACCATGACTGTAAGTTGTCCACATGTGTGTAAATGTAGATCTATACTGTACTGTACTGTACTGCACTGAATGATTGTCTCCTTCTGTTTGCAATGTGATAGGCTGGCACCCTGCCAGTGGTGTAACATGCCTTCTCCCAATTTTAACTGTGATCGGCTCCAGTGCCCTCTGACCTTTGGTTGGTTGGAGTGATAGAGAGGAAGTCCATAGATTGGTAAAACTTTCTAACAAAAATAAACCCAAAAAGAAAAATTGGACCAAGACAACAAATGCTTGGAGGAAAAAAAAAACTATCCAAGGACTATTTTGTAACAAATAAGATTAACTTGCAAACAGCAGTAAAACAACAGGGTATAAAATCCCATCTTAGAGAGGCAAAGATAAGTGGTGGTAACCAGTCTAAACTGTTGAACTATTTGGAAGAATATTTCTTGAGATAAAAATGCTAAGAGAAATTCACATCACAGAAGGTCGATATTGGATGCTCGTGATCATCAAGGCTTCAGGCAACAATGCATGAAGAACAGATATGATTTTGTAGTAAGAAACCTCAGCATGAACACTTCGAGCAATATTTGCCCGTAAACATGGTTCACAGTGCCAACAACAAATGCAAGTTAGAGCTGTATTATACAAAGAAGCAGCCATATGTGAACGCACTCATCTTGCCAAAGCTAATTTAAGATGGACTTCGGCCAAGTATTTTGAGATTTTAGAACATTTGCTCTCGCTCAGACGCTTCTTTCATGAAAGACCTTGTGTAGCACAGTAACACAATGCAAAACCACTTACTGAATCCTTCCCAACAGCAGGGCTTTATAGTCGGTGAGTCCAGCCTGCGTGCAGCCCACACCTTTCAACAATAGAAAACATTTAGTACACCAAATGTTGTATCACTTCCCAGCCATTTGCAAACTGTTGTTGCATGAAATAGGGAAGCTACATAATAGTAAACATGGCTCTGTCCCAAAATTATTGAAGCGTGTTGCTTCCTTCAAACTCAAAATGAACAAAAACTTTCAAGAAATTGTAAAATGTCCCACTTTTACTATTTGTTATGTTGCTCATGTTCAATTGGAATTGGAAGGTAAGATTTTATGGGATCTGCAAATCACTGCATCTTGTTTTTACTCATATTTTAATTTCTGACCCAACTTCCTCTCTTTGTCTCCTGCAGAGTAACAAAAATAAGGTGGACACTAAACAGGTAAGTTTCAAAAGCGATTCTAGAAAAAGAAAAAAAAATGCATCCAGTAGCTTTAAAAGTGACATTCACTTACTTCCTTTCTCTTCAGAAGTCAAAGAAAGGTTTTACACAGAGAGACAAGAGACGGACCTGAAGGCGACAGTCTGATACCACAGCCCAAACCACAAAAAGGAGCTCACCATGCTGGGAATGGTTTCGCAGGAATTGAGTCATTGCAACTGTGACCTTCCGATTTGTCCATTCAGACTGCCAAACTGCCTCCTGCTTTCATTACAGCTCGCCAACACCTAAGTGTAAACATGTTTGATACCTCCTCCCGAGGGCTTTTTTGTTAATCCGCCTCGATAATGTATGTTTCTTTTCACCTCCACGGCAAAGTCACAGCAAATGACTGTTATCGAAGGTTATCGGTGGCGTTAGCCTGTTGACTTTGCTCTCCTCCCCCTTTGAGTGTTGCCGTGGAAAAGTGACGCCTCCATCGCGGCACACTCATTTCTAATCAGGGAGGTACAAGGTCTGACTGAGGCAGGGAAAGCCTGCAGATGACATCATAGCTCCATGGACAGCTGTCACGATGAGTCAGGTGAATGTGGGCAGGCAGAGAGTCGCTGTGTTCCTTATGTCAGGGAACAAAATCCTCCTGCCGTGAGGGAGCTTCCAAATCATTCAACATCAAAGTATGAGTTGCTCCTTTGACAGGACGCTGCAGCATACAGTAACTTCCATGTCCTCAAAACAATTCAAGATAGCACAATATCACCTGTGGGTGCAATCACGAGTGTTTTCCTTATCAGTGTGGAGCAGCGCCAGGACCGCCATTCAATAAGATGCTGTGTGCTTAGAATAGAAATGTCAAACTAATCTATAGTAATACAGTAAGCACAGAGAATAAGTGCCACATATATGTATAATTCTGCATTCTCAAAAAGGACAAACATGTAACATACGAACAGCAAATGCGAAGAATATATATATATATTTGCCATCTATTTTTTGCGTGGCAGACACCACAGATTTGCATGCGCTCAATTATACATTCAGTGTGTGACAAACATGTGCACTTCCTCATAATGAGAAGGAATTATTTATGGCATGCTGTGCTCTTATCATTTGTCGGGCCCAACAGGTACAAAAAGATGAAGTTCAAGGACACCCAAACTTGTCCTCCTTGCAAGCTGTTACTTGGACAAACATTCATCATTCAAGCACACAATTACACCACATCTAATCCATCTTCTCCACAGAGCATTAATTGGACAAACAAATCTCCGCTGCACTATGTATGTGGCACTTCCTTCTGTTCTTGACTGAAATTAAAACTGCAAACAAAACAGTGCTTTGCCATGTCTGTGAGAATTCAACGTGCCAATTTATTGCATGACCCTCAAGGTTCTGCATGGTCAAAACTGTATGGAGGAAACAATTGCTCAACAAATTATCAGTGTGTAAAAAAAAAAAGAAAAATCAGGAGTGTCTTTCTAGAAGATAATTATATTCTGAGGTCTTCATTAGGAGTTTTGTGAGTACATTTGTAGACTCATTCTCTTCAGGACTGTAATTCACGCGGCACTGGTGGAGCTTCTTAATTAACACCTACTCAAGCCAACAAATAGAAGTGTGTTAGTTGCACTTGCCTGCAGAACAAAACACCATTGTTTGCAGTGTTCTTGGTGCCCACTGCCTTGAATTGCTGATGACAGTCCTCTGTTTTGTTCCAATAAATTCTTCCTCTCAGAGCAATTGGGATTATGACATATCTACTCACAGGGCTTTAATTTTGGTTTGTCTGCATAGAAGCATTTTTCGGGCATTTGAGGTTTACCGAGTGTACACACAGCTTAATCACCACATTACCAACTGTCACTAACTTCATACATCCAAGAACTAAGAGCTGTGAGCATAATACAACCACTGCCCGTGTATGTGTGGTCCAGGTATTACTCACTCTGTGTGGACCTTAATCTTCTAACACATTCTCCTAATGAGGTCATGTCCTCCCTCAGGAGACAATAGGCACTTTCGAGCCAAGCACTTCTCTCTTCAGGGAGAACTGCTCTCCCTACGGTGTTTTCCAATAACTAGAAAGTAAGTTCTCTGTTGTGTTTTTTTTTTTTAGTTTCTATGCATCCTGCAGCCGGGGGGGTTCTGAAAAAAGGCTCACTTTTATGTTTTATTAAACTGAAGCCATGCACTTTATTGAACGGCTATAAAATCACCTGGCAAAAATTGACAAGAAGCCCACAGTAACGTTACAGTATAAGGACAAAACAGGAAGCATAATAGAAATGTTGTTATCACCCTGTGTCGTAAAGCATATTGTTAATTTTGTTTCTTTGTTTGCTTGTTTTTTAAACAATAGTTTATTTTCATTAAGTTTTGACAGTACCCAAATATTATAGGTAAAACTTGATACAATGACCTTTTGAGCCTTACTTTTGAAAGGAAGAGAGTAAATCTGCTCACACACAGAACTTGGATTGTCTTTTCCATCACACTGAAGTTAAAATTAAGTAAGCTTCAGGCATTCTGGTTCCATAAGTAGAGTAGTTAGAGCTAACTTTTGTCCAAGAAATAACATCATTTTCTAGCTATTTTCTCAGTACCTGAATGTAGCTAAGCCACTGTTTTTGTAACCTTTACCAAAATGATTAAAAAATCCAAACAAGACAAGGAGACAAACAGAAGACTAGTCATGACTTGGATAGTACTGTCGTGTATCATGAGTAATTGTGACAATTTCTGCGTTGTTTCAGTTGGTTGTAAGCAGCTGTGGGCTGTAACAGTGGTCATTGTGTAAGCTGTGGAAACATTAGGGCCCAAAAATCTGCCAAAATATCAGGTAATTCAGTTGGAAAACAGCAACAGAGATGATCCACAAACCATGATGATTTTTCACCAGCAGCTTGTCAACATCGCACAATGTTTACCTGTCATAAGTTTAAACTACATAGAGGGATGAGATGTATTTGTCTTTAAGATCAAAGAAAGTCTCCAGGTAACAATCAAAAGTCAATTTAATGTACCCGGAAGGATATAAATTTGTGTGTGTGTTTGTAAATTGGAAAAACGCAGCAGGAGTGGTCGCACCTAGCCTCTTTAGATAATCTATGTCTTTCACACTTCATTACCTCTGAACCAAAAAAAGCTTGGCACTGGAAACAGTTTATCAAATGTCTCAGTGTTATCAGTCGCAGCTGCAACAAGCCATAAACGTGTGACTGCAGCATACTAATCAAGACTTGTATAGTTTAGTCTTGACCTTGAAATTGAAAAATTTATAGCATATACAAGCCTTTTTCTGTTTATCTGAGTCAAAATCCTTATCCGAAATGTCAGTTTTGTTGTTGTGAAATGTTTGTTATACATTAATAAAATATGAGAAAGACAGAAAAAAACAGTGTGCTTGTTGTGTCTGGGAACTTGATGCTACCAGGCTGACTTTTGAGCTCTGTCTTTCTCCAGGGAGTTACTTGAATTTGTTAACATTTGAACCCATTGGCAAAAACAAACAAACAGCAACTGAACCCTGCTTTATATAAATCTTAAGATAAAGATTAAATAATTTTGGAGAAATTCTGAAACCTGCTTTAAATTCAATTAATAAATCAGAAACAGGGAACCACATTTTGAAACTTAATGGGAATATAGCGACAAAAACCAATGGGAAAAGCTATGTATTATGTGTAATTGTCATGTAATTATAACTATATCTAATGTTGTAAAAGTTACATGTGAATTTAAAGGATTCACACAAAATATAAAGCTTCTTTTAAGAATAACGTTTGTAAAAGAGCGGCACTTTGCTCTATGAAAAAACCTTGAATTCCTTTTGCATTGATAAATGCTATGTGACTCAAGTGAAGGTCAGCATGCTACATATGCTACCAAGGTTACAGCACTTTTCCACTTATTCTGGTTTATGAGTGTTAATATGCCAGTGGGAAACTTTTCACAAGGAAGTTAAGGTACCAGGGTTTATCATTTCAGGGCTGATTTAACTACTTCTACTTGTAATTCTAACACATTCTGATTTAATCCGAGTTGCCTCTCTGGGGTTGTTGAAAAGGGCTAAACAGATCAGTTCTAACCGATGTTCATAGAACGAAGTGGAGATGTAAATGAAGTCTGCCTTCATGTCTGACTTCTGTGGACGGAGAGGAAACAAGTCAACAGCATTTTCTTCATCTCCTGTTTCATGCTCGACACCCAAGGAACGCTAAGCACATTTTGTTTTGGATTTGTTGGCGCTTTACTTTCTTATTTTTTCCCCAAATGTTTGCTGATAACAGGCGATCTTTTTGTTGTGTGGAAAGCGACTGAATCACCCTGAGAAGGAGACCTGAGATCCAGGCTGTTTAACTAGGCTGTATTTGTATTTCACTGCAAAACTGAGGCAAATACTGAGCTCATTAACTAGTAATGCAGACTTCACTCTGCATGTCAATCTGGCAATTGTGGGTCTTTGGTTTATCCATCCTGGCTATTTTTGTGAGAGCTCTTTCTGGGTGAGCCCACCTGGATTTGATGCTAATTTATTGGGATCTCAATATATTTAACAAACTCTTAGAGTTAATGAATTCAATATTTGCAGGGCAAAAATCAAAAAAGAGAAATGCGCTACTTTACCTTTTCCAAGCAAGTTAATAATAGAAACCATTAAAGCAAAATTTAGTTTTTCTTCCTGCAACACTTGGTCACTCAGTTCTCTTTTCCAGCCCACACCGTTATTTTTTCCACTCTCTTCTATCACTTTTTTCATCTCTAAAAGTTTCTCTGTGGTGAAATAGTCTAACCGGTATTCTGGTAAACAGTAATTAATCCATATATGGAGGCACAGAAGGAGCAGCACGCCCAGAACACCTCCCCGTTTTACGGGCCTGCTGTGTCCTGTGGTCGCCCTGCCCCGCTGCCAGGAAGTTCAGGAACTCGGTCACCGCCCGGCCTGCCCCCCCCCCCCCTCTTCCCTCCGCCTCTCCATTGTTGGGCAAGAGTCTGTTTCGCATCGGGAACGGACTTCACCGAAACCTCTCAGGTTGTTGTTAACCGCCGCAGATCCCCCAGAGCCACACCTATTTTCACTTTCCCGACATTTCTCATCGAAAGGAACTAACTTAGCTCGGCGGTGAAGAGCGCATCTATCCCGGTTCTGAGAGGTGAGGAGAAGCCGAGGAAACTTTTGCGGGAAGGAATCCCGTAATTCTCATTCCTCCATTTTGAACTTTTAAACTCCTGTTTGTCTAGCGGATTGTTGTCGGTACGCGACAACTTCACCCAAACTTTCAGTTAACAGCTTTGCCTTCAATCTTCAACGTTCTGCGTTGGACGTCGCCTTATTTCGACGTTTAAAAGTTTTGCGCGGTATTCGAGGCAGACTGAGCGAGCAGACGTTCATGTTTAGCGTTTGTCGGTTAGCATTAGCGTTAGCAAGCTGCTTGGTTGCCCTCGAGCGTCACCTGTGATCCGTTGATATGACCAAATACCTGTTGAAAACCAGTGTAGTTAGTTTTTCAGGCCGTTCAGCCCTTAAAGCTGTGCTGATACAACTTGCAATTGGCGTTGTTTGATATCACTTTTTTCGGTGTCTGTTTAGGTCGCGAGCTTCATCAGGTATAAGTTTAGCTACTTAACCTGCGCGTTAGCCGCTAATGTTAGCCGACCAGGTGACGGACCCACCCTACCCGCTCCTTCTTATGCAATTACCCATTTTAACTTGTTCTGAAGTCATTATTGCATTTTTTTGGAGGGTTGAGGCATTTCATGACCACATAAAGAAAAGGCAGGTGTTTCCTGAAAGTAGTTTCGTTCGTTAATAATTTAAAGTGTTTTTATCTTTTAGTCACTTGAATGGGTCCTCCGTGGGCTCACACTGGCAGATTGTTTTGGCTTCATTTGCTCAGATTGAGATATCCGACTCAGGAAATTCTACTGCCACACCCAGAGAGGGGTAATGAACCGAGTTTCACCCCCCCCACCCACCCCCCCTGTCTGCTCCAGTTACCTTGAATAATCCCCAGGCATTGTTAAGAGTGTTTATTGGTTGTAGGTAGTTTCAATGGAAATCGTCCCAATTAAGACACGTGAATTTACAGGAAACAGCACAAAGTCCCAAATGCTTGACACTTGTTTTCCTGCAGCTTTATATGAAGTTATTTTGATCTTTTTCTTCAGTCTTGTGTACTTGTTTTGCCTTAAAGTACTCTGTGAGGAGTGGAGATGGTATCAGAAAAACAAGTTATAACCTTGGCAGATGACCTGCATCCACCAACACAGGCTGGCAATTTTTTGATTAAATGTTAAAAGGTCCAATATGTCACAAGAAGTGCTATCTGTCAATAAGCAGGCCTCGGGTTTCTTGAAGTTCAAATTGAAAGTAGATCACACATTAGATAATGGATCAGTGTAATGTCAGGTTGTCATCATTCATGTGCTTTTTCAGTGCTTTTAATATTCTTTCCTTTGTTGTCAATGTAGGCTAATAGCTAGTTGGGACATTTTTCTCATCATACAGCTGACCAACTTTTCAGTTGAAGCCCCAAAGGCCCTCGGGGCTCACTGATTATCCCTGCCCCTCCATGTTTGATAGCTAATCAATTGAGTTGCAGTCACCGACTGAAAAGAGAGATCGAAATAGGCCCACAGTGTTGCTGAATTCTTTGAGAAATGGAACATTGCTTGCTCTAACAAGAAAGTTCATATTTTGATTGTTCAGTAAACAGTTTGAGACTGGTCTGCATTTTGTAATAAAAGCATGTACCTTGTGTTTTGTTGTATTTTTTCCAAAGCAAGTTGACCATGCCAATAAACAGCCTTAAAAATCGTACTTAACAGATCTTAGGGAGGATTTCCTTTATTTTGAGTCTGATTTGGCTGCCTGTCAGTGTTTTGACTTTATTTCTGTGATTTTACCCCCAGAGAACTCGACACCATGACAACAATAAACACAGCTAACATCAACTTCAAATGGGACCCAAAAAGCCTGGAGATTCGGACTCTGGCTGTGGAGAGGCTGCTGGAGCCCCTGGTCACTCAGGTAGTGCCATCATTGCAGTCATTTGACACAACACTTTTAAACTAATGGTTACTCGTTCATGGTACATATCAATTGTGTCCCACCTAAGTGTCTGTGGTGTCGTCCTCGCAGTGCCACCCAAAATTTTTGCAATACCACTTGTATCTAATACAAACGACAATGATATAAACTGCACCAAATGTTTTTAATTGTTCTGTAATGAAAAATAATCACAGTGAAGGACATTTTTAGCATATATAAATTCAATGTAAAGCTAACATGTCTCTTGGGATTTGTTTGTGAAGAGTGTCTGACATTACTGCATTTATGTCTCTGTTGTTGATAATGTGCATCCTTGCCATAGGTCACCACTTTGGTTAACTCCAGCAACAAAGGTCCATCCAACAAGAAAAAGGGGCGCTCCAAGAAGGCTCATGTTCTGGCTGCATCAGTTGAAAATGCTACCCAGAACTTCCTGGAGAAAGGAGAAAAGATTGCCAAGGAGAGCCAGTTCCTTAAGGATGAATTGACCGCTGCTGTGGAAGATGTCCGCAAGCAAGGTATATTGAAAATGCATATTGCAACACTGTGATTTCCAGCTTGTACAGAGTGCTTCTTAAGATAGGATGGATGATAAATAAATCATAAGCTATGTACATATCATGTGCCCTACTCGAAGACCTTGATATGAGAATGTGCTTTGAGCCTGATAGATTTCTTTTTGCTGTGGGGTTTATTTCAGGGATCCCATTAATAGACTTTTCATTTAGGCATTCAGACGGTTCATATTCATTTCACGGGAGAGACTGTCAATTCCTTACTTTCTATTAGGTTCCAATTTAATTATCGTAGCCCCCCCCACACGTGTGTTCACTCTGTTAGCCTGCTGTGTGGCTGTATTGCTTGTATGTGGCAGCATCAATGACCCCACTGTCTTGAATGTTGCAGTGTTTTTTCTTGTAAGTGTTTCTGTTCCAGTAGTTTCACTGTTGCAGTCTTGCAAGCAATCCAAAAATAACCCAACAGCAAAAATTATTTTTGAGAATTTGCTTCATATTTATCAAAAACAATGTCAACTAGGTACAGAATTTGCGCATTTCAAAAAGTTGACTAAACTCCTCCAATTTCACAGGCTCAAAAGTAATTGGACAATTGCCACACAGTTTATTGGCGATGTTTGAGTCCTGTTGCTTTTTTTTTTTACGAAATTACAAATTAGAAAGATGAAAGGGTCTCGAGTTAATTGCAAGTACTTTTTAATTTGGTAGCTGCTCATAAGAACTTTTAAAAGGGAGTAAAGAGGTGTTGGCTGAATTGATGGAGGTCACCAAAAAAATAAGACAAAACTGACAACCTGGGGAAGCTTGAAGAAAGGCCAGTTCTACACTTTAGGTTATGTCTCCAAGAGAATATTTGCACAAGAAATGCTGCAGCAGATTTACTGTGTGAATGATTGTAATTATATGAGATATATGGTTGATTGCTGGATTCAAGTCAAGTTGAGATCATTCTCGAAGTGTGCCATTGTCCAGTCTACAACTCGGGAGCTGGCATTATTAATGCCATTGCACTGGCTTCAGCTCGAGATGCTAACCACGGTTGACACTTGAGAACAGAGAGAGAAGATTAGATTTTGCTTGGAAACAATACAAAGAATCCTGCTGAGCTCTGGGGAGCAATTTTTTTAAACGGATGACACCAATGTTTAGTTGTTGCAATGAGCAGGAAAAGGATATCTGTCAGACATGGTGAAGGCAATGTTATGACATGACGCGTTTTCAATAATATTGACTTACGAGAGTTTGATTGAGTGATGATAAAAAAAAAAATGCCAGAACAAATTCAAAAGTCTTTTTAGTTGTACTATGCTCAGATTCAACCCAGTGCTACAAAACTGATGGGACAGCATTTCACTGTGTAGATGCATAATGACCCAAAGCATTCAACAAAAGCAACTAAAGAGCTTCTTAAAGCAAAGAAATGGACTGTTTCTAAATGGCTTAGTCAGTCACCTGCCTTCAACCCAATTGAGCGAGCTTCCACTTAATAAAGACAAAACTGAGAAGCAGAAAGACCCGCAGCAGCAGTGGGCGGCTGCAGTAAAGCTAAAGCTTTGAGAAAACATCTCATGGGAAAAAGCATTTTGCGACATCAATGGGTTCCACACTTCAGGCAGTCATTCACTGCACAGAGACTGTATCCGAGTATTGAAAGTGATTATTGTAATATAATGGTCTGAATTTGTCTAATTACTTCCAAAGTAGTGAAAATAAGGAACGATGTACGGCATTTAATAAATGTAAGTTCAGACCTTTATTGAAACTTGGTGGTTACAACCTGGAAGTGTATTCCGAACAAATTTGTTTCATGTGACATCAACTGTGATGTTTTGTAAGAGGAAAAAACTGCATATTTTTCTGCCTGTTTTCAAAACATTTTGATCTATGCTTGTGGCAACTCAGTTTTTATGCACACCTGTGATTATGAGATCCCTTTCACCATGTGACAAGTGGCAGGTTGTCACTAAAGTTTGTAGTCTATTTAGAAAAAACTTTGCACTTGGCATCTTATCCTAAAAAATGATTGGATTGTGTTGGTGGCCTTGAAGATTTGTGTGGCATTCAGTGTGAAAGGTTATCTATCGTGTTGCTTTGTGGAGTACCAACCTATTATATGGCAAAAGTGACACACATGCTGTACCTTTTTCATGTTCCTGCTTTTTTAATCAAAATGCTTCCTTTTTTAGACGCCGCTACGGAAATGAGAACAGCCGAGCGTATGAAGTGATAAAAGGAGAAAAAAAAGTTTGCTGATGTCACTGATAATGTCAGATTTATTCAAATGACTATATCTCCCAACCTGGTGGGAGTCCACTCACATACACTCCATTTCCAATTCAATTTCATGACTCCCACAAGTCAAGAGACAGAAATTCACTATCACATCACCAGCCAATGAAATTACTATTTGTCTTGCGATAGCAGGTTCCATAATCTAACAACCACATGAGCGAGTCTCATTTACTCCTCTCTGCTGCGTATATCTTTCTTTTGACACACTAGGATACCACTGAGACCAAAGAACTGCGACTCCAGGGTGGCTGTTATCACTGTCTGAAGTGACATCTGTGTCACAGTGTCTTCTCTCCCCAGATGCCCAGTGAGTTAGATGCCCCCCCCCTGCCACATCCCCTCCACCCCAGCTCGAGCTGTGCTACGAGTAGGGACATGTTGCGAGATAGCCTGTGCAGTGCTCAGTGCCCAGGAATGTTACTGTAGTTGTGGTAAGCTGTCACTGGGCTGGAATTCAGTGACTGTTGTTAGCTGGTGCCTGGGCCTGGCTGTCAGCTATGCCATGCTGCTCACTGGAGCGTGCCTAGACTGATAATACGGCCATTGAGTAGGGTAACCCCCCCCCACCCAACACACCACCACACACACACACCACCACCACTCTGGATTCAGAAAGCATTTTCCACCCAGCTGTGACATACCAGCTGTTTAGTATGAGCGGAAAAAAGCCCTGGCATAGTAATGACTGATGACTGTGCAAAAAAAACATAGTAAAGACTGAAAAGTATGTTGAGAGAAATTTTGTGAATCTTTAGTAGATTTTTGGTTTTTTTTTGCTCTTCATAACTCATTTTGTGAACCTTTAAATATTATCGATGCTATGTTTTGGTGACACTTCAGAGGTAATTCATCACAAATATTGGCAGGCATTTTCTTCCTGGCTTGAGGCTTTGTCTTTACTCAGCCATTTCTGTCTGCCCTTGTCCTTGTTCTCGCTGTCTTGCCCCTTCCTCCCCCACCCTCCTCTGTCTTTGTTGTCCCGCTGTTTGAAAGGCTTATTGTGTGATATACATTTTAATCATTTCATCATGCACTTGGTGGGCCGCAGGTGAGCGTTAGATAGATGGAAGTTTATTAAAGGAGCGCTGATCACTATCTGCCCCCTGAAAATGGCCTTATTGATTTTGCTCACGGGGGGGGGATAACAGTCAGCGACTGCGAACTGAGTTTGAGATCTGTGTTGTCGATCATTTGCACAAACTGCTTTTGCTCTCCATCAGTATAAAATTGGGACTATCTGTGAGAGGTTGTCATGCTTTAGGTTTTTACATGAATAAAAAGCACGTTGGTGAATTAAGTCAATCGTTCAATGTGCAATTGGGGGAAAAAAACTGTTGCTTCCTTCAGGCATTTGCTGCCTTTTGGTGATTGTTACAGTCAAAGGGGGCTTGATTTCTTAAGCCAATTTTCTCTTAAATTGCTCGCTGAATTATGCCATTTCCATGATTTTTATTTTTTGCTGGATATTGTGGAGTCATGAAAATGCGTGCTGTAATGTCAGTATTACTCCATCAGTATCGGCACACAGGACATAAAAAAAACTCATTTGTGATTATGGCAGCAAAAACAATATGTCTGTTGCATATTCTGTAAACATGCCACAACCTAACTTCCACACTTATTTGTTATGAAAATGTTGTCTTGCTCTTTGTAAAAATGTTACTTTACAGGGAAGACAAAATTTTGCAGTTTAGAGCCTCGCTTTCGACTGAATAGTGTTGTATGACATTCAAAGAGTGATGTTTGTTCAGACTGGTTGATTTAATGTACAAGCTCTTGCAAACATTGTTGAACTTGCATTGATTTGATGGCAAACAAAAAGTTTCTTTACTTTGTAATTCCAATTTGTAAAATTTGTAGTCTTCAGCCATTTAGATTATGATTAAAATTTAATTGTTTCTGAAGGCTAACTAAAAACTCTTGATGAGAATTGGTTCCTGTTAAAATGGTTTGAGAAACAAACTGTATTTTTATGAGGAAAGTTTAAGCTGATTTGGTATTGCTAAACACTTTCTTTGTCACTTCTGTTGCACACTTATTCACAGCTGTGTTGTTTTGTGTTGACTAAAACAAGGCTAAAGTAGGTATAGATTAAGCTTTCCTTGGAACAAACTCTTAAGTATGCATCTTCTTTTTGGCTCAAGGTCAGTTTGATTCAACACTTACACAGATTGCCTTTATATCGGGGTGTGCACACAGAAAACTTTTTCGAGATAGCTCTGCAGTGTTGAAATACAGACCGAGGTGAAACTAAAAGAACAAAGAAGAAACTGGATAAATTTTTTTTTTTTTACTTTTGTCACAATTGGATTTTTGTTTCCTGATAATTGGGTGCTGATTTGATCTCGATAGCCATTCAGTTAGACTCGTGATTCAATACCCCCTGTGATTTTACAGGAAAAGAGGTTACACCAAACAAAGAGAGACTTACTTTTAGCTTCATCAGGAAACTATGACTACATGAGCTATGCTGTAATTATCTCTTTTCATATTTATTGTAGATGGAGGACAATAATCAACTGCAAGGATATAATAAAACATAAAGTTTCAAGTATATCATAACAGAGAAAAAAGTCAATAACTACAAATAAATGATGGGAAGCTACTCGGCTCCAGGATTTGTTGGTGAAGTTGACTTGACTCTCATTTCAAAACACATCAGTCAAAGACCTCCTTTCTGAGGTGAATATGAGTTATGTTCAGAAGGATATCAGTCGTTTCACCGGTGATGTGCGTGTGTGCACACATCTACGGGGAGATTCAAACTGAAGATTCTCCTTCCTAATGAAAGAGAAGGCATGACTGCTGGGGTTGAAAATCTTTAAGCTGGAGTGAAACCATGTGGTTATTCTGAGCTCTGTGACTCACTGAAAGTACAGAGGCAGGCAGAGAAAGGAGACTGTATAAGGGGGGAAAATAGGAGAACCGAAGGTGCCTGATGAGTTTGAGAATCAGCCTGTCTGAGCTGTCCTGCATACATTCCCCTCTTGTTCAGTCTGTGGGGAAAACTTATTGACTGCTTGTGGCCAGAACGTACTTGGAAAACATTCCAAAGGTCTGAGCCAAAAATTTACTTCACCTTGTATCTAAATACAGCTCGCTTGTTATCTTGGAATGAGAGGGTACACCGATGCTTTGACTTTGAAAAGAAACACTCCACAGCACTCTCCTCTCACTCCACGTGGGCAGTTAATCAGATTTTTCAGTGTTGCCTTTTGGCTTTCTCCAATACCTTGCCAGAGCATTTTGTTACAGCTCTACTCATAACCTACTGTCATTGTTGGATGTAATCTGGCTATGGAGTCACGGTGTGTGAAAGTTTTGCTTTGCCATCCTTTTTCAAACCTAACATTATAGAACTTGGAAACCTTAAAGTTAGGGCTTCATCAGATTTGTGTAGTCTTTTTGTAGAGATGTGATGATACAAGTCAGCCTGAGGTGAAAAGTGCTTCTTTTGTGCAAGAAAACATCTAGTCAAAGCAGCTGTTAGTGTCCAGGGATATCTGCCTGTGTCGTATGCATGTGTATATATAGCACAGCAGGGAGCACAGCCATGCTGCATCGCTCATGCAAAGTAAATATGCTCATCTCCCTAAAAAAAATAACAAAAAAAACCCAAGATTGATGGGGGCTGCCAAACATGTGGGTGAAACCAAAGGAGTATTAATTTCTTTTTATAAGTCAAGAATGGGTCAAAAGACGGGGTACAAAGTTGAACACACACTTACAATCGAATTTATTTTAGCATATGCAAATTAGGATTTGAAAATTTACCTAATTTGCATGTCTGGACTGGAAGAGATATCGAGTACCCAAAGGTCAAACATGCTAAGTACACACAGACTGGAATTTTAACAAGGAATATGAAGAGGAGAGTAGGCTAAACACCTCAAACTACTAAGTGGAGTCTCAAAGTCCTTTAAACTGTGACATATTTTCACCCTTTCATGCACACTCACACATCAATACAAATTGCTTGGACACCATTGGAGGCACATTAACGTTCACTGCGTTGCTCAAAGGCACAAGACAAGATGCGCAATGTAATCAAACCTTAGGGTTGAAAGACACCTCGCTTTACTACTTGAGTCACAAGGACCTCTTATGTAATATGTCACATTTTGTGACTGTGACTTCAATGAATCAAACTTCCTGCTTTCCTTTGTGTTCACTATTACCTGCTTCTTAAGTGGCTTATTTTTTTACGCAGTGCTGCAGAACAGTAAAGCTGCTCTTTGTATGCACATACTGTCAAAGAACAAAAGTGTTTGGCAAGGTGGTAACAACTGAGCAGGAACATAAACTGCAAAATTAGTTTTCTGTTGTCGCCTTTCTGCAGCACGTCATTGCTGTGAGAAAATAATTCACGTGGCTTATCATCTATTATCTTTTATTTTGGTTTTGTTTTTGCTTCAGTCTCTACAGAGCCACACTGCATCATAGAAGAGCAGACAAGATAAGTACTTGTCTTTTTGTTGCCTTGGGCTCTCTAATGCAGTCGGAGTGGGTAGAAGACCTTTTTGAGAATTTGGCTGTGCCTCCACTGAACTGAACTCCGGATTTACTGTCTTGTTCATGATGTGAGACTACAAAGTCTATTTGTGTGCCCAGTCAACTGTGCAGACCCATCCAGTGTAGGACAAAGCCTGGTGCTGGACAAACCAGACAGTGTGCCTTTTGTCACGGTTTTGACCTCTTTTCTTTACAAGGGCTGCGTGTGCATGTCTGTTTGGCAGCACAAATACTCTGTGTGACACGTGGTGACCCCTCATAGGCGGGGAAAACGCACCAGACGGCTCCCTTCCGCACAAACTCATTTAAATCTTGGTCTAAAACCCCTGTCGAACTTAAGAATGAACTGATGTGAAATGCAGTGGTCAAACGCTCCTTTGACCTCCACAAGACACATTTGGGGACAGAAGAATTCAAATGTTCTTTACGATCAAATTTCACAAAGATGTCTCCAAGTATAAAATAAAGCGCTGACATTTTATATTCAAAAGGTCAACTTCTCTGCAACATCATCATAATCTGCAAAAACATTTTGGCCCTTATTCAACTTGTAATGTACAAGCAGAAAAGAACAATATGACCATATCTAGAATTTTGTCAGCGAAGTGATTGTGACTCTAGTCTTGGTTGCTCACTCCTAAAACTGGGATGAAGATATAGATGTTTTCTTCTGCTTTATTCAAGGTAATGTTACCATTTTCTAGGTTTTATGATTCTAAACTACAAGTTAAGAAAGCCAGTGAAGGCAGCACAAGCATTGTACAATCTATACCGCATCTCAAATGTAATATAGTTGCACTTTTTCATAAAAAGCCCCATGTCTTTAAATTGAGAGCTATTAGCTCGGCTATAATTTTTTTATTATTTTTTTGAAGAGGTATATGTATTTTGCAGGTCATCACACAACAAAGGTTGGTTGGTGGGTTATTGTTTCACAACCAAGGTTTTGTGTGGGGTTTTTTTTGGCTCTGATACAAAGCTTGACAAAAAGTCATAATAGTTATTGGTAGATAAAAGCAGATTATCTTTTGGTCACGGACATTTTGAATGGAAATGAAGAGCCCGCAGTACTTTTAAAAAATTGTTTTTGAGCAGTTACTGGCTTAAAAAAAGAACAAAGCAAGCCTGTTTTCATCCGAAAGTTATGAGTGAAACCTTTGAACTAATGCAAATGGTATTCTTTGTGTATGTGTCTTGGGGCG
>JAUESE010000056.1:3693909-3704715 GCA_032274725.1 Malacoctenus triangulatus | reverse complement strand
TGTGTCTTCCCCCCCCCCCCCCCCCCCAGGTGAATCAATGCGACAGGCCTCTGGTGAATTTGCGGAGGACCCCTGTTCCTCTGTGAAGAGAGGCAACATGGTTCGTGCTGCCAGAGCCCTCCTTTCCGCAGTCACTCATCTGCTGGTTTTGGCGGACATGTCTGATGTCTACAAGCTCCTGGTGCAACTTAAATTGGTGAGATATAGTGGCATAAAACGCCATTCTATTCATTTCAAATTTTACTTCACTTGAAAATGAAGTTGTAAAAGACAACAAGCAGAACTTGGTATAATTGATAAACCACTTGTTCCAAATTCTAAAAAAATAAAACTGTTGGGTCTTAACTCCTAATACGTTTACGGAGTGGCTTTATAGTCTTGACAATAATTCCCTTAGTCACTTAATCAGACTCAAGCTAATACAGATGTTGAAGTAAAGCTCAGCTGTAATTTCCAATCATTCTTCTTCATCACATTGTCACAGTAATTAAGTTGTATATTAAAATTTGTATAAAGACAAGAGTTCGAATGGTGTTTTCCTTCTAGCAGTAGCTCCTATTTAATGAATTAATTTATAGACTCAGGAGCCCATGTGAAGAAATCAAAACAGTGAAACATGTCTTCATTTCTTATTTATTACAATTTGATATCTTTTCATCTCGAGAAACTTAAGATGATGAGAGGCAGCTTATTAAAATCACAGCTTGATTGATTGGTTTGGTTTGATTGCAATTTTGAAAACTGCTCTTTGAAATCGTGAGGAGTGCAACCCTCGCTCGCAGTTGGACACTTTAATGCAAACATCCTTCTAATGAGTTGTAGGTTGGTGTTGTGCAAACGGATCATTCACTTTGTTTAAATTTAATCGCTCGCTGTGAGAGCTGTAATTATGCCTGTCACACTCTCAAGCAATGTTTATTTATTTTTATTTAACCTTTATTTATACAGGTAAGGAAATTGAGAACAGATTGCCGACCTGCCTCATGCCTGATTTTAGTTTGATGTGCTCTTGTGCTTGTGTTTCAGGTTGAGGACAGTCTGGTCAAAGTGCGCAATGCAGGAACAGAGCAGGACCTGGGAATCCAGTACAAGGCCTTGAAGCCTGAGGTGGACAAGCTTAACATGATGGCTGCAAAGAGACAGCAGGTAATTTACAGCTGGATTGACGTGGCCAGATTGCAGAATCGGGGGAAATCCAATGTTTTTAATCGTTTGTGGTGGGTCCATCAAACATATCTGCTTCTGTGTGTGGTCTTGTACCTGCAAAAAAGCAAAGCTCTCCAATCCTCCGTCTTGATGTTAGGTGAAACGGTGCGCCAGAGTAAACAAGCCCGCCTTATGCTTTAGCCGAGCAATTAGATGCAGTAAGCATGAACAATCTCCTTATTACCAGTTACAGTGAAGTAGGCTGGGTGAAAGGACCGTAAAGGCTCCACTCTAAATGTGACAAAACACATTTCCTTGATGAGAAATACGATGAGAAATGGCACACTGGTTTTCTCTACTAAAGTGGTAGTGGTAGTAAACCGTGAGGTGTGTTTCATGATACATTTTCCAGATGAAACCAGTTCATATGATTTCTGTCTCTGCATCTTCTGAAGATTAATACACCTAAAGATTACTACATATATGGCTAGCTGATTGGATGATTTTTTTATTTCTAGAGTTTGGTGATAAATAAAGAGCGAGAACAATGAATCATGATAGGTAATTCTGATTATTCACAGGGCCAATCTGTTGTGTCCATCATACGAGGTTGAAAAAGTGCTGGGTGGGTTTCAAAGCTTTCCCATTGAAATTTTATTATGTAATGTTTGGAATTTACTTTTTTTTAACTTCTAAGCAAAAGAGGACATATTCCAGATTAATTTAAATTTTTTTTACCAGTCCTGTTGGATGTGTATGACACACCCGTGACTTAACTTTGAGGCCAACAAGACGTCCTGCAAAATGGCAAATGTATCTTCATCTTTTCTGCTCATTGCATCATGAGAAAATGTCCGTTTTTAGAAGACGAGGAAATCCTAATTCAAAATTCTTTGATAAATTTCTGACTTTGAATTTCTGTTGTGTCAAAAGTGAAATGAACAATTAGTTCACACACACAATGAAAACATTGGACATGGAGCTTTTATTACATGGATTCTTGAAATGTTTTACAAACAATTTTATAAAATTGCTGCAAACTTTATTACATGATAACAATGACATGTGCTCATTGTTGACAGCATATCAAAAGATGTTTGGAATGTAAAACCATGATGTACGGTCCACAGCACTGCTTTCACTTAAGATACAAACTTGGCATGATTGACAAAAATACTGCATTTCCATAGATTTGCAGGCATCTGTGAATTACTCGACTAATGTTTGTGCATCATCTAAAAAGCAGCACCTCAATAACAGATCTAACTGTAGAATACACCCAGACCAGACAATTTGTGTTTCTCACATTAATGCCATTTTAAACAGATAAAAATGATCACTGACGATTTTGAGAGACAATGACTCTAACTTGTAATTGCACTTTTTGTTATGAATAGAGAATGTTTAAAACCAAAGCGAGTGCAGGAACTAATGGGGCTTAATGACAAGCTCCAATGGAAAAAAGCCCAGGGAGTGTTCCATTTGGAGGCAAAGCTTTCATTTTTGTGTATGCAAGCTGTTTTTCTTTTTTTTCATGCCATAAATCTATGCCAGTGATCACTATCTCCTCTCCTCCCTCCTGTGAAGATGTAATTGCAATACAATGCCGAGGTCTGAATAGTAAAGCATTAAATCGCAAAGGCACATTATAATGGCCTGATTATGACTGTGTTGTGTTACCGCAGGGGACAGAAATAAATCTGGGTCAACCAGAACAAACTCTGTCACACTTAGTGTCTCCATAAGGGCATGACAAGCTCATTCTGAATCCAACAGTACATCATCACCACGCCCCCTTTTGAAGTTCCATCTCCCAGTTCAAGTCTCTAGTTTTTTCTCATGCTGTTCTGCCTTTTCCTGTCACCTCACGCTGCCAGGAGCTAAAGGACGTCCACCACAAGGACCAAATGGCTGCAGCTCGTGGAGTGCTACAGAGGAACATCCCCATGTTGTACACAGCGTCCCGTGCCTGCCTGCAGCATCCTGACGTGGCGGCCTATAAGGCCAACCGTGACCTGATCTACAAGCAGCTGCAGCATGCGGTGTCTGGCATCTCCAACGCCGCCCAGGCCACCACGACCGAGGACTCGGCACTCACTCAACCAGCAGGGGGTGGAGAGCTTGCCTTTGCCCTTAACAATTTTGATGTAAGTCAAATGAGTTGTTTACAACTCACAACATGGTTGCTTTTTGAAATTAAATCCAGCCACAGATTCAGATGTCTGGCCAAATGCCCAAATCTTCAAGTCTTGTTTTCACTCACAAACAGACCAGTTTCAAAGGCAAGACAGAATGTACACTTTTTCAAAGGATCATGTGTGTTTGAGAAATTTTAGTTACATTGTTCTCAGGCTCAAATAAATGAACCCAACTGAATCACAAAATGACCAACTAGCCTTGAGGGGAACGGGGTTAAGGTGAAAATTAGGACGAGATACACCACTAGGACAAATTGGAACATGGCTCATGGGTACATTGAGTATGCTCCTGACTCACCACCACCTCATTCCATGATTTGCTTCTATGTCAAATGAAGGATATTTACACAGTTGTAGCTTTCAGAGTCATGCATTGTACGTCTTTAAAGTACTTGTTTACATAAAAACAAAGACTAAGCCAAGTGAATGATACTTCAGATTCATTGGGTAAACATTGCTAGTTCAAAAATCTGTTCAAGAAATGTCAGTCAGTTTTTTTTTTAGCATATAAAGGCAAATCAGCTTTCTAAAACTTCCATCCTGATGTTCTAACCCTTCATTGTGATATCAACATATACTTAATACAAATTATAGATGACTGTTTGAACTGTGATTAGATTGCGTACAATTTTGCACCATGAATCTGTCACCTTGCAAAGCAAGATGGCGCCTGCAAGATTGTGAAATCACGTTTTTACCGTTTCCATTCCAAACATTTTTACTGGACTGATCAGTGTCCTCTGGGATGAAACATTTCAGGAGGCAGTTTTAGTGATTTGCATCACTGAGCTGACAAACACAATAAGCAACACACTATACACTCATACTGCAGATGCACAAACACACACCAGGGATGCTGGCATTGCCTTTGTTTGATCAAAACTGGAGTGTATTTCAGCATCATTTTTAACATCAATTGTGTTGCATTCACCTTTGACCTCCAGACTGAAAACATGAAAATCTATTCAATAATGAATTCTAAGAATATTTTAAAAACTAGCAAAAAGATATATCTGAAGCACAATTCACAATATTGGCATGAAACTACATCAAGAGAACAGCTCGATAAAAGATGGAGCTAATCACCTTCTGGTACCTGTGGTAATAAATGCAAAGGTGAACCACTTGCTTGTTTCATTGCCATCCACTGATTCATGCTTGTCTAACAAGGCTCCTTATTTTCTGGTGACACATGTATAGAGGCACATTCAAAAGACATTCAACAGATTCATGGACACATTTTGAACTCATTCAGCAAGTAGCAACGCGTAGTACCAGCTTTAAAATCATATGGATCTTAGTTTATGATCCTTCAGAATTTTCCTCGATGTTTTGCGTACTTACCTGAATTACACTGACAGTAAATATCACAGAGTGATGGACAGGAATCAGATCATTAACAGATGCTAATTTTACTTTTGGGTCAGCTTTCTAAAATTTGTAGTATGTGAATGGAAAAGGAGGAAAATGCAGTAGTGTAACTAACCTAGATTGAGTCTGGGATGTCATTTTATAAAGGTTCTTAAAGAATTGAACATTATTGGAATATCTGTCAACACTCATGACAGTCTGAATGGAATTTGTCACAGAATAGGAGACCGAGTATATGGTGTTTACACTCGTATGAGCTCCATATGGGCCTGGTCGACTCACCCCATACATGGACCCATGTTTGCTGATAAGTCTCAGAGTCTGGCTGTGCAGGAAGCCTCGCATACGCTGTAACTGTTCAACAATGCCAACATTTTGCCCTGTACAGCATTCTCCACGAATGGGCCATACAAACACATGCGCTGGTATACTCCTACACATACTAACTGCAGACATTGGGACATTCATAGTTACTTGTGTTTGTTTTTATGTAAATATTGGAGAAACAAATTTAATTGCCTGAAGTCTATGACTGTTTATCGCCACATACTTGTTACCCATCACAATGATACTCTTGCATACCTGTGCTCCAGCCAAATGCAACTTCAGCCTGTTGTGGGGTTCTGCCAGACACACACTCATTTGGATTGACTGGCTGCCAGTCAACAACAGTGAGCCGTTAGCGCTAAGAAGTTCCCTGTAGCTTTGTGCTGTTACACTGCAGCGACACAGGTTTGTTTTTGTATTTGTGCCCGTGACTGCTGCTACAGGGGCGGTATTAGTCTGGCCTCAGATCACTCAATTTTGTCATGCTCTGGATTTTGGATTGAATGTGGCTAAGCAATGAAAATAATTTATGATGCACAAAAATTGATGTACTCTAAGCTGTCACATGCCATCTGGTGCCACTTAACAGTGTTGCCCTGCACGTAATCAATAATGTTGGCACAGGCTACATATCAGCCAGAATTGCCCTCACTGATGCCGTTTAATGTTATACAGCTTCCCTGCAGGCATTGTGGAACTTTTTGGCTGAATGTAGTCTGTATTCACAGACTATCTTAGAGGGAGGGCCTTGCTTATTGACGTTTTTTCGTATATGTATGTATTGGTTTTTTTTTTTTTGTATGTTTGTTTTTGCTGCATGAAAGAGTTCTAGCAGAATGGCCACTGTTTTTTTTCCATCTAAGTGAACAAAATGGTACTCTTGGATCAGAAATTGTTGTTATTGAAATTACCACGGATGATGAACATTTTTCTGAAGTTAAGCCCAATAAGATTGTGGTAACATTAGTTTTTCAGGCATGTGTTGGATTTGCTGTTGATTTTTTTTTTTTTAGAGTGTTTGATTGATTGGAAATCTAAAAATTGTGAAGAAAAACTGTACATATGCTTACTGGGGTTAATCCACAGTGCATATTTTGACATTGTGGCATTTAATACAGTTTTAGGGCTGATTTTTTTCATTTTTAAAGAAGTTGATGCGAAGGCAGACTATATTCCAAATGACATTTGGTTTACCTGACAGTCATTTCGACGGGAACAGCAGGAATCCGAGCTGACAGGAACACATAACAGCAGTTGTCTGCTGAATACTCAGACTCCTTCCAGTCACTTCCAAAGCTCTTGTTTCTTCTCTTCGGGGGCAGCAGACAATTCACCTCTCGGTTCATGTTAAGACAACAAATGGGAATACAATAACAATTCCCTGACAATCTGGCAAACTCAAAAAAGCCATTTGTTAGGTTTTCACCTGGTCTGTATCCTGATTGAACCCACAACTTGGAAAACTTCTTATGAAAAACAAACACTCAAGTGTGAGTAACTGTTTTGTCTATGTGGGCTGCAGGTCATGCTTTAGTCATGTTGTAGATTAAGCAATTACTCAACAGTTTAACCGTTTTCACCATGCCATGTGGGAATGACCTCATTGCTGTGTCATAACCACCCATCCACTAACATCCATCATTGTGTCTGTAAAAAACACAATGGAACATTTTGTAAGTTGTCTGTGATCTGACTTCCTAATTTGCTTCCTGAATTGCACCACATCATTGTATTGACATTGTCCCCATTCTGGGATTTTGTAGGAAGTGGTAAATTGTGTTGAATCTCTTCTTTTGGGTAAAGATGAGCAACTTACCGTTGAATACCTTGTCACAATATGCTTTTTTGTTCTTGGGCCCTTCTTTGCATTTCGAGCAAGACAAATTAAAGATTTTCTTAAACAAGCTTTTTAAGGAGTAAATTGTGGGACTGCAGGCAGAATCTTTCATGGAGTGAGCTCTGCTTTCCAAAGTAGAATCACTAGGAGTCTATAAAACCACAGCGCTTATGCCCATTTGTGTCTATTTTTAGAACAGTTGTATGATAAGGGTTGAAGGAAGAGAAACTTTGTTCATTATATCACAGATAGCTTGACTCACTTGCCGACTCTTGTGTTGAAAGCCTGCATGGAACATTTCAAATATGAGCTGATTACTGGCCAATCAGAATATGGAAAATTATGTTAAGATGTTACAAACTATAAAAGTATCTCCCGTAATGACAGATGATATGCTAAGTGATTAATCAACACCAGTCATTTTGGTTCAATGTAGTCAGAATCTGTTGTATCAGCAAAAATTCCACATTTAGTTTTTCAGAAAGTCCGTATGTGGGAAATTTCCAATGCTCTTTTTCAGAATGCATCCTTTCTGATGCCCACTTTGAAGTGCAAGGCAAAATTAGCAAATGAGTCAACCCCCCCACCCCCATCCCCCTCTCTCGCGCTCGCCGTTTCCTCCTCCATGTCTCTCTCGTGTGCCTGTTGCCATGGTGATATGACACGCAAGCAGAGGAGGTCAGATGAGACGGAATGGAGGGTGCTGGAGGTGGCTGTGATAGAGGGCGGGCTGCCTAATAAACCACAAACTCCTACAGCTGAATTGTCAGAATATTTTGTAGCAGCGGCGCATCTGTAGCAGAGCAAGGTTCATTTGTCACAGGCGAAGTTTGCTTGCTTTCTTCGGCTGCTTCAAACGTCATAGTGTTACTTTAACCCGGTGCTGCACCTCACCAGCATGACAACCAGTTGCTTCTCTCTGTGGGCTTGCCCCTCTGAAATGAGACATTCAAGTGGTCCCTCTTGTCCTATTGATATCAA
The DNA here is from genome assembly GCA_032274725.1 of Malacoctenus triangulatus. Taxonomy (NCBI): domain Eukaryota; kingdom Metazoa; phylum Chordata; class Actinopteri; order Blenniiformes; family Labrisomidae; genus Malacoctenus; species Malacoctenus triangulatus. The sequence continues at coordinate 3,696,855 of JAUESE010000056.1, read as the reverse complement.
AGTGAGGAGTGTGGCTTCCTGTTGTGCTTCAGATGAACAGTAGCAAGAAATACCAAAACAAATCCTTTCACAGCCCTGGAGCATACAATTGTATTTGAAAGATTTGTGAATACTTGCAGAAGTCTTTCATATACAACATATATTTTTCCCAGTGTTATTAATAAAGTTGATTCTTGTTGAGTAAAAAAAAACAACAACTGTTGTCCTCAGACTCGCATGTCGTGAGTTCTTTTTGCTTCCCAGTCTCTTTTTGTCTCTGTCGGGGCCGACTATCCCAAAGCTCAGTGGTTTCACTTTAGCAGCCGAGTTGTTCAGAAAAGCAGATCCACTGTGTTCTTCATGGTTCTTAACATTTTTCTCAGCCAGTTTATTGACTTCGTTCAGCATTCAGTAGACGCATCCGATGATCACCAATGGTACCAGAGGCTTCTGTCTCCACTTTCTTGCTCGCAATATAGCTTGTAGTGTGAGCCGCTACCAGCAGGGCTCTACCAGCTACGTCACCCCTCCAGTCTCTCCCAACATCAGCCAAGCTCAGTAAACATTTTTTCCAGTTCAGGGATACATTTGTATGCTTTTGCATATGTAGCATGTTTAAGATGTCCTCACATCGAGAACTTTTTGCTGTACTCCTAGCCACACAAGCTGAATATTTATTCCCTGTAACAAAAGGTCTTATTATGAGACTTGAAGAGCAGTGGATAAACACTATCTGGCAGTGTGGAGTGTGTCTTACAGTTCTTATATGACATAAAAATATCTTGTTTTTAATGTATGTGTTATAATGCCAGCCTCCGGGTGTGTATTGGCGTTATTGCTTTGCTATAAAAATCAACTAAATGGGTAATTTTCCCAAACATTTGCATCCAACTTTGTATGGCTACATAATTACATATTCAGGGCCTGTCATTTGTCTGAAATAGATCTTAGAGACTGCATAACAGACATGCAGCTATCGTCTTCTTCTGACTCATTGCTGCTTCTATAGCAGAAAATTGTAAAGAACTCCCCTGTTGCCTCTAATTCTTTTCGATATCATTTTACTGAATGATTTGTTTGTTTGCTTTCTTTCTAAAGGTACCTTTTAAATTCAGCAGGTTAAAAGCGGTCTTAACAAAAAGAACAGTCCCAACCTCAAAAGCTATGTAAGATTGTCCTATTTAATGCTAACTTTGTACTTTGACCCTATCTCCGACTAACAATTTGGCATAAACCTTTCCAGTTCTCTCTTCCTCTTCCTGAGTTGGATTCAGAAAAAGCTACTTGGTGCAGTTACAAAGTCTCATCAAAAAACTTTTTACTTGAGTTTTGACACTCTGTGAGGTGTTTCATTAAGTGTGTTATCTTGAAAGACTGTAGTTCTTCTCAGAACTACATGATTTACACTTCTGTGTACTTGGATTGAGAAACCCTTCAATTCTATCGCAATCTTATGGTCAGTCTCTGCTTGCAAGTGATATGGTATAGTTGATAGTTATGCATCATCTTTTTAAGACTGCTGATCAGTGATCGGTGTCATCTGTAAAAAAAAGAAAAAAGAAACAAAACACAAAAAACCTTTTTGCTGTATTCTGTTCTGTTCAATTTAGTTTTTATGTATTACCACAGTTTCAATTCAGTAAATTCCTCATCACAAGCTACCATAGAAATAATAATCCTCCATAAAATGCAGGTTAAAGAATCAGCCAGCGTTGTTTGAGATCTAATTAAAAATATCTGAATGTAGCATGTGAAGCAAAGAGGGATTGTCAGCAATTGTATGAAAATCTTTCTCACTTTAGTCACCACATCCCAATTTGGCAAACTATCATTCACTGCAAAAGTTTTAGGAAAAAAGGCACCTTCCCAAAAACTTCTAGAGTGCCCTTAGATAACTGTCTTTTGGAGTAAAAAAGTCCCAGGGACAAAAATGGCCCTTTTTTATTTTTTTTTAACAGACGGCAGATGCTGGAGACTGCTCCATTCTGATTTTTACATGGCTTGAGTGCAGCATTTGACACAGTGGATCATTGTGTCCTGATGAACAGACCTCTACATTGAATAGATAGATCTGAGACAGCTATAAGCACTTTGGTGCATATTTATGAGATGGAAGGGTTTTCATGGGTTGTTTCTTTTCGGATTGGGAAATCATGTCTGTTTTATAACTTATCTGACATGTCATGTGGCTAAAGTTTGAAGTTTTATGTACTCCTAATGTTGTCATTTGCTTCCCTTTGGCTCATCCTCGCACCATAAACTTTTGCCTTTTCTAACCACACACACATACCTCATCACAAAGCCTAATAAGGCCTCTGATCTCCCCCGTCTGGCTCATTGTTTTGCGCACACAGAAATCTGGATGTCTTCAACTTCCCTCCACTTAAACTCTTGGAACCCTAAGCTGAGTTTTGTTAATGGTTCCAAATACGTGCATGCACAGCTCACACCATGTCTCCCCGCCTTTACCACAATGAGCAAGTCTTGGGTTTTAAAACAAACTAATCTGTTGGTGTAGATCCCTTACCAGGGGGAGCCTCAGCTGAGCAGGTATCAAAAGAATCTGGTTATAAATACTAGCATTGGAATTTGCAGAACTCCTTCCAAAACATTACACACATCATGGTTGAATAACTACTGATTTGGTTTGGTATTTTGTTTGGTACTTTGAAGGCATCTTGCAGTGAAGCTTTAAACGGTATTTCACAGTGGTTCTTCCAATATCTACCTGTGCACAGCCTGAGGTCGACAGACAAGTACCTGCTGGCTGTGTCTAGATTTAGGACTGGGGGGTCTGTGCTGTACTTCACTCAAGAATCATTTGCCTGAGGAGCTCAAACTATCCAAACCACTATTAAATGAGTTTTTTTTTTTTTTTTTTATCATTAAAACCCTGAATATTCGATTTTCTAATGAGACGTCCTGTAGCGATATGTTGTTTTTTTTTTGGGGGGGGGGGGGGGGGGG
>JAUESE010000056.1:3669309-3686923 GCA_032274725.1 Malacoctenus triangulatus | reverse complement strand
CCCCCCCCCCCCCCCCCCCCCCCCCCCCCCACACACACACACACACACACACACACACACACACACACACACACACTCTTGCTGTCTTTTTGCCTCTGGCATTTAAAGTGAATGGCAGAATTTTGCTTTATCCCCATTTTTCTATGCCTGCATATTTGGCTCACATTTTAAATAGATTTAAAGTTGGGATTTTGGACTATCTCCCCTGTTCACCTGATGCTGTTGGGACCTATATGTAACCCACCAGTGAATAATAAATGGTTTGAGTGCAACAAATAAGTGCACAACTCCATCATTGCACCGATAAGTTTTATAAATTAGAAGTTATGATACCATTCCCAGAGGCTGAAAATACGGCTTATGTCCAGTATGGGAGAGCTAATGGACAATGTAATGGACTGGTCTAAAGTGTTTTCCTAATGCTGCCACACTGGAGACAGCCACAGCCTGAGGCATGATGATTTGAAATGGTCTGCTCCTCATTTCATCTTCATTGGCATCATATTTGAGGATCACCTTGAGGGAAGTTCCTCACATTTTGGGCCAATGTCCATTTTGACTCGCTGATCGTCAAATGCTTAAAACCAAATCTCTCACTCTGAAAGTCATTGTGACCTGTGACCACCTGCATAATTTAGATGCCATAATATACAAGAACAAATTCATTTAATTAGGGAACGGCTTAAAACCACAGTGTTACCATGTGTGTCCCTTTGTTGTGCCAACGCTGAAAACGGAGAAACTCACCAACACATACTATCATTTCTAACAAAAAGGTGTAAAATTAAAACCATTTTTAACACAGGATTTCTCATGTGATTTGTGAAACATGAGCAACAGTGCCGAGCTAATTGCAACCCAACTCGACTCAGATTATTCTGGTTGAACTCTACTTGTGTGGACCTCATTGACAGCCATAAAAGTGAAGGAGGTGAAATAGCTTGCGAAATTCCTCCATGGGCCATTTATAGATCTATTGCAGGATGTTAAAATTGCCTCTTAGCCAATATTGTCTCTCCGAGAGCATCCCTAACTTCTGGAATTCATTGAAAGATGTTACTCAGAACTACAAGAGAAGAAAGTGATCATCAGTTTGCTGGGTACAGTATTTGTGAAGACTTAACATCACCACTGGGTTAGCTGTACAGTATGGTACGGGGTCTAAGACAAGAATTGACTGTGTTTTGTGACTTTTGATGCTGAAGCCTCAGTCGAGACTCTGAACTTCCCATTTCTTCTTCAATGGGCTTTGCTGGACAATCCTCTAAAGGCTGCAGTCATCCTTGGTGCTTCTGCACCTTTTGCTGCCCTTTCAGTCAACTTCCTCTGAGTCTGCTTTGATCCAGCAGCCTGAACAGCCAGACCTTTCAGGACTGATCGGCTGTGACTTGCTGTCCTCGTGGAGGGTGCCAGTGAGTGTCTTCTTGACAACTGTCTACTCAGCAGTCCTCTTTGTGACTATGGCTGCATATGTAGTTAACCTGACCATAAGATTAATAGAGTTTATACGACATAAATAGTGAGTCACCTCAACTTGGCATGATGGATGAAAACATTTGAACGTATTCAAAACTGAAAAGATGCTCAAATATTAAAAGGAGTAGTGGTTCTATCCCCCATTAAAATAAGAAAATTAGAAAAATAAAAATCTGTGTGCGCGCGCGTGTGTGTACACACGCACGCTTATGTAAATGCGTCAATACCAGAAGAAGTTGAGGTGTAGAACTAAAAAGTTCCTGTGGCTTCAGTGTTGAAACAAGAAGACCGAATGCATGACTGGTGTGAGGGAAGTTCACTTTATCTATTTGTAATCTCATCTAAATGCATAATTAAAACAAATTACATTCTACGCAATGGACCAGGGAAAAGATTTAGTGTCCCCAGGGCTTTTCCTATATTTACAGCCTCCATAAAACACTGGTCTGTCAGTAGCAGCCCCTTAGGCAACATTTCCCAGACCTGGCCCTTGATCTTTTGCTGGTGAATTCTAGGCTTTTTCATTGGCTTGATTGGCAGGTGTATGATGCTTTTTCTTCTTGAGTAGTGAAATGAAAAAAAAAAACAAGTGGTTTTTTTTCTCAGTAGTATATTTTCTTTTTTGAAGTCTTACAGGTGTATTTTATGTCACGTTTGTCACAGGGGTTACAATTTCTTTGAAAAGGTCTTTGCCACAAATGATTTGTCTGCATATTCATTAAACTAAGAATTATCCTTCCTTTTTTGATGAATATTTTTCAACCTCAGTACATCTATGCTTTCCAACATAATGTGGTGAGTTTGGTAGTAAGAAGTTACATATTCGTGGTACTGTTTGTCATACAGAGGCAGTATTAGGAGTTAACAAAATTAGTCGCACTTCACAACCCTGAAAAAAATATGAGTCTGTTTATCAGACTGATTAATCTGATAAGCAATTGTCCCACAGCTAGTGGTGCAAAAGCTGTAAAAGGACAAAAACAAGAACAGCTAACTTAATGTTGCATTTGCAGGTGTGTTTAGCTGGAGAGTTACGGTGGCTTGAAGGTGAGGTAGATTCAGTCAATGTGAATTGAGTTGTGATAAATGTGTTACACTGCAAGGCAAACTGCATCCGTGCATGTAGCAAGTGCACCCACAGTTACACAAACACTGAGCTGCTCCCGAGTCCTTTTATTTTCATCAGACATGCCAATGACCCTGGGAACAGGAAATTACTGTGTTCACAGCTCCGATACTAAATCACAAAGTAGAATTGGGATTGCTGTACTTCATTAAATTGTTAGGCGGCCCTCAATTATTCATATTTCAGTTTCTGTTTTTCTAACCTGGTGCATTCAGCCCATACTCAATACTTAAGTTCATTTAGTATTTATTTGTTTCTTCATTATTTCTGAAGCCTATCTGACTAACAATTCAGTAGACTGCAGGATGCTCTGGACAAGTCGCCACTCCATGCACAAGTACTTTTTACTCCCCTGGTTGCACATGCAGACTGTAGTTTCCACTTCATCTGTAAGTCTTCAAATTGTAGTAGAACTGAAGTACCTTGAGAGAAACCCTCAAAGACAGGCAAAGAAAAGCAGATCCCACGTAGAAATATTCATGCCCAGATTCCTACAAACAACCCTTCAGCTGTGAGAAACTAGCATTCAGTGGTGTTTGTAATCAGTTTGCTTTGGAAGGTATTTTGGAAGTAGGATGAATATTTGCTGTGCTTCATTTGTGTACCAAAAGTTGGGGTTTTTTTCTAATTGCTCATCCCTTTACTTTATAAAGTAAAGTTTATAAAGAGACAGCGGTGTTTGATTTAAATTATTGGAGTCCTGTAATATTTTTGATGGCTGCTTATTAAATAAAGGCATCACAAGGAAAGAAAAGCTACAATGCAGCTCAATGCAAACAGATCTTCCCCCTTTGACAGCTGATGTGGGTCAGCAAGCCACATGCTGATAGAACAGCAGTGTTGTGCTCTGTAACTGCTGCTTGAGTTTTAGCCTCAATTTATGTGTGCTCTGATGCTTGTTAGCTGAATAACTGCTCTAATGCACTTTGTAGCATTAATCTTTAACACTCTTAATTTGCTGTTGCCTAAAAGAGCATAAAGTTTACAGATGCTGTGTGTGTTAATCCTGGATTTGATGTTGCTCTGCAAATATGCAATTTAAATATAGCTGTCAAATAGTTTTTTGTTGTGCATAATATATTTGGGCTTTGCTTTAAATTTTATTTAGTGTCATCAGGAATTGTGCCATGCTGGGACCTTCCGGTGAGTCTAGCAGAAAGCCCCATCACAGATAAGACCCAAATAATAATGTGTCCTACATATTACTGTAGCCACATCGTAAGACTCATCAGTTTGGTGTGTATGATAGATCTCTTGGATTTAATCTGAGGTAAAGAAATGCATATAAACAGCTTTGGGTTTCCATCAGTTTTCATACATTTATCCTCAGATAAACTCTGAAATTACCAAGAAAATTATTTGGGTTATTGCTTTGACTCAGCAAAACATATTGAAGTGTTTTAACTGTGCGAAGTTCATCTTTCCAAACAAGTCTTTACTGGTTTACTCAGAGACAACTCTATACTTCTCAATATCGTCGCAGATTTTCAGCAAGGGAGTCAGATTAAATTTCCATCCTGGTTCTTGATATGTTTGAATGTATAACACTGAAATGAAGCCTCTGACTCTGGGTGTTGGATACCCCACTTGTGCTAAAATGTTTTGTGGTGAAATTTATGGATTTTATCTCATTTGGTAGAGTTAAAGGAAAAAAACCGGTAGTGTCTGCCAATTATTTTTGCTTTGCCCACTCTGCACAATGCCAACTTTAAAACATCCTTTTACTGCTACCAGTTCTAAAACACAGTGGGCAATAAGTTGCTCTGATTCATTTGTGATCATTCTCATTAGCTGAGACTGTTGATCTGTAGGTGTTACTGTGCTTGCCTCACAACCGCTGAATCTAAAAAAAAAATAAATAAAATCTGTAGAAAAAAAAAAAGTTTTCTCTGCTGTTCACAAAAACTGTGAATTTCAAGGTCAAATTATCTGCTTGTTTTAGTTCCTTATTGAAATATAACCATTCAGCATTTATTCCTTCCAAATCAAATGTAACTCTGGGAAATACAGCAGAAACACAAACTCTAACCTTACTTAATCGATTATTTATTAGAGCCATTAATCAAATTTATTAAACTCCTCATTTCTTGCTCGTTTTTCCACAACTTGGGGTTTTCATGCATTTTTTGTTAAAACATTAAAAAAAAAAAACCTTTTTGAACCTTTTCTATGACTCCTGGTACTTGTGATGGACTTTTTCCACAACTTTCAAACAGCTTAGTGAAAGTGGAACATACAATCAACAAGCTGTTTAAAGGTTTCTTACATTTTGTAACTGAAAAACACCAGTTGTTTGACAACTTTGGAAAAGGTGTGTTTAACTGTTGGAAATTAGATCATATTACTGCCTTTAACAGCTTTATCTATGACTGTAAACCAAGCTATTTATTATATAAACCCCATTTAATATGTAGCAGGGTTTCTTTGAATATCCCAAAACACCAGCAACATCAGGAGTCATTTTCTTTCTGCGGGTTTTATGTAATAAACCAGGATGTAATGAGAGATCAAACCAAGTTGTAACCATCCATCAGTGTGCAAACACTTGGTAGATTATAACCATTTTATTTAAAAAATATATGTTTTGAGGGGACAATGTTTTTTTCAGTTTGGCACATCTTATCCACTATACAGATATGAAATTGTACATATTACAATACAAAAGGAAAATGGGAAGAGAAAAGCATTCATTTTGCACAAAGAAGTTGGGTAGGAGGAAATTGGTTCTCTTTTTTGTTTTTTTGTTTTTTGTTTTTTTGTTTTTTTCTTCTTTTTTTAATTTTAGGCAGAGTGGGGACAAGGGCTAGAGGATGACAAGAGGAAACAGAAACAGTTTACAAAGAGCCAGAGTGCAAAGGGATGCATATTTCTACAAATTTTGTGGATTTTCAGTCACTTAAGTACAACTGTAGTCTTAAACAGTGAAATGTCAAATGATTGAGAGAGGTTTATAGGAATTTCATATACATCCCCATTCTTGTTCTCAAAAATGAGGTCTCTCCATAATGTTTGCTGAATGACATTAAGAAATATCCAACTCAATTTTGACTTTTGAACATGCAAGACAGATTAGAAGGGCAGTAGTAAAAAACAGTGCGAAGCTTAAAGAAAACCAAAGTTGAAAGTGGAGTGCTCGGCTTTGGAAACATGGTCACTGTATGTAAGGTTTTTCAAAGAAATTCAAACAATAAGTGTAACAATTTTTGGTTTACATAAGCTCTTTTTGAAGTTGGTGTAGGCATCCTCTATGAGCATGTGCTGAGACACGTTAACACACAAGAATACTTTTAGGAAATTTGAGGCCAAATTAGAGAGACTGAATGAAAAGACAAAGCCACAAACGGTACTTAACCACCGCCCCCATTTTGGGGATATTGAGTCACAGACCAGCATCCTGAATGCTTCAAACCATTTATGTCCTCAAAGGTGCTTTGTTTTGAAACATCTGGCTGTCTTCGTGTCTGATTTTAACCAAAAAGAACAAATATAGGAGAAATGATGTAAGGAATGCAATACATGAACATAACTTGAATCCAGTGATAAACCGTAAGTTTTTAAAAAAAAAAAAAAATCTCTGTTCAAAAATTAATTGCCTCATCTGTCAAATCAGTTGTGAAATTGTTGCTTCTGTGTTGTCAGTGCACTCATTCAGTCTTTCCATTCTCTACTAGCTTTACTTGGTCAAAAGAATATTCATTGGATTTATTAAACTGAGACATTATCCCATAGTTGCCCCTCTCCTTCGTACTATCAATTCCTCTCAATCCCTCTCTCTTTCACCCTGCCCCCACCTCCAAATTGAACACAAAGAAGTGCGAAGCTGCGGCAGCAGCTTTAGTCTGATGCTAATGCACGTCCTCTCCCTGCTGCATACAAATGTCTCCTTACCCTGGCTTGCTGTTTGCTTATCGCTGGATCTCCATTTGCTCTGAGGGTATTGACCGCAGTTTAACTTGACACTGACGAGCATTAACCCAGGAACTGTTATAATATTTATTATTCACCATAAATGCATTTTACAGCTGTAAATGACATTTCTCTGACAAGAACAATGTCTTGAAATAAAAGAGTCTGTGATGTTTTTCGTATGGTGTAGAGGATGGATTCACTTGAACTATTTTTGTGTGGTTGAACAGCTAAATGTTGCTGGATCACTGGTGTGGGTGACAGAATATTAGATTCTTTTAGCCCAGCCTTAATTGGTTCAATCTTGAGCCTGTCAGTCCTGATTAGTGTGTGTGCAATAAAGAGCATGGGCTACTGGGAAAGGTTTTATTTTCAGAATGAAATGCTCTCCTATATGGAATTTGCGCCGTTCATTACCCTTTCAGTTGCAACCCTCACACATCTCAGCAGCTTGTCTGTCTATTGATCCCGCCACAATAAAGCTAATCAGTGAATTATGCTTAACTAGGTTAAGCTCTTGGAAAGTCACAATGTGCATTACGTTTTTGGGGAGATCGCGAATTCATTGAAGGGCTAAATCTTTCTTGCTTATATGTCTGAGGCGAGGTTGCTTTCCTTGTTTGTTGGTTTTTTGCCCTACTGTGTTGTTTATCAGAGATTAACCACAGTTAAAGTTGCTCAGCATATCCCACAGGTTGAGAATTTATATGTGGTGGTTTGCTGTCGTGGGTGGGAGCTCAAACATCCAACAACTTGCATCAGCTGCAAAACAGCACTGCATTTATCAACTAATGTCTGATTAAAGAGGTCATTTTTTCCAATTTATATAAGTGAACATAAATCCTCCATTCTAGCCACACACTCATAGTTGCATTTTCACACATTAAACATTTTGGAAGAAACCCAAATTTCCATTTAAAGAAAGAAATCTCTTTTTGGCTAAGGACATTTGAGTTTTGTGGGTGGGCCACCCAAGTATATTATTTAGGAAGAGAACACTGAGAGCCTCTTGATCTGATGGAAGGGTATTGATTTGTCTAATTGATTTATGTCTGATTCGATAACTATATCATCATTGGTGTTTACTGAATTGAATTTCAGGGTTTTTCCTAAGCAGGAGAGAATTGTTTTTTATTTGTCTCTTTATTTGATAACAATAACGACAGTTATTTTACAGCTAGATTTCAAAATTTGATGTTTGTCAAGGTGCCCTTTAATGCATCATGGTTGTCAAAAAACATTGAAACCATAAAACAAAACATTATGGTAGTTGAACCAATCAATTTGCCCCAGTGATTGTGTAATGGGCTTACAGTGCCTGTGGTGCAGTTAGAAACATGATTTCAAATATTTACTTTTTAAAAAGAAACACGACATAAATCACATTTCTTCACTTAATCTATTCTGTTAGCAGAGGGCCATTTGGCGAAGTAGTTTCTCTGTGCTGCAGAATATAGAGACAATGTGGAGACACATCTCACAGTTTACAATTTTTTTTCTTTTAAAATGATTGCCCCTGCCTGTTATGAACAACCTTGCATTCATAGAAAAATAAATTTGTGACTATCTCTACATCATCCCAAAACTGTCCAACCACTGTCATTGTAGCATTCAACATTTCTCACATATTCTCAAATCTCACTGGTAGAAATTATGCTTTTTTTAATTATTTTTTTTTATACAGAAACTGGGAAAAAAAAAGCAAAAAAGCAAACCCTGTATCATCTGAAATGGTCAAATGACAAACCATATGCTCTAGGAATAAATAAGAGTTCATACTTCACACTCTTTGTAAGGCAGTTGCTGACACTTGCACTGCCCATAACCGTTGATGATCACGAGTGCCCCTTCCTCATGGCTGGGCTCATACTCATTATAGGGTACCTGTGTGGCTAGGTCTGCCATAGGCTGTCGCTGCTGGGTCCTCATCTGTCTGCGGTTCTGAATTGCCGAACAGTGGCGTATTCGGCGCAATGTGGGAGGGCAGCACTTCCGTGAGATATACACAACAAAAATGATGAAAAAGAATGAAAATAGAAGGGCCATAGTTCCAATGATAACCCTATGAGTCATAACAGTGTTGTCCATAGCTGAGAAGTCATCTGTTACAGCTGCCTCTTCCAATGGAGCAGTAGTTACTTGAGCAGTGCGTTGCGTTTGTGTTGTAGTTGATGTGGTAGTGACTGTGGTAGAGCTCCCAAATTCCTCTGCATAGTCCTGCGTGGGGGTCGGCTGCATAATTCCAAACAAGGAGCTTGTGATCTCTGCAGCTGTAGTAACGTCCGTGGTTGTGCTGATGGGCTGAACAACCGGCGCTGAAAAATTCTGGCAAAGCTGGAATCCATAAACGGCATCAAGTATCTCCTCACCCTGGGCATATTCAGGACTATGGCAGAGAATTGAGTGTTCCCACCTTCCTTTAAAGGTGCTCAGCCAAGTGGCCAGGGAGCAAATCCGTTTGGTACATTCCCAAAGGTTACTAGACAGCCCAATGGTACCAAGAGACTGCCACATATCCATGACCAAGGGGTCCAGACTGCTCAGTTTATTGTTATCCAGCAGCAAAATTTTTAAATTTGGCAGCGTTTGAAACACGTCAGGTGTCAGTACACGAATTTCATTTCCTGTGAGGTCCAGCTTCTCTAAAGTGGTCCAGGTCCATTCCATGCCACATGTTAGGTTGCTGATCTTATTCCATTGGAGATATAGAAACTGGAGGGTGACAAGTCGAGGGAAGTGGGCCAAGTTAATCTTGGTCAGCTGATTGTGCTCCAAGTGGAGCTCTTTAAGCTTAATGAGCCCAGCAAATCCATTCCGGGCCAGGCTCCTCAGACGGTTGCTGCTGAGGCCCAGATATTCCAGGCTACGGCAGTCCCAAAATGCTCGGACAGGTGTGGTGCGAAGTAAATTGGAGCGGAGGTGGAGTATCTGGAGCTTCCTCAGTCCATGGAACAGTTCTGGTTCCAATGCAGTCATCTGATTGAAAGACAGGTCCAGTATCTGAAGATTGATGAGGTGAATGAAGGTTGTGTTGGGCAACTTGGTGATACGATTGGAGCTCAGATTGAGGTCCTTCAGTTTATAAAGCCCCTGAAAGGCATCCTCCTGTACTGTTGTGATCTGGTTGTGGTCTAGGTGTAACCAGGTGAGCTGGCTGAAGCCGTAGAATTGATCGGGGCTGAGCTCAGTGATGCTATTGTGGCGTAGTGACAACCCCAGGGCTCCCTTGTCCACGCCATCTGGGGGTGCCTTAAGCCCCTGGGTGTCGCAGTAGAACTGCAGGTCCTCACAGCGGCATTTTTGAGGGCAGGTTGTGCACGATGCAGGAGACAGCAGGCACACTAGGAGCATGCTGATCACACACACAGCCGCTGGTGCAGGTCCCACCAATGGCCACCTTGAATGGAAACCTGGGTGGGTTTAAAGACAAGAAAATAAACTGTGGGGCGGGAAAGCTAATCTCTGCAGAGCACTTATTACTAATTCATGGTGGGGTTTGTGCTGTGTGTATGCTCTCAGTTTCTCCTATACATGCAACGCACCGGAGATTTCACACTGACAACTTTGACAATATATGTAAACAATGATACCGCTGAGGCTTTTACATAGTGCACATGTCATTTACTTAAACATCAAAGAATCTTCTACATGCATGTGGTGGACTTTGTTTCATCTCCCCAACTGTTTATATTTAGCCCTTTTTTGCTCTGCAGTTGGACTTGAATACTAATGTCCTCCTGATTACTGTCATCCGTCAGTTGTTGCTATGTGTGGATTTTTTTCTTGCATTTCTAAGCCCCTCAAATGTGCCATCAAATCTGAAATTTGAACAAGATTTGGTTTTTTGATTCTCTTTTATCCTCGACACTTTCATGACTTGAAAACAATCTTTTAAAAAACTCAAAATCATTTTTGAAATGTCGGCTCTGTCTTTCCAGACCTGTGTGTCGGTGAAGAAGGCAAAATGAAAGACCATTGCAGTAAATAGAATAGGCAGAAGAGCTTTTAGTCCTCAGCCTCCCTCACTCTTTACTTGTATTCCCTATTCATGTCCAGACCTGCCATATAAAGGAGCTAACTTACCCATTCTTTTGTGCACATCGGAGGCTGCATTCAACTGTCCTTTTCCGCAGACTCTTGGAGCAACCAGATGGAAGAAAAATCCAAAGGGAAAAAACCCTTTTGAGTAAGCACAAAAGGAATCAGCCTCTTTGGAAAAAAAGCAATTTTCAACCCACCCAATTGAGAGAAAATGTGAAATTCCATGTCCCGAGATGATAGTAATTCCAGTAATTTTGCTTGAGTCTCTTAAAATCCAGGCTCAAAGAGGTCGAGTCTTTTTTCCTTCACCCACGAATCCTTGAAATAAATATTTATATATATTTTTTTAAGTTGATCAGTTGCATCCAGAGCGACTCCAGCGAACCGACTCCCCCCCCTCCCTTTTTCTTCTTTTTCTTTTTTTTACCCTTTTGTTTCCCTTCCACCGCAATGATGTCAGCTCAGATGGCTAATTGAAGATCAAGCGTTTCTGTTTCATGGCTGTGGTCCTCCAGTCCTAACTTGTTGATGGCAGCCAGAGATCCTGCTTCCGACGCCGGCTCAGTCTCAGCATAGCCTCTGCAGAGCTGCGAGCGGAGCCCTCGTCTGCTAGCTGAGACGCAGGGAGAGAGAAAAAAGCAGAGCGGGGAGTCAGGGATGTTATTCTGTGCTTTTTGTTGCAGCCACTCACTGCTACAGAGTGGTGGCAGCCTGGCGTCGATCATCACTACTGTTTCTCTCTCTCTCTTTTTCTCTCCCACACACACAAACACCCTCTCGCTCGCTCGCTCGCTCAGTCGCTCGCTCTCTGCCTCATGCACAGTGCTTGTGCACCTTAGTCTTCCTCCACCTCCCTCTTGCATCCCCCTTCCCTCCCACTGGCTCGTCACCATCAGAATATTGATATCTTGAACGTGTTGCGGCAGCTTGCTGTTGAAATTAACCACAGCTGTAAATCTCAGCCTCGCCTTCCTGTTGCTCTGCAGTCACCACGTATGAATGTATATTGGAGACATAAACAAAATACCATAACAAAGCATAATATAGTTTGTAACTTGTGGCTCTAAACAGAAAAAACACAAGTAAAGGTGTGCTGCATTGCCTCATCACTGCACAGACGAGAATGTACGATGGCACTGCTAACATAGGATGTCTTGCTTATATTCATAATTTACATACTTTGAGTGCAGTGCTTTAATTTTTGAGCATGGGCATGTGATGTATGGCCAGCTGCTGTGGAGTTAAATTAAGCTAGTTTTTAAAATGTAATAGACAAGGCTGCAGACTTGTTTGATGATGTGAAACACAAGCTGAGATCAAAGTAACTACAATGTTTCAAACAGTATTTTCATTTGGACTTTGAATGAGTGGATTTGATTTGTGGTTCTGGTTAAAGAAAGGAGGTTATAATTCTGAACCATTTAAAGTACTGTATTTAATTTTTAGACCTTATTTTTTTCAATTATTTATTGTGGGTGCAGAGGGTTGGGAGGGAGTAAACTAGATAAGAAATAGCCAAAGACAAGAAAGGAGAAAGAATGTGGAGTACAGACACTGTTGACTTTAACTTTTCACCTTAATTTGACTCTGGCATTTTTTTTAAATACATATTGGGTTAACAGAGCCTGACCACCGCCCACCTTTTTGCTTCAAATGCAACCATTTAATTACGCCCTAGCGAAATTGTTTTGAAGATTTTAATGCTGGTCGGTGCCGTTGTGAAAACAAAAAACATTTCCATTGCATTCCATTCATTGTTCAAACATGTTTCTCTCATTATGTCAGTGTTTACTTCACATCACAAAGTGGGTTTATTTGGGAGCTGTTGTCTGGTCTTTCTGTGACCAAAACTTCCATTTGTAATTTCACTTTAAGTTCTAATGTTAAAAGCAATGCCAAACACAATGATTGTTCAGTGAAAACCAAACAGAGGAACTTCCCTGTATGACGGAGGAATGGCACATTTGAGCATTAGGGTCATTTCTTATTTGGCACCTTTTTTTGTTTAATTTGAATGAAGCAATTTTGCAAAAAGACGGTTCCTAAATCCGTCCTGAAGTAGATATATGGAGTTCACCTGAACGTCATAAAAGATGCTGCAGAGAAGGTGCATTCATAATGGAGACCCAAAGGAATGCTACAGAACTCTGTGTCGCTCTAATAAGAGAAATAAGATTGAAATGATAGCAGCAGAGCACATTGAAGCCCCACCACAGCACTGCATTCAGTCCCCACAAAATCACAGGGGATTAGTGCTCCCTGGCCCCTAACTATGTGCACAACCCCCCAGTGGGCAAAGGGTGGTGGGGGATGGGGGAAGGTCAATGTCACAGCCATCTATAGGGTTACGGTGCACTTGATTTATGCGTTCAAAGGAGCATGAACAGCCCAGAGTCCAACAGCCTTTTGTTGATTGTCTTTTTCAATTCATCTAAATTTGCTCGAATTTTCTGATTCTGGAATATCGGGGCATTTCTTATTTTTGTCTTTTTGGCTCCCGGGCCATCTCTCCATCCTTCCTGAAAGTTTTAGATATCCAAGTCATGCTTGAGCAGTTTGCAAAATGTGACTGAACATGTCTCTGCTCTCAGTTGAGCACAGCGGTTAAGGTTTTGTCTACTGTGAGGGGCTTAGGCTGTGTGACTGCTGTCTATAAGTGCTGCCTTGTAACTCTGGAGCTGTACATAATTTACACAGCTAACCATGTGTATTAATTGTAACCTTTAATCAGCACACATTCCTTTGATGTTACAAAGGCATATATACTTACAGAGAAGATATATTTTTGTCCTCAATTGTAGTTGTCCCATCTTTGCAGTGCTGCCTTTTGAAATCAAGGGGAAAATAGACAACGTTCAGGTGGAGACATTAAGATAAGCTTTCCTCTCAACTGTTATTTTTTGCATTGAAGAGGCTTTTCTCACCTCTACAAAAAATGGAGAGGTGTGAGAGTACTGACCTCTCCTTTGGCGTCTTATAATGAGACCAGCTCTTATTTAAAAGCGTTTTGTCTTTCCCTCGCAGGTCAAAATGCTTTTGCTGTGGTACGCTGTGGTACTCTGTGGCAAAGTGCATTTTGGAGAAAACCTGTATTGTGTGTCTGTGTTTGAAATGTTTCTACAATTGGAGAGTCATGTTTTTTTAACCTCACAACAAGCTTTTTGAAAGACTTGCTAAAATGTTGTTATATATATATCATTTATTATTCACTCGAAGCTTTAAAAGAGTCTGGTCACATGTTTAATTTTCTGTGTACTTGTCAGAGCAATCATTGGTAAAATGTATTTTCTACAAGTTTCTACAATATTCAATATGTTTCAGGAGACTAACCGGTGCAACAGATTGCTTCACTGTAGGATATTGTACCATGTTTATGAAAGCATCCATGAAGTGAGCTCTTCACAAAGACGTGGGCAGCGTCGGGATAGCCTTTCTTGATCCCTGCATGAATAAAATGTTTCTAAATACAGATTTAAACCAGCAGCAGCTCTAAAAAGTGTCTGGCACACTGAAAATATTTTACCAATACATGGTTTCAGCATACATATTGGTAGTGTAAACTGTTGACTCCTGTTGTATGCTCCTTGGATCACACGCAATGAATTCAGTGTTTGTCAGGGGGCAGTAGGGCACTTTTGACAGCTGGTCCATGTAGACTAAAGTGGCTCACAGTAAATAGAAGGATCAGCAAGGGATCAGCTGGGGTATGTGTACAACATGAGCAGGACTAAAACATTACAAATTACTTTTACTCTCTCTGCAACTTGCTCCATACACATGAGTTAGTAGTTGTTTGTCTGGTTATTTACTTTGCACCTGCCCCATGGGGCTTTTTTATGCATATTCAACAGCAGCAAAATAAAAATTCTAGTAATTTTCACCCACAGGCACTTCATAGCTTTGATTGTTGACCACATGAGGAAAGTTTATAAAACAGCCACGATTTACGAAGCTGCTGGGTTGAAGTTGAATTTAACTTGCATGTAAAATCACATGTAAAAGTAATCAGTATGAAACTTATCACCTAGGTTCTCATAATAGCATAATTGTTGTCCAGGAAGTACCGTCTTTGAATGAGAGGCTTGATTTGACTCTTTTCTTTACTGTTTCAACGATTCAGTGTTTCAATGCTTGCAAGCTGCTAGAAATGTGACTTATAGAAAAAAGGAGCAACTGGAAAATCTAAGACCAACAGTGAGGCACGACCGTGGTTATGGAGGGCCTTTTGTTGTGATGATGCTCGCATGGTTTTGGTAATGATATATTGATGGGATGAAACATTCGGTCCTGATTGATGGAAGCACGACGATACCGGAAGCAAACACCACTGTCAAGCGGGAGGGGTCACTGAAGGGTGTGATGAATCTGAAAATGATGGAAATCGTATATATCCTCATTGCAATTGAACACCTGGGATTTTAGACTGATGTGTTTGGCATTTTGATGATGTAGATGTGGATGTCAAACAAGACAATATCCATGGAAAAACAACTGTCAACCCTTTATGTGACCCCCAGCAAAGCTGTAATGGTTTCATGTTTTTGTTCGCACACCTTGAGAAACATGTTACTTTTTTGATTGTTTTTTACCTTTATGTCAAATTGACATCCAATATATTGCAAATAAGCTGTCATTGCAGCAAACGACTCACTAATGCCTCATTTTCTTTCTTATAGGCAGGACGGAAGGACAGAAGTGACGCTCTGAACACTGCCATCGACAGGATGACAAAGAAGACCAGAGACCTTCGCAGACAGGTTTGTTTTTCAAGCTGCATTTTATTTTTCCCACTAATATACACTCACCTGTGAATGCAGAGTTTGTGTTTGCTGTAATTTAATGTGAGAAGCAATATCCAAAATCATTTTTCCCATCATCACCTCCATTGTACACATAAATGTAGTTGTTTGCAAACCATTGCAAGTCACCTACAAATAGGTATATTTCATCTAAGGCACCTTTTTCCTTTATAATTTCTCATTTTCTAGCTGCGCAAGGCTGTGATGGACCATGTCTCTGACTCCTTCCTGGAGACCAATGTTCCCCTGCTGGTCCTGATTGAAGCTGCCAAAAATGGCAATGAGAAAGAAGTGAAGGAGTATGCACAGGTGTTCCGTGAGCACGCCAACAAATTGATCGAGGTAATGAATTTTTGTTTGTCTTACTACTAATAACTGCGGATTTTTCTACCCTTTTTGTGCTCTGCTGCTCTGTTTTCAAAGATTCCTCATTATCCAACTTTAGTATAATCTGCCTGAAAAGCAGCACTGTGATATCTTTTTTCCCTAATGAAATCAAAGCCATTTATCCATTAACATTTCAACAGTTGTCGATTGTGGTTATCTTTGTGCTGTATTTCCTCTGTCACAGGTATACACACAGATACACAAACATTTTCTCACATTATCTGATCTGATATTCAAAATGACTATGAAAATGGTGTGTTTTCAGTTATCTTCAGCAGTTCCTGATTTTACTTATACACAGTAGCATGTTGAAAATTATGTTTTTTTTGGTCTACAGCAATAGATGTATGGAAGCCAAATTTAAGTGAGGTAATGGACTCGGATTGGCAACAAGCTAACTGAAGCATCAGCAGTGCTCATTAGTGGTCTTTCCTTCAATTTATCTAATGCCTGTGTCAGAGCATCATATGCTGACATTTGAAAGTGACTTTTCCCCAATGGGCAGATGGCCACAAGTGTAGCTGGATGCGTTAGTGCAGACAGGGTAGAGCAGGATACACAGGCACCAGGAAAACTGCTGAAGCATCAGGGGGAAAAGGGGAGCACACTGGGGAGTGGACCCTTAAGTATTTCCTAAAGGCCTGAGTGTCAGATGTGGCATTAGAGCATGGCCATCGGTGGGACTCGCCAATGCTAGGATACTGCGTCAACGTGCAGTAGTGGGCCAGAATTAGTGGAGAGCAGAATGAACAGTCCTTGTTAAAAGTGACTCACGTTGTCGGAGCATTTCATTTTTAAAACCATATTTTTCAATTCTTGGAATGCAGCTGGATGTGATGGGGTTCTTTTCTCCATGAACTTGAAGACATTAGCATTTAAATTTGCATGTTGTGTGACGTCCAGCCAAGCAGAGAAGATACAGACCTTAAAATTGCTTTGCGGCAGCTACAAATAGAACATATTGTACTCAATCAACCAAACACACACCAGCTAAGAAACTGACAGAAAAATGAACCACCGGAAATATTGCCATGCCATCATATTAGTGACTGATTGGGAAAACTGTCATCATCAAGTCTTGAACCAGAATATTTTGCCTCCACATCTTCTCCTGAAAGTGGTTTCAGGTCTGCAGAGCTGAACTGCTTCCTTAGTTTAGTCCTCACTGAAAGACCTACCAAGATGATTTGTCTTTCTTGTTAAATCATTATTGATATTTTGGGAGAGGTTAGCGTAATACAATAATTTCCTTGGTCGTGATTGACATGTTTAAAAAAAAAAAAAAACACTCAGTCAATGATGCAGCCCTGTCCTCATGTCGCATTACAACGCAACTGAGCACTTGGCAATTTCTGTACCTGTGACATAGGATGGGAAACATTTAACCCTCTGGAGTTGCCCTGATTTATTCACTGCAAGCCAAAATGGGAAAGCATTGTGGTTTTTTTTTTGGCTGCACTTGTAAGATGCTTTTTCATTGGGACTCATTGTGTGGTCAGAGTTGATCCAAGGGATACAAAGGTATCATCACAGTCCGTTTATGGGTGCACAGGCTGCAGCAGTGTGCGGATCTGGTAGGATCTGGGAATTGGGAGGAAAGGGGTCTTCTGCCTCGAACTCTTCATACTCTGTGAACCAGAAAAAAAATCCCCTCATTGCCCTCCTCTTTTTTCGTTCAAGTCAAACACAGTCTATAGACTGATTGATGATCATTTTAATCCAATGTTGTGCCAAACCAAACAGCAGATCCAAACCAAATTGGTAGAAATCATTCCCATTAAACTAAAATAGGATCATAATTAGGAGGAGTTCTAGGATGAGTTCAGTATTGATCTAAAATCCTATGTTGAGGTTTTTAGTAGCAGCTTTTAGGCTTTTC
>JAUESE010000056.1:3638251-3662027 GCA_032274725.1 Malacoctenus triangulatus | reverse complement strand
GTGTCTTCTCCTCAACAGATCAGCTTACATCGTATTTTTTGAGTGAAGAGAAAAACACTCATTTAAATACCTCTGCAGACTTGACTGTCGATGGTGTTTTTTTTGCCAAGTGGCTTTTGATAACTGACAACCTCAAAAAGGAGGTCATATTAAAAAGCAAAGCCCATGAGCTTCTCTGCTGAATTCTCGCTTCAGTGCTAATGCCATGTTATGCATTGTGGTGTCTGCACAGCATGTAGCGCTCTCTTTTGCAAGTGTTGATGGAGTCTTGCAATATGTGTGTGTTTGGTATTATTATTTTTTAGAAATAACTTTTCATTGACTTTTTTCATCACTTCTCGCCCTTTCCTCTGTCCTTGCTCTGTCTGTCTCTCAGTCATGCCACGGTTCACAGAGCAAGTGGAGTCTGCAGTGGAGGCTTTGAGTGCAAACCCCACTCTACCCGTGGACGAGAATGAGTTCATTGATGCCTCCCGTCTGGTGTACGACGGTATCCGGGACATTCGTAAGGCTGTCCTCATGATCAGGGTAAACCTCACTCCTTTTTTTTTTATTTATTCTGAGGTGGTTGTTTTTTTCATTCATTTTAATATATATTTTTTGCTTCTGCCACATCCCGTCTAATTTTCATGAACCTGAAACAATTTCTCTGTTTAATCACAATATTATTCATGTTCAATAAATTTAGGACACAAATATAGATTTTTCTTTCAACACTTTTCTGAAAGCATGCTTTGGATTTTGAAGTTCCAATAAGTCTAAATAGCAAGTATTTTATTTTAGTACAACATATGAGAATCTTCCACAACATTGTGGGTTTTTGCAGTGCAATGTATGGCCAACGGTCTCCGCACCAGATGCTGTGATTTAATGGTATGTGTGAAACTGAATACATACCGTTGGGGAAGCCTGTGATTAACTTGTCTCAGGCAAGATCCGACCTAATTGACCAGACTTGCAATCTAGTGCAACAACAGCCTAAGTTGTCTGTGGGTTAATGGCTTTTGCTTGAGCAGAACCATAACTGAGACAGATGGTAGGAGGCCACCATTGAAGCGTTAACTAATTGACTGACAATGAGCTGACAACAAAATCCATCGCAGCTGTAAAAGAAAGAAATGGATAGTTCTCAAAGCTTTATAGTACAACTCGTTTTAATCACTCTGAGTTACAAAATTTGATTTCTCCTATAAGTAGAAAGTTGATTTGTTTAAATCACTTCCATTGTGCCACAGCACCTAATTATGTGTTTACTACATCGAGTAACAATGTGCGAGTTGGATGTATTATGCCATCTTCTATTATTTCGACACTCTAATCTTTTGAATTGGAATCATTAGTCTTAAGAGCACATTTTGTTTTGACAGTTGTTCTCCAAAAGTGTTCCTTGGCTCTCATTAATAATGCTGTTCACACATAGACAAAAACCAAATGAAAGATGGCCCATTATGCAGTATTTGCATTATAATAAGCAACTGATTTAAGAAGGTTTTAATTAGCATTCTTTAGTCGGACTGCAGGCTTGAGAACTACATTCAATTTCCTGCAGCCCGAGCTCCACTCTTGTTATCCAGATTGATTAGGCTGTTAACATCGGGCCTATGGGGTTGGCTGAGCACTACCTGGTGGATGGGCGGGTGTGCGTGCACGTGCACGTGTGTTAAAACTAACAGACAATTTATAAGTAAGCACTTTGCAAATCCTCTATCAGAGGGACGCTGCCATTAACTCCCAGCTGGAGACAGCGAAGAGATTTAACTTCAATTACTCCTGTTATCTTTAAGAAAAAAAAGAATAATGTAAAAAAAAAATTAAAATTGAGTTCTCATGGGTTTACCAGGAGTTCTTGATCAGCTCTGAGTAGTATTTATAACAGGTTTTGTGGTGATTATTCAGCAGGGAATGGCTTAGAGTTTTAGCCTTGCGGTTAAGGTATTTCCGGCAACAATTTACACAGCGGTCTCATTAAGCTTCCTGTTAATCGCTGTTGTTCATAATGAGATTACAAGTGTATCGAAAACATTGCCTTTTCTATCCAGAGGAGCCATGTTCTAGTTCAACTGTCCTTCCAGGGCACCGCTTGGAAGCGAAGCCCAGTGTTTTCAGCTCCTGCAGAGAAATACAAAATACTCCAAATCGGTTGAGTTGAGGTGGCTATAAAACAGCTTGTCTTCGGGGCATGTCCACTCTCATACACAAGCACACAATGCATCTTTTTCTCACTATAAACCCCCAGATGCGAGCACAACACAGTGGCCCAGTCTTAAATCAAAGTGGACAGGTGTGTGTGGTTGGGGCTTCTTAAGATAGACACATCTTTAACCTCTTTAAGTGGTCCGCCGTCTATGTTGGACATCCCTTGGATATTTGACAGGTGGACAGAGCCCTCTGCCCACCTACAGCGACATCACAGAATATGCCCCCCAGACATGGAACTGTCTCAAAGTCAGGGAGCTGCTGACAGTTAGATACAGGGGCAGCTGTCGTTACCTGATGATTTGTGCAGTGCATCGCAGCCCAAGGTGATTTTGCTGTCTCTATCCGGAGAGAAAAAAGAAAAATTCAACCTGCTGAGGCTTTGAGCAGAATGTGGTAAAAGAGAATAGCAGCAAGGGATTTGGCTGGTGACTTGACCTATCCATATTTACAACCAGGGGTATAAATGCTTGATAAGACCAGGACTGCGTGATACTGTCATTTCAGCTCTCCTTGTGTCTTCCCTCAATTAATACACATCAGGGACCATCTGCTTGTATAGCCTTCCTTGAGGTGATTCAGGTCAAATATAGCCATTCGGCTTTGTGATGTTTGGTGGAGATGTTATTAAATTGGATATTGATTTGTGTATTTTACCACAGTATAAAAAAAATACACTATTTTCATTTCCCATCACAGCAGTAAATTCACGGTGACTATTTTTTTTCCATTAAACTGCACGCTATTGTTGTCACATCTCATAGTTTCCTATTGGGTGCTCATTTCTGAGCCTCCCACATTCACAGGTTATCTGTTGCACAGGCCACAGCAGGTGATATCTCTGCCCCACTGAACAGCATTGTCTGGGTTGAAAGAGATGCCTGTGAGTCACTCCGGCTTTGTATCTGAAACCATACCCGCATTCCCTTGAGAACAAGAGCATCTCTACATTCCATAAAACAGTGTAAGGTTGTTCAGAGACCTTCAGCTATTTTTAGATGTGAGGGCTCCAAATCCATTACAGAAGGGAGGTATTGAGACAGCTGGATAAGCACAAGTAGGGGCACAGGCGTGATAATGCACCTTTATCTGTCCACATCATCTTCCCCGTGCCTATATCACTACCAAATACATTTCCCTGCCCGTCACTATTGTATTCTGCCTTCAGCATGACCTGTCGAGATGGAAATTCTTTTGAATATTAATGTCTACTCGAGGAAAAAAAAATCAGGCTCACTACTCCTTTTGTATTTAAGGAAATAAAGGAGGTAGAGGACCCGAGATGAAGTGGTGCTTTTCCAGAAGAACACAATTCATGCCTCGCCCCGCCTTTCTACAGATAGTAGCGACAGATGGGCCTCTGAAGCGTTTTGCTCCCAATATGTTTCATACCAGCTCATACCTTCATTTTCCCTCTCAAAATGCACAGGCAGCACATTGCACTTGATTTACAAATTCATTTGGAGTTTACAGTTTCTCTACCAAGCTGTGAGGAAGGAGACATTTATCTGATGCTGCCCTGGCTGGCAGCATCAAGGCATTTCTCATAGATAGTAAGCAGGTTTGTTATTTAATAGTGCTCACGATGCTGTAGTATGCCAATATTATTTTATGTCCTCCACTTAGTTACTGTTTTTGTTTCTAACCGTATTCTGCTTTATCTTCAGTTACTTTCCACCTCACATAGATTGTGGCTCCTGTTCATTTTTCTCTGCTTTGTTTCAGACTCCTGAAGAATTGGACGACTCTGACTTTGAGACTGAGGACTTTGATGTCCGCAGCAGGACCAGTGTGCAGACGGAGGATGACCAGCTCATTGCCGGTCAAAGTGCACGTGTAAGTTGTGTATTGCTTCTGAGAATCTTGTGAAATATGGCCGAGCTCCATCTATTGCCTTTAAACTCTTTCGCTGGTAAATGGGCAAGTGTAACCTTCCCAGGGGAAGAAATGTACACACAGTAAAAATACACGCATTTATCTTCTAGGTGGAAAATTGTATTCACCTGGGCACCTCAGAACGGGAGAGCTCTTGAGAATGGTTAAATATTGACTTTACAGCCCTTTGTTTGGTGTTTCGGCTCCTGAGTTGAGTAAATGTATGGAGCATGTTTGACATTGGATTGCAGATAAAATGTTATTGCTTGCCAAATAGAATGAAATGTGCCTTTGGAACATGATATAAAATAAGAAATACTCTTTGATATCTCTGTCACAAAATCATTGATTTTTCTACAACAATATTGTAATACAAGCAAAACAACACATTTATTGATAGGTTTTATCACTTGCACTCCCATTGGTACAGTTGATGGGTGATTGCACATTATTTTGGCATCACAGTGAATAAAATTAATCAGTTTCATCTCTTTCCACGTTTGTGTGCAAGGCAGTTGTTGGAACTACATTACATTTCGGGAATCGATATTAAATCCTAAAGTCTGATTGAAATCTTTAACATTTCACTTGGTAGTGACATCGGTTTTCCTGTCCTTATTTGAACCACTGAAATTGTTTGAGTGTTTGAGATGTTGAATTTAGAGGTCAAGTTTCACTCAGAAAGCTAACTGAAAAGATTCTCAGCAGATAATAGGTCTGCTATTTCTTGCCCTGTTAATGGAAAGGGTGAAATAAAGTGTAAATCCAAGCTCTCATGTTCTTGGTTTGCAGCTGTGAGCCTCCTTTTTCCTTGAGTCATTATGTTCAGCCAGACAGACCAGCGCTGCCATTGTGTGAGCTTGTACCTCGAACCACTTTAGTCCATTTTACACTCAACTTAATTATAACTTTAGAGGCTAACAGCATTAAAGTAATAAGTTAATCTCAAGAATCCCTGGTGGCATAGTGCTCCATCAGTCCTTTTCCAAGCAATTTGTTTTGATCACCAAAGATTATCTGACTGTTTTGTTATGGTGCGTCTTTTCATTGTGACGTTGCCTAAACGGCTTTATTCAAGCTAAGGTGACAACAAAGAGCGAGAGAGCTCTCTATTTACCAGTAATGGAATGACCACTTGTGCGATGATATTCGATTTTCTTAGTCTTAAGCATCTGCCTCCATCGACCTGACAGGCCTATTTGCTGAATGTCTGATTACCCATTTGGAAGCTGTCCCTTTACCAAGCTGGGAATGTATAGAAATGGTTTAAAACACATTTACACATAGAATCAAGCTAAACAAATTCCCTTATCATTATCTTCTTCTAGTGACCGTGAATTGCATTTTAGTCTTTTGCTCTGATCACTGGTTCATCCCCATTCAAATTAGCTGTCTTCAAGCAATCATGTCTAATTCTATACAGTTAGTTGCATTTTTATGCAAATGTTTTTTTCCTTCAAAACAAACAAAATAAGCCAGTTTCATGATATGATATTTAGTTATAAATGAAGCATATGCAGGAAATGTTTGGGTTTTAAATGCGTAGTGAAGCCAATTCCTTTCACTGTCGTCTCAAATGCTCCACATACTGCTGCCTCCCAAGTGCATTTGCACGTATGGTCTCAGCAGCCATGTGTTTAGGTCCAGCATGCTAACTCTCCACGCTCTCCCTAAATCCTCCTCCAGGCGATCATGGCCCAGTTGCCCCAGGAGCAGAAGGCAAAGATTGCAGAGCAGGTGGCCAGCTTCCAGGAAGAAAAGAGCAAGTTGGACGCGGAGGTGTCCAAGTGGGACGACAGCGGCAACGACATCATTGTTTTGGCTAAGCAGATGTGCATGATCATGATGGAGATGACAGACTTCACCAGGTGAGCATTGACTAACAACCTGGCTCACTGCCACAGCAATTTATCTCGGAGGCAGGTGCGCCTCAAAAAATGAGAATACAGTGACGGGTTCCCTCAATATACAAACCTCAAAATATTCCTTTAATTACATCCATCAAAACATTTCAAGGCAATATTTTGTAATTATTTAGAGTTTTGGCTCATAAGTCATGAAACTACATGAAAATATTTCATTTATTTTGTTTGTTGTTTTTTTTTTCCAGTTCTATTCATATTTTAGCCTCAGAGGATTAAAGTATGACCCCAATTTTTCAATATTTTTCTCATCACTGCTAAACGCTGTCCCAGATTCTGGTATATTTGTGACACAAATACAGAAAATGACAAACCCTCAACATACATGGCATGTTTTTCTCGCATTGTTATTCCAGCAGCAGCACACTTGAAGCGAAATGCCTCCAAGACAGAGTGCATGTTTAAGTTAAGCCTCTGCGAAATACAATCTTGCCAATAAGCCTGCATTTTCCCCCCCCAACATCCGTCCATGTCTGCACAACAGCACGCACACCGTTTCACACTGCAGTTCATGCATCAATGCTCCTCATTTTCCCTAAGCAGCACTGTAGGTAGGAATTTCTTCTTGATTATTCTCCCTCCCTTCTCTATTCTCAACATGCACAGCATTAAGCATCAAGTCTCCCTCCTCCCTGGTACATGCAGATTTGTCTCTGTGCTGTGAACAATTCTAAACGGACATTGAACCACAGCGGAAGTGCCACAGGGAGGTCATATTCATTCTCATCAGTGAATTGTTGGGACAATAAAGATGGCAGATGGTCAAAACAAACATAGAATAACCCCAGGCTTCACAATGTTGCATAGGAAGTATGAACCATCTTTGCTGTCTGTATTTTTTCACAATTCCCCAACCAAAAGAAATAGCTAAATGTGATGTGTGTAACATCACAAACTGATTCAGACCTTAATTATTTACTGCCGTTTGAGAATTTGTATCATGATAAAACATTCAAATTTGTCATCATCATATAGGTTTTTCCTGACTGGTGAATTGGTGATTCACGTGTTCAAACTAAACTAAAATCATCTAACAGAGAACATAAGATTGCAATTTGTTTTTTGGCTTTGCTGCAGCGTTTTACATTTTACTGTTCTAAATTGAAGGCCTGTTAGAAATGTAAGATCAACTGTTTCATAACACATTCATGGGCTGTAAACCAGCTAACTAAATAGCCATTGAAGTGCCCTTTTTACATTTTGTGTGTTATCATGTGGGGTTTTGATGCCATGTGGCAACTTCCACACTTAGTAAGAAAGATTTGAAAACAGGTTCATCTCTCCATCACTGTCAGCAGCACAGCGTGTCGGTGTTGGACATTTTGACTCAATGTCTTGTTTTTGCGACTGACTGTATGGTGGAATGACTGTGCCTTTTTGAAATTTGCAAATGAATTAGTCAGAGGACATTTTGTGCCCAACTCTGAGTCACTTCCTGAACGAAGACGGGAGACTGCCTCTCCATCTTCATCATCTGAATGGGTCAAAGCACCAGTCACCTTGACTGAAGACGGGCAGAAGTACAGTTTGAAGACCCAACACACTGGGCTATTTAAAAAAGAATAAAAAATGCGTCCCATTTTAAAGAACAGAGGAAAAATGGCAAAATATTTCTGTTACGGCATCTGTTATTACTCATTTTTGAACACAAATAACATGGACTCAGTTTAGATTACCATTTACATTCCTGGTGTATCAAGTTATTGTGTTTTCTTTAAGAGGTTAAAGATAGGAGCAGCATTTATCTCAAAGTAAATTCTGGCCTTCAAGTAGGAATTTGAGTAGAAGGAAGGAGCACGTCCTCATTAAAACCCATTTTGTAGATCATGTATATTTCTGAGTGTATCTATGATTTTAATCAGTTTTACCTGCCCAAAAACAACAGAGCAAGACATACAGAAAAATCACATTTGCAAAGCAATGCGTCATGCTTGAAAGTTTTCATAATACCTTTTACAAAGATGAATCTCTATCCCTTACTGAGAGTAGAACTGAATGTTTCGAGCATTCATCAGTTGTATATAGCTATCCAAAAACATTTATTCTTAAGTGTGAAGACGAGCTTTTGGCTTTGAGAATGAATTTAGAAAATCTTTTGGTTGAGCTTTCGCTAAATGATGGTCCAATAACTCAAAAAGTAAACCTGATTATGTTCTTGAATTACTGTGTGAAAAGAGAACTTCTCTCATATTTTAAGTATGTGTGTTGACAGCTGGTCCTTCAAGGATTTAATTTAATTTCGTGATACTCTGAGACTGAGTAGCACTCTGCGTGTCTCTTGCGGAAGACGCATGGACGGGCAAAATATATATCTTCACATTATGCCTGCACTCTCGCATGCAATGGTTAGCACATGGAAGGTCAGTAGCTGGCTAATTCAGCTGGCGCCCAAATTATTGCCCTCTCAACCTTGAGCTGGCACAAAGCCCTGCCAAGGTTAATGCTGTATGAGGTAATTGATCTGGACCTCTCTCCTGACAAATCTGCAGATAGTGAGAGGGATTCTTGTAGGCTCCTGCATCACTTATGGCGGCATGGCAGCTCTCATGAATAAAGCATGTGTGGCTCAGAAACATGCAACATATTTGGGAGCCACCTGTCAGTTTTATGTTGCAGAGGGCTCGGCTCACACACATCTGGAGGTCGGCAGCTGTCACCAAACCGAAAACCCTTCGCCTTGTCCTCATGTATAAACCCGATCTGAACAATCTTACAAGGATATCGTCTTGTCAGAAGTGGTATTGTGATGGCATTCCCCTGCTGCTTCTATAGTTCACCCCAGTTGTCACAGGGACACAATCACAAAGCTGAAGACAAATCTGTTTTTTTTTCTACCAGAACTGCTCTTTTGAGGAAGGACATGAGCAAAAGTTGGTTCCTGTTGTATTTGTTTATTGTGGAGTGATTATTTTATTGGGGAAAGCTGCAGCATTATACTATCAACACTCTTTAGGTTAGTAAAATGCCAGATTTTTTTTCTCCTCCAGAACGCATCACAATGCCTCCAGCTCTGTCTTCAGGGCTTGAATTGTCCCCAGAGAGCTCCCAGTATGCGCTCTGACGCATGGCCTCTTCCACAAGGACTTGAGTTTGCTTTACATCAGAGCGGCTGAGGGAGAGCAGGAGCAGGGACGAGTTTTGCAATGGGAGGGGAGGGAAGAGGAAGCGAGAGAACAGAACACAAAATTCCATCTGTTCTGGGTTGGATGGCTCATTTTTTAGCCTGGAGAGAGCAGCTTTGAATCCAATTTATGCCTCTTGCCAACTGTGTCCCAGAGTCCCTGGAGGGAGCAGAAAAATGGCGAATAGCTGACGAGCTTTACTGTGGGTCAGGTCAGGGCTGCGCTGACCTGTGCTGGGACGGGATCCACCGGACTCCAGAAGGGTCAAGGATAGATGTGCAATGTTGGGGCAATGGCCAGAGCCTCAAATTGAATTGGACTATAATCTCTCTTCTTTCAATTTTCACTTTTTTTTTATTCATCACACTCATTTCGAACCTGGATGAAAATGGACGCACAGATGAAGACCCCGCGAGTGTGATGTGTGATGATTTACAGGCCGTTCAATATTCTCTGTCCGCAGACGTTAAACCATTTCAGTTCAAGTCTTGGCCTCCTAATAAAGCCTTCAAAGCTGCTTAAATGAAGGGGCCCAAGCAGACTGCAGTGAGAGTTTTCTGTTGTGATACAAAGCATATGCCACTGGTGCTCGCTGGCCTCCTGAATCTGGGTTTCTCTAGCGTACCCAAGAATCCAAGTGCTGCCAGTATGAGTTTCAAGCCTGTTCCCAGTTTATCCTGCCAACACAGTTTTGTCATGCTAAAGCACCAAAACAAAGAGGCTAACATCCGGTTTTTGTGAGAGACGTGATGGTACAGCGTCATGGTTGTGATTCCAAAATTAAATTCAAGTGAAATCGGTCGCTTTTCATTCAACGCTTCACAAAACGCGCTGAGCAGAGCGCTTATATTTCTTTAGCGTCCCCCCGAACTGTTCCCATACATTCTTGAATCTGACCGCAAAACAACCCTCCAAAACAAACAGCCGTATCACGACTGCGATGCCGCTCCTGCATATTGGATGAATCGGGAGTAGATCAAAAACAGCGACTGATCTGTTCCACGTTCTTTCCTCAGGGGGAAAGGGCCACTGAAAAATACGTCTGATGTCATCAGTGCTGCCAAGAAAATCGCCGAGGCAGGATCAAGAATGGACAAGCTGGGTCGCACCATTGCTGACAATGTAAGTCATAATGAGCCTTTATCCCTCTGGGTTTCATTGCGTCTACACCCTTGTGTTATCCACCACATTACATAATTAATGCTGTAGTGATGTTGCACAGTGACATTGTTGGGAATAGATAAATTAGAAACAAGGGCAGTAAGATCAAATACCTAAAGAAGGACCTACAATGTAAATATACAGCGCGTATGTTGTTAGAGCTACCAAGCAGCACTGATAAAAGCATACGTTACATAAAGCCTTTTCCACTTGTCCTATAACTTGTCAACCATTGTATGTTTAAATTTAAACAGTGACTATATTGTACAAAAACAAGCCATAGTGTAACTATGATATCATCACATGCAGATAAAGCCACACACGCAGTAAATCACACAATACATCCCTCCAGCTCATTCAGCCGGCACAAGGTTAAACGGCAAAAAGGCTCTTTCATCACTGTGATGAACATTATCATCAGAAAATTTGCTCTTCTCCGTTTATTCATGAATATTCTGATTGTAGTTCACAAGTTACAACATGGATGTGGTGTTTTGGCAAGTTTTGCATTACCCAAATGCCAATTAATTCTGTACTGGCATGGCTTCATCCTGCAGTGATCACACTGAGTTTGAAAATCAAACTTTTCATTCAGATTGCGCCTTGATACCGCTCCCATTTGTTGTTATTTCGTCTTGACAGCACTGTTTGTATGAAGATTTAAAGACTTGAGTCAGAGGCAAACACTTTTCTTTCTGGGTCCTTTCCAAATTGTTTCTGCAAAAACGGACAAAAAATCCTTCAGCACACGTCCTTTCTTCTGCTTTTTGTTTGACTTCACACAGATTTGTTTTGAATTGCTAGTTCAGGGGCAAATCCGACAAGTACACTCGCACAGTGGCGCTCTGAAGGTGTTACCAAATGCTGTGACTTGTCTTTCCGCGAAATAACCCCAACTCCTCTTTACCAATTCTCCTAATGATCAAATGCATTCATTCTTCCATCTCCCACTCCCCAACTCCCACTTCCATCATCCTTCCACATCTCTTTCTTACCCCGGAGACTGCAGTCCTTGACACAAGGAAACACACATTCAATTATCCATGGCCTCATATTTCACTTAAATACTTGCACTGTACCGCTCCTCAGGGAGACACTGTACATGATTTATACCCCAACTTATTCATGTGCCATCTCTTAGTCAGAGACTTATTGCTTCTGTGTCTGCAGTATGTACACATTTTGTTGTTAAATCATGGAAGACTTAAGTTGTGATGTTTGCTACAAGATGTGCTTGTCAGATTGAAGCCTTCTCCTGGAAGGACATGGCTTGCTTTTGTGGTTGAGATGGATCAGCTGTGGCTTCCACTTGTATCTAGCAAGGAAGCACGCAAGCACGCACTTGTGGGATGCTCGCAGTGAGATCTAACTTTTGATAAGACTTGTTGGCTTAGCCAGCCTTTCTGGCACTGGTAACTTTTTGACTGTTAATATATTTGCATAATCTAAAAGCTGCAGAATCACCCGGTTTGAATGAAGTATTCCAACCAAGATATATTAATTTACCCTTAAATGCACAAGCATATCTATGTTTTTGTATTGGAATAGTTGCATGCTCGTAAACAGCGTTTAGTTGCTCATTCATGAAGCAAAGGCTTACAGAATCATCCACATCTATCAATACTGACAACCTATAGCCATATGTGTTTGACTGTTGACTAGATACAGTTTTTGGTGAGGTTTAATGGAAATGTGTTTAGTAATGAGCCTTTTCCTGATTTTCAGTGCGAGCAGTGGTTTCTGTTATCTGATCCTCTACTTGAAACAGCTACATTTAGTTCTCTGCCGAGTTCCCTCCCCCATAGTCAGACATAATGAGCTGCTGGCCTCCTTGAGCCCTGTACCTCTGATATTTTATTTAATGTGCCCTCCGATTTTATAATATTACAGACTGACGTCGATCACAAAGTAACAGTTTTACCTGTACTGACCTAATTGCATTTGAATCATGCGAATAGGGAATAAGCTGCCCAGGAGAGCGACTCTTATATGCATCACTGCTGCTTTTGAAGATGCTTATTCACTTTAATGAAAACAGTGTTATCCCCCAAAGAAAACAGATGGGCAACCGTGCAGGTGTGAGAGCGTGCGTATCTGTATGTGCGTGTGCCTGTGTGAGCGCGTCTGTTGACTGGCGTGTCTCTCTGCAGGCACATGTGTATGGATGTGTTAGATTTAGGCGACTATTACCCTTGTATGCTTGTAGGTACTCGTGTCTTTATCCCTTTTGTGTACATGGGGTTTTTTCTATTTTGTTTGCACACACAAGTAGAGGATTGGGTGGTTTGAAGCACTCAAAGTATGAATAAATGAAGAGCTCTGGCTGTCGAAACAGAAGTCTTTGCCAAGTGTGAGGACCCCCTTCAGCCTCTGAACCCATCCAGCTGTCCCTCTTAGCCTTTCTCTCTCAGCAGAGACCAAAACACTAGCAGACCAGGCGACACTCACCCATAACACATCAGCCAGGGCTCCCAGGGATGGACATGGGGCGGAAGAGAGGAGAGTGATGGAGAGATAGGAGTGGGATATTGAAGGGGCAGTGCATTTGTGTGGAGAGAGGTACATTCCTCCTGAGAGATGAATCCATTAAGAGTGCTTCGCCTTTTAATTAGCAGCATAATTGCCAGGTGGCAGTGTTTTTTAAAATGTATTTACACAGGCAGTTTATATTTAGGGCCATATCTCCGACAGAGCAGGAGATGCCATGGGCTGAGCTACAGCAAAGGCATGGTACACTGGGATGGTCCACATACTCCAGCAGCCAGAGCTGAGTGAATCGCTACCAGGATGCTCACATACTGACAGATTCAGAGGAGCAAAGGCAAAGCTGGGACTGCTCATTAACCTAGGCATATTAATCACTTGCGCTCTGTGCCTCTGGCCTGTGAAGCCTGTGAGGGTTTGCTCCTCATATAAAACACATTGGCAGATGGTCCCAGACTGATAGCACAGCATCTCACCCTACATTTTTCCCTCGCAAGACTCTGTCATGGTGTGTTGTGCCACGTGGAGGTTGTGCTTACCACACATGCAGGTGGACACAGTCTTGTTGTGGGTATCTGAAAATCTGTTAAATATGTGTAATAGAGCCCCATGAAATTTTAAAGAAATGAGTGTAGTGCAGAGATGAGCTGCAGGATTTAGGTCATTGCTGTACAAAGGTCTGCACTGCAGTTTATTAAGAATTTATGACCTTCCTCTGCAGGGCACCTTATGAGAATTCCATCTGAGTGGGGTGGTAAACAAATAATGCTATGTAATTGAGATTTATAATGCAAATGTGTTAGCCACTATGTAGCCCATAAATTTCTGCCGCTTGCCTCCTCACCACATAAACACTCGCATGTACACACACAAACACGTGCACATAAAATAAGGCTTGCATATTTAGAGAATGGGCATGCGCTCGCTGTGTGTGTGTTTGTTGTGCAAGCTTTATTCTCATGATGTATACTGACATACAGAGTGTAGTTTTCCAATTTGCATTCAATCAGTAGAGATTTATGGTGATCCATGGGCTCTGTTGCTGGTCACAGTCTAATCCCAGCTCTGGCCCTAGACGCTTTACAGCAGACAGGGCTGTAAATTACCTACTGCAGCAGAGAAGTAAAATCACCCAGAGAGCCCACAAATTCTCAGCTCAGCAGTTCAAGGGTCAGCCCACAGCCAACTACAGTTCAGTCCAGCCAAGTGAAGCACGTTGACTTTTATCAACTCTCCATTGATTGCTTGAAAAGGTATTTATCCTCAGTAATTAATATTTTTAATGGATTTTAGGTGATCCCGGATGCCCTCTGGCTAAGAGCTTGGCTTTGATAAAGTAGGACCACAACAACAACCATGTGTCGATGATGCAAAGTTTAGAGTTTTTTTTTTTTTTACCTTCTCACAATAACTTTATACAACAGGATAAGAGAAACAACAGGGATAGACTATTGGCTAATACCCCAAAGATCATAAATTGTGCAGGTTTCCTGGGTACTACTTGACAAATGTGGTTCCCAACACAGAGGTTAGAGGTTATTTCAACAATGCCCACTCAGAATGAGCCAATAGAAGCCATGAAGACTTCCTCGTTTGTCAGCAATGTGATTGTAACACACTCTGCGAGACAATGGCCATGGGACGCTGGGAGCAAACTCTGTTTGCAATATCTGCACAGTTTAGGTCACTCGACTGTTTTTCACAGTGTGCGAGAAAGTGGTTCACATCATCAAAAATACACAGGAGACTGCTGGTTGCTGAGTTGAAGATCTCCAGGTAAAAATATGAACGTGCAGTGTTTCAGCCAACCCACACAGCTTTGACCTACACAGACTTGTATGCTTGTGTTTGCTACATTTTTTATCGCTTTAAAAAGTGTTTAGACTCTAATGTTCTTTCACTTCAGATATCCATTTTGCTTGCATGTTCACCAGTAAAACGCCGGAGTGACAGGTGTAGCATGAACATTAAAAATTTATAAGAGCAATTTAAAAGGTCCCCCGTGGTTACTTTTTTTCCCTGGTTCTTTTTCTCACTTTCTTTTTGGCTGGCTCCCAGCTTGATTTTCTCCTGTCATACCCAAACGCTCTGTCTGCTTCAATGTCATATTAACGCTCCCAAGTGCCGCTGTGATTGAATTGGCCTCATCCAAGGATAGAGCATCTTTTTAGCGGCTACAGTGAGGAGATCCGGCTATCACCGCTTAGCATGAAATGAAAGTCGGTTGGTGAAGGTAGTCCGTGGCAGATTTATTTTTAGCCTCCAGCATGAGTGAAATCTGCTCCAGACGGACCCAGTCAAAAAAAAAATTGACTTTACAGTTATTGTTGGCTGCAAGGTCTGTTAATCAGGTTGTATACAAAATGCACTGGCATACTTCACCCCATCAGAAGTGTTGCAAATGTGAAGTCTACTTCTCAAGGTTTTATCCAACAGTATGGTTCAATTTCATCCCTGACTGCCAGAGTGCCCCAGACTGAGCACATGCTCTTAATAAATATATATATATTTTTTTAAAATTGCCAAGCTGCGTGTTCTGGTGGTTTGTTTCAAATATTTCCTTAAACTTCTCCATGAATCCCATGCTAACTATTTGCCCTGGAGGCACTAAGCCCACTTCTATAGTTCATACATCTCCACATTCCCGAAGCCCCCGTGGCAGTCTCGATGTGTCGTGGTACAAAAAAGTTCCCAGTGGCTGCTTGTCCTGAAGGTCTTCTCTCACGCTTCGCACAGTTAATCATTCACAGTCCTCCACCATTCACAGCCTAAACCGGATTGTTTTTTACCTCTCCTCCTTTTTTTTTCTTGTGTGGAAAAGTTTGAAAGTGTCATTTTTCCTCCATTTCAGAGTGAGCAGTGACAATGAAATAACTTTTTGCTCCTGCAGGGGTTGTATTTTATTTATTTTCACTTCAAAAATCAACAAAATAGCTTTTTGCCCAGGGTGGCCAAACCTTTTGTATACAGCTGTATATGTCAGAGCACTAAAGCTGCTTGAAGAAGCACGCTTGCTGGTCTGACGTGTCGGATTACTTTTCTTCCCTTCAAGCGATGGGGATCCACTCATAAACCCACAAAGTCACCCTCACCTGAATGAAAGTCCTTTTGTGTTTGCTTGAGCTCAACCTCACGCAGTGGCAGGAGAACAAATTAGCATGTCACAGAACAAGGTGATGTATAGGTTGAAAGTATCACTTATCGTGTTTTTACTCTAACTTTCTCACTGTACTTATTTGTGTTTCCTTGTCTAAATTCAGATAATTGCAGGCGTGTGAATGGAACCATGTTGTTGGTATCTTTTGCAAGGCTTACGGCAAAGCAACAGCAAGCAGTGGTGCCAATAAATACAACAAATAAAAACACTCAAAATCCCCTTACTTAGATCTTGAGGACAGTAGTTGTGTAAATTCTCCTGTGACAGGAAGTGAATGAAAAACAAACGTATCATAAAACACTTCTACGGGTCCACAGCCTGGTGGCACTTCCCAACA
Source organism: Malacoctenus triangulatus (assembly GCA_032274725.1). Taxonomy (NCBI): domain Eukaryota; kingdom Metazoa; phylum Chordata; class Actinopteri; order Blenniiformes; family Labrisomidae; genus Malacoctenus; species Malacoctenus triangulatus. The sequence continues at coordinate 3,645,773 of JAUESE010000056.1, read as the reverse complement.
GGTTGCTGGCCGAGACACATTAAAATGCTGCTCCGTCAGTAAATATTGGAAATTGCCATTTCCTCTGGGTGATGCGTCCAGAAAGGTCAGCGCCGGACGGCGGCAGCTCAGTGGCTCTGCCTCTGTTCCCTGCTCTGTATAATGGAATTCAGTGGAACCGCATGGCATTTGCAATGATGTGACCTGACAATCCTGATCATCATTTATATCCATGATCGTTCCTCAACAGAAAGCACAGAGAGCAAGTTTTGTTCAACATCCTCTATTGACATTCTTATTACGTCTTTTTTGGGCTCCTGCACTGTGGGTTTTTTTGTTTTTTTTTCTTCCGGGAGGGAAAGATGTCTTTTGTTTGCATTGTGTGCCAAAGCTCCTCCAGAGCAGCAGCCTAAATGCTAAGGGATGCAAATAAAGCAAAGAGCTTCCCACTCATTCACAAAGTGAAACCGTCGCTGACATGCAGCATATTAAAAGTCATGTGAGACTGAGAGGAGAATCTCTGAAAGGAGATTCAATCAGCGAGTTGGAATAATAATCTACGACTCTTTGATTTGACTTCACCTCTTTTTTCACCCCCTTTCTTTACTCCTGGAAAAACTACTTAAAGCAAACAGTACAGAGGCGAAAGCAGCTCAACAGGAATCATTGACATCTCTGCCGCTGCTGCCGGCTCCTTCCTGAAAGATGGTGACTCACCTTTTCTATTAGTTTGCCTCGAAAAGATATCCAGAGTTGCGTGATGAAGTCCCTAGTGCACCTTATTCCTGCTTTTTTGCCATCTTTCAATAGTAGCTGACCAAGCAAGGTTACCTGTCGTGGTCCGTAACAGGCCACACAGCCCACAATAAAAGCAAGCGGCGATATGAACAGATCCCCGAAGAAACATTTTACAGCAGCACTCAGACAAGACGTACCAAAAAAAAAAAGGGGGGGGGGGGCAGTGATGTGTTGTAACAGAAGAGGTCACGAAGTCTTTTTCACGCTAGAACAGATTCTGTCTTGTGAAATGGAAATGAATTGTTTAAATAGTGAGGTTAGATCCTCGACTTGACTGCTGAGTCGTGGTGTTTTGCACAGCCTGCAGATACAATGCGAGTATAGGAAAAACAAATGCACCAAAGATATGTGTTGTTTATTGTTTGTACGATCGTTTCTTCATTCCGAGAACGCAGAGATTCCTCGGGAGAAATATGACTCACCTGTTAATGCACGTGATGCCTGGAAAGCTTTCAGCAGCAGAGCAAATGCAGTTAGAGGAGCCACTTGTTTGTGCTTAGCCTTTGAAACAGCCCTCATATTGAGGCTGCCGCCCGTGTCTAATCACACGCGGGCTTCCATTTGCATTACTAAAACAATCCAAGGTGTTTTCGTCTCTTCCGTGTGCGACTTGTGTATTCACATGTCACAGCCAGAGCAGCCTTGCAGAGTTTCCTGAGTGCCGAGTGAAGCCAGCAGCTGAGCTGAGTACGAGCACAAGTGATGCTTTCACAGCGCTCTGCTCTCAGCCGTCTGAATACTTCCCCAAGCCTTCATTAGCATGGCTGCTGCATTCAGTCTCATCACAGGTTTTTTTTGCTATTGCATGTGTGCATCTGTGTGTGTGTATGTGTGCGCACGCACACACACATCCCCCCCTCCTTTTCTTTCTCTCTCACAGACTAACACATCCCTTCCAACTACAGTTGGATCGTCTTGTCTGCGTTTCTTCTCCCCAGTTGGACCCCCCCCCCCCTTATTTACTCCTCTGCACCGCCCCCCCTCTGGCTCACTTCATCGTTGCCTATTTCTCTGCTTCTTTTCCCCGTTTTTTTATAACCTTCCTCCTTTCGCTCATTTTCCCTGCTCTAACAGCCATGCGTTAGCCCTCTCCTGGATGATGATCGTCCCCTCCAGCTCTCTTTCCCCTCATCTCCTCGTGCATACCTTTCTTTAATAGAATGTCAGCTCTCACATCTCATTCCTCTCTATTTGACCTGTCCTCCTGGTTATCACAAATGAATGGAGTGGTAGAGAAGACATAGGCGAGACAAAATTGCGAATTGCGAAGGGAATATATCTTTTGATCAATCCAGCTTTTATTGTAATTTCTTTTTTGGTGTTGGACATTTTTTAGGTTTCTATAGGTTGCTTGTGTGAATGTCTGTGGTTATTGTGAAAGCATGTGTTGCTTGTTTTCTGAGTTCCATTACTCAAATGAATACTGTGTTTGAATGAGCCGTTGTGCCAGCTGGGCGGTGGGTAAATGCATGCATGCCTGGCTGTATGTCTGCTATATTCAGCTCTCTGTTCTCCCCCTCTGGATCCCGATGCACTCAGCTGGATTAAATGCCTCAAAAGTCCTCATCCTTCAGAATGTCCCCAAAAAAGTTGCGCTCTTAATGATGTTTCTCATTCCTCCAGCGACATAAAGAGCTCGAAAACCGTAGTTTTAGTCACCTTTTGTTCTTATTAGTGCGCTAAGGTAGTAATAAACAATTAGGAGGCAAGCATAATGCCTCTTTGTTTTACCTGGAGAGATGGAAACACTCCTTCACATTCAAATTGTGCCGCACTGACCCAGCCAGCACCGTCCTGCAGAGATTCCATCAATTAAAAGATTGGCTGCTCACCTTTTCCCTGCGCGCAGAATTAACGGCTGCCAAAGGACTCCTCCTTCAGACAGCCAAGCACCTGCAAACTCTTTAATTCTTGTATTTTAGCCTCTTTTTTTCCCCCTCTTCGTCTGCTCACACGTGGTCATACCAGTTAATTTCGAATGGAGTCAGTTTAGAGGCAGCCAGCCTCTGATTATTTGTTATTCAGCCAGTCTCCTGATCATTGCTGACATACCATTTGTTCTATAGGTCACTGCAATGATTCGATGTGAAGCCTCAGAGCCCCAACAGAGTGTTTACATCCTTCATTTGATGAGCAGCTAAGAAGAGTACTGTGGCCTAATTACTATGCTGGCAAGGGGCCGCTTGTTTAGCAAACCAGGAAACGAATGGAAATGGCGTTCCAAGGTAGAGCCCGAGTCTAATTATGATGCGACGAAATAATTCAAAAAGATTGCCAATGCTAAATGAGATGCGTTTTTGTGGGGCTCTTCACATCGTGCCACTTTCAAGTAGGCTTTATGTTAATTTATTGGCTTTCTTGAGGTTGATGGATTTTTTATGACTCAAATATGTAGTGTTTCCTGTTTCTAGCGGACTTTTGTTTATTGTTTTGCCTTGCTGGAAACCAAACTAAGAGGCTTTTTTTCCCCCCAGCTCGGTGCCAAATCTTTGGTCCCAAAATTGTTTTGCTCCACATTATGAGCCTTTTTCAGTCATCCCTTCCATTCTGTCTCAATTAATTGCATTTACTGAGGCTTGTCTGGTTGCTTTTCTGACTTGGTTCAGTTAGTTTGCACCTTCATATCCGTGGTCATTGCTCGAATGGTTCAAATGGAGGATTCTCCAACTTTAGGTGCCAGGAACGCAGATCAGTGACGACGAGAGTAGCGATCTTGAAGACATCACTAATGTGTGAACGGCGCCTCTGTGCACACTTTCAATCAAGCGTCGTCTTCCCAGAAAGACTTCACACAAAATTATAACCAAGTGATTGACAGCAGCATTTGCCTCCGAGTTGGATCCACATTCGGTGCGACTTGATCATGCTTAACCTTGTGAAGATGAGTTAGCAATCTTAACAGGTGGTGGGCGTGTGTTTGTCATTTTGGCTGGGAGCGCGTCCCGCGCGTGGGTGTCTGCCTTACCTGTCATCCTGCTACTATCTGATCCTGATAAAGTGGGAGCTCTCTGCCTCCTTACAAGTACATAAATATTCAGATTGAGTTGTGCCAGCGAGTGACAAATTAGATCTTTGTCCCACCTGCAAGCAGGTTGCACTATTACCGTCATCCTCCATGTGCTTTGAAATACACTGGTGTGTACATTAGTGATGTATCAGTGTAAGCACTAGTGTTGACAAATTTGATGTTATATTTACTCATATTCGGATTTTCTTACCCGTCCTTTGTGCGTCTACTCAAACTTTAAGAGAAGTAGAAATATCAAAGTTTCTGTAAACTTTAAAATGTCTGAAACTCCACAATTACTCCGGTTTAGCAAATCAAGTTTATTCTCCTTCAGAACAAAACTCCAGTGGGAAAACAAAGATTTTTATGCTGTTAGGTTTAAAAAACAAACAAAAAACAATTCAGAATTCTGCATGAAACTGGACGGTTTGAAAACTTTTTTTTTTTAAACTGAAATGCAGAATTTTGCTTTAGAAGTCGTTGAAATAGCAAATGAAGTATTGATCAAGAAAGAGAAAAAAAAAGATCATTTAAAATGTTTAGGAAAGAGTTTTTTCAGAAAGGCGAGTTTCTCGAATAAAAAATTGGAAAGGTGAAACGAACCATCAGGAGCTTCACCGTCGTTAATTTAACCGAGTCACCGTTTCGTTCCTAATGGCCGCGTCCTGTCGCTCTCTCTCGCAGTGCCCGGATTCCACCTGTAAGCAGGACCTGCTGGCCTACCTGCAGCGTATCGCGCTGTACTGCCACCAGCTCAACATCTGCAGCAAAGTCAAGGCTGAAGTGCAGAACCTGGGAGGAGAGCTGGTCGTCTCTGGGGTACATCCAGCCTCATCACACCTGCACACACTCACGTTCCTCACATCGAAGGATGAAGGTGTTCAGTTGAATAGGAGTTAGTGCCAGTTCTGTAGTTCTTATCAAAGATTACAGCCAGAAGTAATTGGATTCCCAATAAGATAACTACTGTTATCTAATGAAGCATATCACATTATGTTGTTTACATCATTTGAATAATCTGGTAACTAAGCGAAAAGGTTCAAAAGCTGCACACACACTTTGTACTTTAGTTGGGGCCAATCGATGCAAACAGAGCTGCATTTATTTCTGTGAGATCTCCACAGGATGCTTTTTATTTCCAGCTGGAAAATTTATGAAATCAATTTTGTTCATTGGCTACTTTCTAAAGGCCCAAAGTTTTATTATCTACTGTAGCCCAGATAAATTAAAAATACACAGGCTTAATGACATTGGCTGCTGGTTGTGATTAGTTAATGATTTATTCTCTAAATGGTCGTTTGCAACTTATATTTTAAATTGAATAAACAGATAAGAGAAGGAACGATGTTCTCTGTGCTGGTGAAAACCGACTGTTTCTGAACTTCTACAGCAGCTCAGATAAAACTCTGCGAGGCGGGCCAATGTTTACGGACCCCCTTTAAGCTTTAATTAACCACTTACTGGCCAGGGAAATTAATTAAAATACACTGCGGCGCTATGAAGGAAGTAATGAATTCCTGCTTCCTTTCTGTGGGGCTGAAATGAGAATATGCTCCCAACACTTCCACTCAAGTGTCACCAGTGTCTCCGGGGGCTACTACAGTGTGGAGATTAAATTAGTGTGACCTTTTTACTTATTCTAAAACTTTGTCACATATGTTTGTATGCCAGACAAGGGAATGGTTGTTAGAGCTCCTCCATGAATCCTCCAGACTTGGTTTGTCTCTGAAAACATGAAATATAAAACTGGAGGCCATCAGAAGGACGCAAACAGCTTCTTCTTCACTTGACATCACCTCACAGATGAGCTTATTAAAAATAACAGGCTCCCTGCCTCACCACTCTAACCCCCCCTCCCTCCCCCCCCCTCCCCCTCACGCTCGCTCCCTGCAGCTGGACAGCGCCATGTCCCTCATCCAGGCCGCCAAGAACCTGATGAACACGGTGGTGTCCACCGTCAAGGCGTCCTACGTGGCGTCCACCAAGTACCAGAAGAGCAAGAACATGGAGGCCCTGAACATGCCGGCCATCTCCTGGAGGATGAAGGCGCCCGAGAAGAAGCCGCTGGTGAAGCGGGAGAAGCAGGACGACGGGCAGACCAACCGGGTGAAGAGGTCCTCGCACAAGAAGCACGTGAACCCCGTGCAGGCGCTGAGCGAGTTCAAAGCCATGGATAGCATCTAGAGCCGCAGCAACACGACGAGGAGCGCTGAGTTTATATATAGATCGAGCTTATTGTTCTGTCAGAGGAGACAAATTAAAGGTTTTTAACATATTTCTTCAATCTTTCCATTGACAGCTCGCCTGTTTGACCCATTCTATTATTCCACTGCCTCGTTTCTATTCCACCTGTTCAGATGTGTTCTTGTCTGCAGCATTAACGGCTTCTTCTCTGGAAAATGCAGTTAGAGGGAATTCAACTGGACACAAGCGTTTATTTTACATATATAAATAAATATTAATGTTTCTCTTTCTTTCATGTACACGGGAGGAACTAGACTGATGATATTAGATATAACAACTAATTCCAGGAGGCTTTTGATGATTTAGTGTTCTAACCAGTTTTACAATGAAACTGTGTGGTCTCTGGGGGTCTGTCCACTATAATGTTTGATCATGGCAGGATATCTTTTGTACTGCGAATATCATCTATGCAAAATTACAGCTGCCTTATTTTAAGTGTAGTTAATCTGGAAGCGCTGGGCTAACTGGTAAGATTAAAGCAAAGAACCACAGTCGAGGGTTGTAGTTTTTTTTTTTCTTTCCACCTGTGAGTGTATTTTTATACGTTCATGCCGACTAAACATTTTCACTGTATGTCTGTGCGAGAGGTGATTTGTACGCCGACACGTTTTCTTTATTGACCGAAACATCTTTCATTTTTTTTGTTGAGTTTTAATGTGGACAAACCAAAGGTGGCAGGTTGTGTTTCCCTTCCACGAGCGCCGCGTTCGCTCCGTCGCTCATCCACACACTTCAGTCGAACCTTTTGCGAGTCAGCTGCGGCTCCTTTTGTGCGTCGGCGAGCCCAGTGGGCGCAAACACAAAGCAAAGCAGTGCGATCCAAAGCAGCTTCGTTAACTGTCACCCAGACCAAACACCTCCACCTGCTGAAGGCTTCCAAACAGAGGGATCAACGCGTTTTCCTTAAGACTTAAGCGAGACGGAGAAGCGACATCGCCGCCGCCGACGCCTTCGCGCTGCCTCATTGTTCTTCTTCCTAAGTTTGAAGACTAATCGAGACTTTATGTCATGTACAATCCTTGTGAAAAAAACAAACTAGAAACAACTTGCCAGACGTAGAGCTTTAAAGAAAGATGCTTCTGGGTTTTTTTTGTGTTTTATACTTTTCGTAGAATGCCTGCGATGGAGTTGCCGTGCGCGGCGTAGTGTTTTGGCGAGGCTGCGTCGGTGTTGGGCCTGAAAGCGTCGTGCTCCTCTGACATCTGAGAGCTTCCAGCAGGGCGACAGCGTCCGCTCAGCTGTTCGGTCCAGGAGTTTAACAGCAGGAAGAAGCGGTGCGAGCGCTCCGCAGCAGGTTTCCCCTCCCTGACTGTGCTGTTTGGATGTGAATCCTGAGTGATAATGGAACTACTTTGCCGTGGATTTGTTTTTGTAATTGACTTATTAGTGCACACAGTTCTTATATAAATGTGCCTGCTTTATATCACAATAAAGACCTAAAAAGTAAACAATTGTTTGTTCTTTGAGTCCAGTCTCCATCTGCTCTCTCCAGCC
>JAUESE010000056.1:3551582-3564538 GCA_032274725.1 Malacoctenus triangulatus | reverse complement strand
CACCGCATCGTTATGAAGACATCTGTATAAAGACAACATCCGTATACAGGAGAAAGTAGAACTTTCCTATAAACTTCCAGGGGGCTCATGTTTAAGCTATTTGCACCAATTTTTTGAAAGAATGTAAAACAGGAAATTGTAGTTTTTTTGACACTTGTGTCACAATACTTGGAGTCACAGCGTCTGCAACTCATTGTCTTGACACAGAATCAAAAAATATTCCTCTTTTTTCAAACCAGTTGAGGAGTTTCCATGATGAGAAGAGGATGTTTGTTGAGCTGTGAATTAGACGCGTGACCGAAAGCTTAAATCTCCCCAACTTCTGTGACCAAGGACAAGAATCAACCTGGAATAAACTAATGCACTTACTTCCCTGTCTGCAGATGAACGTTTTCTTTAAGCCGTCGATGTGCACCGCAGAGGCAAATATGTTAATATTCTGGTTTCATTGTCGCTTTGCCATGATGGACACATGGCTATGCTGATTAAAAGAAGCTGGGAGCAAAATGCATAAAAATAGAGGCAGGTTGCAATGCGATAAACCCCCCAAATGATGGTGTGTGTTTGTTTTTCAGCGTCTAATAATTGCTGTTGCAGCTGGAGAGCAGAAAAAGGTTATTGAGGATAGAAGAAATGACGCCGGTGAAATACAAAGCAGCAAGTCTGCATTATAATAAAGACTGAGGGTTTAGGTAGCACAAGTTTCCTTGTAACACCTGAATGTAGGCTGCAGCGCAGTATCTCTGTAGAGTCATGTTCGTATTTGATAACACACGTTATTGAATCTCACTGTAAAGCTTCGTCCTAGCTGGCCAGCAGACTGCCTCAATTAGATCATCGCCATAAAAATGTATGTGGATGCATCTCGCAGTTGGTGGTGTGTTTAGATGTGGATCAAAATGGTCCGCTGGGTGTGTTTCACTCGGCTCGTGGGCAAATACGCCCTGCAAGCTGGTTACACAATCAAAATTTCCTTTCCAAACAAATCTACAGTCAACATCTATTTCGTATTCCTGTGGTCCGTCGCAGCTTTCGTTGTGTTTGCGCTGTCAACAATGCAGAAAAAAATGTGGTGAATGTTATGCTTTGTGATGTAAACAAGCATTAAAGGGACTGGTAGCACCGCTGCAGAGGGGGGGAGTTCCCGACGGCCTGGTGTCTTAAAAACATGTGCTGATGCTCACAAATCCACGCCGACCTTGCTCAAAGTCAGCGGACGCGCGCCGCACTGTCCGAAATGTGCCGGAGTTTATTGTGCTGTACAGCAAACAAGTCCAGCACGATAACAAGCCGACGGAGGCGACGGAGGGAGGGGACGTTACGAGATGCGAGGGAAACGTTACTGCAGCAGGGCGGAGGTGAAAAATATACAAGCGGCGAGACGGGTGAGAATTAGCCCGGCTGTGCTGCTGCTCCCTCGGGTGCTGCGCAACACAAAACACCTTGCAGGGCAAAGATAGTGGAGGGGCACAATCATAGGAAAAGCTGTTTATCTTTGATTTCCCTCAATCAGTAATCAGACCGCTGTTTTCGTCAATTATTTGCCGCTGTTTGACAGCTCGTAAGCCCGTGCCATCCAACACAATGCTGAGCCCCATAAAGAAAGGCAAATCCAGACTTTATAGGATTACCGACTCCCTCATAAACTAGCAACTCGACACCCTCCTGAGCGAATATTCCATTTATAGGATTTATTTTGCAGATCCCAAAATGGAGTTCACCGCTTTGCTGAACCTAAAGAGATCATATGACGGAGCCCCCGATGTCAACGGCGTGCTAAGCTCCTCAATATGCATCACCTCAGCTGACACCGCGAGAGGTAAATCAGGTGGGCCATCAATACAGCGGGGGAGCGAATTGAACATGACCCTAAACGTATCCGATGATAGATCGCAGAGAGGGGGTAAAAGGGGATATTACTGATTACTGCGTGGATACAGCGCATAATGCAAATACAAGTGATAGTCATTCCCAACCAGCAGTTGTGCGTTTTCCCCCGGAGGCTACATGAAAGGATTGTGGGGCGGCTCGACTGATCCGAGAAGATTAAAAGTTATACCCACATATTCTCCTTTAAAGAGAAAAACTAAAGTGCCAAATAAGGTGGCAAAGTGCTGGGAAATTGATCTTTAATGAATGTATGGCCCCCTCTAACCCGCGTGCAAGCAGCCGCGGCCGCGAGCTTCCCATAACTCACCAGGCTGAGCCAATTCCAGTAGGCCGTGCCACTGTGCCATTGAGAATTTATGAAGAGTATTGAACAAAGACGCAGAAAACTGGCCAACTAAGAATAATAGTTTGATTGCATTGGAATTTAAAAGTTTAATGGCTCTACGGTGGTTTGTCCCGGGTCTAAAAATGTGTGTATGAGGTCAACTGGTAACTTTATAAATGTGTGTTGAGCCCTTTTTAAACCAGGTTGAAAGTCGACCAGTTTAAACAGTCAGCTGGATCCAATCATTTGAACTTTTTACCAGTTTATCAGTAAATGTGAAGATCAGAACAAACACAAAGAACTCTGCTGCCAGTGAAAAGGAGATTGACACGTTATCACATTACACTGAGCCCACTCATTCCACCCAGTCGAGAGTTTGTAAGATGAATGAAAAAGATTAAAACTTTTGTCTTCATCAACACAAAACATCAAAGGGGGATGAAACTTCCAGATCAAAAGCAGAAACCCAAGTATTTGACAAACATTGAGCAATTTTGCACCTTGGGTTGAATATTTTTGAAACATTGCAGTGTTTCCTCTCATTTGTATCTTTGGAGCTAAACTTTAAAGGCGAATAAAACAAGACCCCTCATTCTTATATGCAGTTTCTCTTCTTCCTGTATCTTTGGAAGTTGAAATGAGCCAATAAAACCGGCTCACACTGTGTCTTCCCCTTTACAAATCCATCTTTTCATCTTAAATCAAACCCTGCGAGAGCGTCTGACTGATTTATGTTTCGTCGCAACGCGTGCTGTTTACATTCTATCGTGTATTAATTTATAAGTGAGACTTCCCCATGCTGCACGTGGCATTGTTTATGTATAAGCTTCTGGAGCCACATGTCAGAACTGTTTGCCTTTCCCAGGAGTGGTGGTAATTGCCAGAACTGGGAGGGATGCGAGCTGCTCTCCCCCACCCCTCCCACCCCCTCCTCTACTTCCATATTTAATATGCCCCCACGTATGATTTTCAGGACACAAGAAAATATGTACAATGTGTTGAAACGACACACATTAGGCTCCTGGCTTTGTGCCTCAGAATGACGTGTGGGCTGTGCTGAAGCAGAACATTTCCAAGTGTGTGAATAATTTTGAGCTCAGGATGATAACATCTAATTAAATGAGTCAGTGGGAAGGTCTGCTTTACTCATTTGTCTGGATGCCTTTAATGCCAGAGCCTATTATTCCTCACTAACAGGGCATTTTCCTGTACTTTGATGATATCACTAATGATAACGTGCAGCATAAAGCTTCTATGTGCCTTCTATACATTTGCATTTGGTTGTCATAATGGTTCCTGCCACTTTCATATGACAGTATATTTCCATAAGGGGCCACAGAGCAGCCTGTTTGTTATGGGATGACACGGGTACCGGCAGGCGTTACAGCGCGGCGTGACAGATGTTGGAATATTCACATCCGTTTCTCTGTCTTTCTTTCCGAGTCAATATCATTGACTCGCTGCATTGAAGAAAAATCAATGTGTGCGATGGTATTGTGAATTCTAGACACACCGATCTCCACTGCAGAAATGTCTCCTGATGACTCGAGACGGGCGCTGCGAGTGAAAATTGCACATCATCGAGCAGCCAGAGTGAGGGATGCAAAAGGAAATAAGTCAAGGTGAAATCAAGCTTTTCTCGACGCCGTCACGTGTGTCAGAGGCAGCGTGCCCTCTTCCCTGGGTGGAAACGCACACACACGCGCACACACACACACGTCTTTGCATGGAAAAGCCAGGCGACGATGGTGAGGTAGAGGAGGGTGAAAAAAAAAGGAAAAACAGATCAAATATTGTGTGCTTTCTCTACAGTCATGTCAATATGAGGGTAAGTGACTGCTCAATATTCTCCACCGACCTCCAAAATGATGAGAGGGGGGTGATGTAAGAGTTACAACTGCTGCAGTGTATTAGGGAGAGAGTTGGCGTCGGGAGGAGGTGAGGGGGGAGTGAGGGCGGAAAGACGAACCGACGGACGGATTCGGAGACAAAGAGCAGGGAAGATGTTTAGCGGGAGCCTTGGAGAATAATGTTTACACGACTGTTGTGCTTTAATTTGCTCCTAATGCACTCCCATCTACAGGCTGATCAATTATTTACACAATATTTTCCTTTTATACTTAAGTCATGCCATTTAGCTGGATGAAAAAAAGAAACCGAGCCACTAAATGCCTTTGGTTTAATTCGAGCTCTGTGCTCGGCTTTATGATGTATTCAGGCTTATCAGACATGCTCTGCCCACACTGCTTGTGTTGAGTATCAGATCACAATCCGCAGTCAATGGCTTCTGCCGTGCTCCGCTCAGCCCCGCGTTCTCGGGGGAGCACTCCCCCACGCAGAGCAGCAGATTCGGTTTCCCAGCCGCGTGGGTCTGCGCCGAGGTGACCATTTGATAAAGTGCCGCTCTTGTGCGAAACTCATTAACAGAACGTGATGTTGTTGTGTGGGAGGACACACGGAGCGCATTGTAAATGGCGAGCTTTGCCAGAGACGGTAACGGGCTGGTTTGGAGCTCCTACGCTGTCATGTTTTTTTTGTTTTTTTCCCCCCCTTCTTCTTGTTTTTCAATTTCGTTTCAAGTGTGTCAATTAGGACCGGGGTCACTGCTGGAATAGTTTGAACAGTCCGAGAGAAAAAAGTACCGAACCAATAAATATTAATAAAAAAAAAAAAAACCTCACCGGCGGGGATCTTCGCCCTCTACATTTTTGAGTTTGCTTCCTCGTTTCGTACTCGTGGAAGGGATTTCTGCAACGACGTCCCAGGAGGTGCTTTTGGGAGTGAAAAAGTATTATTGAATTACAATGAAATTGAACTCCAGACAGAGTGAAGTCTGTGGGGAAAAGGGACATAGAAAGAGAATAAATCAAAATGCCACAATAAATGCTGAATGTTTGCTCTATACCCAGAGAAGTGGAGCCCGGTGGCTTCCGCGGGTCGGAGTGATACCTCTTCGGGGACCCATAAAGAGATTTGTCAAGTCCCCGTGTCTTGATGTCAAGTGGGCGTTTAAACAGATCGAGGCTGCTCTCTGACCTCTTGTACTTGTCTTGTCAACCTAACTCAATAAACCCACCACCATCACAGCGAGTCGAGTAACTTTGACTGATTTTGAAGAAGACGCCTGCGCTGTTCAACTCTTTGAACCCACTGAGGAGAAAAATTGTCATCCATAGAGAATCATTGACCCTTCACTCTTCCTCCGCAGGCTTTGCCTCACATGTAGATTTATCACGATACCAATCAGGATTAGTGTAATGTGGAGATTAATTAAAGGATAATTCAGGCTTTTTTCATGAGGTTCAGATATGTCTGTAGCCTGGGATTTGTCTGCGTATTTATCAAACGGCCCAGAAATACTTAAAGGTATTATGCAGAAAGTTTGTCTAGGACCGAGAAATACTCCCAGCTTAGATAAACACGAGAGATAATTATAAAGCCTCCTACGGGCACATTAGGAAAAGAGCAGAGCGCATATGAGGCCATTTTATCACAGCGAATACAGAATTATGATGTCTTTTCTTTTAATAGTTGCTGGAAATGCAATGCATTGAAATCGTTATATCATGGTAATGGGATAAAATAAAAGCAGTTATTTCACTGATGAATACAGGATGAATGGCTGACTCTGTTTGTTTCATTTACAACCAGGGTGCGATTTGTAATAAATGCAAAGGGGAGACGTTTTCGATGAGTAGGTTAAAAAAAAAAAGAGGTTATCAGACAAAACAGTTGAGTCGAGGGTAGAAATGTTCTCTTTAATGAACAACACCCCCAAAGCATTACAACTGAATGTTTTAGTAAAAAAAAATTAGGTAATAAATGTCATGATGTAATGCAAACAAAATATAAAACAAGACCACAATATCGTTGCAGTGGTTGATGAGATTTCTACTTTTTTTGCTTCCAAAGTAAAAGCTTCTTTCCAGCTTCAAAAGTAATTAAATCAAGTGTACTTACGCAGCACTTTTAACAGATACAAATCAAATGCTTTCCAATAAAACAAAAGCATCGTAATAATACCAATATATAACAGTTCACAACATAAAACACAAACCTAATTAAAAGCCAGGCTGCATAAGAATCTCTTCAGCAGCTGAGGGTCCATTACTTGGTGGTAGGGAAGCATTGTGCAGTATGACTGCGACTTTAGAGGTAATCACTTGAGTTTCACATCTAAAGTGTGAGTGGTGACATTTAGTCATCAAATCCACATATTTGTTGTGTTTCGTCTTATCTGCTTCCAAAGTAGCTGCATTCGCAACAAAATGGAGGAACGACTTTATCCCCATTTTCACTTTATCACTTTATGAACTTGCAACCACAAAGCACAGCAAGTACAAGAGACCGCACACATCCAGCTGTGATACAGATGCACGATGCTGTTTTGTTTCCAACTCCTTGTTAAGGCGGACTTAATTTGTGGACCAATACATGAGACAATAGGCCTCTGTTATGCTGCTGCTTGTTTTGTTGTTGCGCTTTTATTCCCCCTGCTGTTCGTAATAATGGTGCGGAAGATGAAGACGGGGTTTGATGTCCTTTCCAAGCTGTCGCTTCTCTGGACCACGACTGTAACTAGTAGCACTAATGCAACTGAGGTAAGATTGTGACTATGTGAACAGGTGAGCAACCTCAGTGGATTCGCACGCACGCACGCACACACACACACAAATGAGTTGCACACGGCTACTTTACTGGTAGATGCTCTGGATCGCTGTGAAGAAACAAACAGGAGATCTCTTCATGCCACCTTTACCTGGTTCACTGTGAATCACTGAAGCGTTGCTGTCGAGCTTCATTATGGTGCAGCAGCAAAACCTGTGAGTATACAGGGCTGGCGAGGAGAAATTTGCACATTATCTATATTGAGGAGCCAACTCCAAGTAATTCCACTCTCTTTTTTTACAATCTGTGTCTTTCCCAATGCTGCTTTGGACTTTCTTCCTGTGAATGCGGAAGCTTTCTCTCAGCACACCAGTTTCTCTCTGCAGTCTACAGACATGTATGCTGGCTTTTACTGGTGACTTGCTGTGTGTGGGAGACTGTCCGTCTCTTTCGGCGTTGGCCCAGTGATGGACTGGTGTCCCATCCGGGGTGCAGGCTGGTTTCTGCACTTTGTCAGGTGGGATTAGCTCCAGGCCTGGTTCACCCTGGTTCACACAGGCAGGCATGAAGTGGACGAAACTGTATGAAAGGAGATCATTGGGATCACCGGCCAGTGGGAGGAACTTGCGACCTTTTGACCCTTTGCCCTTAATCCAATGTTAGCTGGGATATGCTGCAGCCCTTGTGACCCGTCACGCTGATAAAAGAAGAGTAAAGGTTGCTTGGAAATGGCAATACACTGGCAATAATCCATGCTAAGTATCTTCACCTCATATTACTGTCTGCCGTCGTCTTGAGTTTTTATGTTCTCTGGCAGTCTAATAAACCCAAAGAAAGTCTTCCTGAATAAATCAATCCGAAGGACCAAAATTATAATGTTTGGAGGAGTTTGTTGCTTTTAAACAGTTTGAAAGAAACTGCAGCCAAACTTTTTACTTCGTTCTGACAAGCCAACAAACCTTAAAATGAATTTACACGTACAAACAAGGTATAATTTCCAACTCCATGATTCTGTCTGCCTCAGTTTTGTATCATCTGTTTAAATTAGAGACTGCATTTGGGATGGAAAGCAAACTATCTGCTTGATTAAAAAAAAAAAAAAAAGACGTTTTCATGACAGAGTAAATAGAGCTCAACAGTGTTTGTATCCGAGAGAGAGAAAAATATGTGTCATCCTAAATGTTTCAACATCCTTAATCCCAGAAAGACCCCAAATCAAGTTAATCTCATGGCTAGACTGGAGGCACGAGGGACTTTCTTCAAACCCCGAGGGAAAACAAAGCGGCCCATCAAGATCCATCCAACCTAAATAAACATCTGCGAGCAAATAAACAGAGCAAATTCCCATTAAAGGTCAAGTGCTTAAGTCTGCAACAGAAACATGACCAGGCTGTAATCCAACATCTCAAGCAAAGCAAACGGCAATGTTCTGAACAAATAGAAATGTCAGAGCCGGACTGAAAGCCATCTCCACGGGAGGCTCTTTTCATCACGGCAACATGCAAGCCAGAGTGTTTACATGGCCGTCATCAGGAATAGGAGAGATGCTGATGGTAAGCAGAGATAGAAACAGAGGGAGAGAGAGAGGGAGAGAGTGAGAGGCGGCTTGACAATGTGTGCGTATAATCCTGGACATATTAAACTCCAGGGTGTGCTGGCGGATTTTTATGTTAATAATGTGCACCAGCACAAGGCAGGCAAATGGTTTGTGGATTCTCCCCTCATTAAATGAGGTCATTTACTGTACCAGCAGGACTTAATCCAACCTGAAGATGAGACCAGTCCCGTCTCCAGCATGCTTCCATCACGCCCCTTTCACACAGCATGCATTTGATTAGGCATGTTGCTCTAAATGCCAGAGTTCGCTGATTTCTTTCTGGACTTCCAGCACATGAGGGAGAGATGGAGCAAATGTGCTCTATTATATTTTACAGCTTCAAAGTGGAACATCGACTGTGGTGTGTTTTGAGTCCGTTTCGGGGGAGTTATTATAACTGTGGTCCCGAGACGCGGCTCGGCAAAACTACAGAGAAGTCGGGGCGCAAACACACTCCAAAAGACCCACAAATTCACACATCACACGCATGAAGACAACACCCCAAATCTGAAAATAGAAACACACGGCAAATTGAAGAAGAATGCAGGAAATGTTTGCAGGGGGACTGTTATGACTGAAACACATACTGGTTGTGGAGATTCCCAGACTTTACTTAAGCTAAGTTAAACATTTGGTCTAAGCATGTCCTCAAACTGTGACATCTGGGTGTCCATTTTGTTCATGAGCAGCTCTGTGAGTGATCACAAACATTCCTGTTGTCGCCTTTATGTTTTTGCGGAGCGTTCAGCTTCTTTCTTGTGTTCAGAGGATTTCTGGTGCATGGCTAGCGAAAGCAATGCTTCTCTGAACTTGGGGGTGTTTTGTTTATGTGGATCTGCAGGTGTGGAGGTTGTGTGTGTTGACACATCTCTTGGCCATCCGTAAAAATACACTTATGCCAAACATATTTTCCTCGTCGTGTTCTTCCAACTGCCCATAAGGACAGATGCCCACAGCCACCAAGTATGTCGTGGTTCAGTGAGTCTTTCACTTCATCATAATCTTTGTCTCATCACATCACATCATAGTTGTTTCTCCCCATGATGTAGCAATTTGTCATTATAGTTTCACTTGAGTGCGTTGTGAATGCCCTAAATCCACCTTATGTTTGCTTTCTTACCATCACAAGATCCGTTTCAAACCAAAGAGCTCCCAAAATCTGCTGTGCACGTGTTTAGCATTATCATCGACTGCATGAAATTCACAATAAGTTTATTTGCCAAGTGAACTTGAAACCTTACCACTCTGGGATTTTCAAAATGTGCTTTGTTGAACCAGCAGCTAGAAATATATGGAAAATATATTCATGCATTTACTGAAGATAAAAG
This sequence comes from Malacoctenus triangulatus, assembly GCA_032274725.1. Taxonomy (NCBI): domain Eukaryota; kingdom Metazoa; phylum Chordata; class Actinopteri; order Blenniiformes; family Labrisomidae; genus Malacoctenus; species Malacoctenus triangulatus. The sequence continues at coordinate 3,554,790 of JAUESE010000056.1, read as the reverse complement.
TAAATAATATAAAACGACTGAAAAACTTTAAGGAAAAAGCAATGAAGCAAACCAAAGAAAAAGAAGTAACAGGCCTGAGAGGTGAAGATGTTTCAGTCAGGTTGAGTGCAGCTCTGTTCAATTTTGGGGGACTTGGTTACTGATGTGACGGCGTTAATCAAGCAGGAGCGTTAAACTCTGTATGTTCTATTTGTACCTCACTGAGTTTTTGAACCTGAGTAAGATGAGGAAGAATACTGTCCCTTAAAGTCCAAATTCGCTCGTAAAGCGTCTTATGTATCAAGCGAAATATTGTTTAACTGTTCACTTTGATCTCTGCGAGTTTTACGCACGCACGCGCAACATGCACGGAAATAATAGTAAAAGATTACAAAATACTCTGAGCTCTAGCTCTTTGAAGTAGGTGCATAAAAACAATGCCAGTCCACGTTAATGTAGGTCTTTGTGGTTTGCAGTATGTAACACACTGTTTAGTTTTTTGAAGAGGTTTTTTTTTTTTTCAGAATTGCGTGCTTTTATCACATGGATCAAAATGTCATGAAGAAAACTGACTTGGTGTGATTGTCTGAATCTAAATGAAACAAAGGCTTTCACTTCCCTCATACTTTTAGCACTTAATGCTGTGAGCAATTATCAAAGTGTGCTTTTAGTGAGACTATGGTGACATGTCACAGGACCAGAATAGCAATTAAATACATTATATATTACATTCAACATGTTCAAGTACCTTAGAAAAGTGATTACATAAAAAAAATGACCACTGATTCAATCATCTTTTGGATTGCTTTTCCATCTGAGGGTTGATGGGGAGCTGAAGTGGAACCCAGTCTGAGCAGGTCCTCCGTCCATCAAAAGGAACAAAACACTGAAAATCCTGCACACAGTCACACATTTCAGCAAACACATTTCATGTATGTTTTTGAACTGTGGAAGGAAACCAGACTACCTGGAGAAAAACTGTGCAGGCACAAGAATAACACACGAACTCCATCCTGGAACTGCTTTGATAAACAACACAAGTCCATGGCACAGTTGGGCACTCCTGGTCCTCGAGGGCCTCAGTCCTGCATGCTTTTCCATGTGACCCAGCTTCAGCACGGCTTGTCATCATGCGTGGCTTGTGATCAGGCCTGTTCCTGATGATACACTCAGATTCAGGTGTGTTGGAGCAAGAGTGGCTGAGGCCTTCAAGGACCAGGAGCACCCGCCACTTCGCTCTACTGTCTCCAAAAAAAGAAGCTATGAGAAATGAGAAGTTAAGTGAAACACCACACTTAGGATTAGCATAGCTGGCTAACAAGCAATTGAGGGTTGAATGAGATTAGACTCAGTGTTGAGGGTTCTTCAAAATATCTATTTAACTCCATGTACCTCTAATGTGTAAGTTGTAAACAATGCTACGGAAGCAGTTCAGTATTTGATCTTAATTCTACAATTTCAGCTTAACTTGTCTGTATGCTTAAACTTCACAGTGTCGTTCCACTTTTCAGCCGCACTTTTTCACTTTTCAATTACTGTCAGTTTCAGAGAGATTGAGGTCCTATTGCACGCTGTCAGAGCCAAGGTCTCGCTACCCAGAATTCAGTGGGTGCAGGTGCAGCCTCCGCACCTCTACAAAGTTTGTCTCGGCTTTTGTTGCTAATCCTTGCGTCATCAGGTGTCACCTTTTGTCAGCAGAGATTTGAGATGTGTCTGCTCAGTGTACACTTGCAGCACTTGTTAGTGCAGGAGATATCTCTAAATAAAGCCGGGGATCACAGAAGCACTGTTGCTGTTGAGTTTTCCTCTTTTTGCATGGTATTTACAGGACCGGGCCGTACTTCATCTAATGATGCACATTGCTCAGTGATTTCATACAACAGCTCCTTTTGGATGAATCAAATAGCCTGAGGTGTGATTTCATATACGCACTTTCAACCACCCACCACAAACACACACACTGACACACACTGACACACACACACACACACACACAATTTTTCTATTTTCCTGCACTTGTTTTCTTCTTCCCCCGGTATTTCTTTCCCATGCAACTTTTACTCGAGACAAAGGTCGTGCAGCAAAGAAAAGTGATTGACCCTCGCTGACTAACTCGCTGACTGATGCTCATTTTGAACACTCCCAAGGCCGGCCCAATGAGCTGTGGACGAGAAGACAGACAGAAAGCTGACTTATGCACAGACGGATACATAAATAGGCAGAGGTGAGTTGTGTATAGTGATAATGCACAAATCGAGGAGCTCCAGACCCACACAGAAAAAGGTGAATTGACAGAAATGAGTCACGCAGAGTGTTTCTGAAGTAGGGCTTTCCTGCAGCTCTCTGCCTGTATGGGCCCAGCACAGCTATTAGACTCATCTGAAGGCAGTTATTTGAACTGCAATCATTTTGCATGATCATTAGCATTGTTTCCATTGATCCTTATTGGTGTAGCTAATTGATACACGTTCCCCTTTCCATCACAAGTTCAATGTTGTTCTCCACGACAGTATTTGGAGTTTGACTATCGCTTATTTATTGATCTTTGTGCCTCTTCCTCTCCTGCGGTTTGGATGTTCCACTGGAGCGGAGTGTTTATCTTGCAGTGCCCAATGTCCACTTTAATATTCATCGGGCCACATTTTAATGGGCTTCTATTGACACTGGCATCATGGATGTTCCGTGGATGCAAAGACAAACGGCTCCACACAGCTGTGGCACATTTTGATCAGAGGCCAACTGGTGAAAGTCGCACCCAATAAAGCGGAAGAGCTGATTTGTCAGATTCATCACATACTATTTCACTGTAGCGGCGGCAGACAGCGAAGAAAACTAGTTGATAAAACTGTCATACATAAAGCTGCGCGACAGTTATCCACAACAGCCCTCACTTTGCATTTTACTCTCTGCATTGTTTTGTGCTTTCACAAGTGAGCCAATTTTAACTTCCACAACGATGTGACCATGAATAATCGGAGGTGTGGCGTCGTAGTGCAGTGATGTGCAGCGTTCCCACACAGCAGACAACGTTCCCAGTTCCAGTCTGCTCTCTGTGGAGTTTGTGTGGGTTCTCCTGGTGTTCGGACATGCTGGTCGTGTTGACTTGTGAGTCTCAGGCCACATTCACACCAGACTTGTTTGGTCCACGTTGGAGTATTTCCTTTCCTTGGATTGTCCACTTTGTTGAGGGGGGCTGATGACACTTAACTGTGTGAAAAGGCAAATGGAC
>JAUESE010000056.1:3475567-3500146 GCA_032274725.1 Malacoctenus triangulatus | reverse complement strand
GTGTGTGTGTGTGTGTGTGTGTGTGTGTGTGTGTGTGTGTGTGTGTGTGTGTGTGTGTGTGTGTGTGTGTTTACGAGGGCCGCCTCATTCTTTATATACACGAGCATCCAAGTGAACATCTTCCGCTGACTTGCGTGGGAGCAAATTGTGTGCTGTTACTTGTACATAAATTATCTGTGCATTTAAATGCATCCCATGTGACACCCTTCATCCTGACATTATATAAACACCTGTCGAGTCATTTGTTGTCGAGTCTCAATTACATATGACTCTTTGTTTCCTAGTTGTAATGAGGAGAGGAAAACAGGAGAGAACGCGGCGTGCATTTTAGTTCGTTCCAGAGCCGACAGTGGAAGTGGGGCAGCGCAGGAGGTGGACTGAGAAATGGCTCGTCTCTCCTGCTGTGATGAGGTGCTCCGAGAGCAGGAAATAGGGGTTGCCGATCAGCCTGACTCCTTCGCTCGCGGTAACCCCAATTCACAATATTGTTACAGTAAAGGTCAGGCCGAGCAGAAACACAGAATGACGGTGGGGAGGGCCAGGCGACCAGACAATGAGCATCTGAGAGAAGCGAGTGACGGAGATGAAGAAAGACAAAGTGAGAGGGGCCACATGTGGCCTGGTCATAAATACACGGAGGAGACACGGGACGGCCACGATATTTGTGAGATTTCTGGTACTGAACTCGACTTGGATCAAAGCAGCACTGACAGATTTGTTCTTAACAGTAAAAATATTTAAGTAGAACAAAATCAGCTTTTGCTGAAATGTGTACTTCAGTAAGTCAAAGAATACTGACAAAATGATCATGCTGTGCAGCAGTATAACTCATATTGTAGATGATAATTCTGTTTAACTGCCCATCATATAGGATCATGACCCTGCTCTCAGTCAGATGCGCAGCCCTGCATCTCATCGTGTTTTTTCCACCCACCAAAACATGCAAAATTCAACACAGTGCAACAAACTGCAAACAAGCTCCAAAGCTGCAGCCCTTGAGGCGTGTTTCTGGTCTGCAGTGGTCAGTATCTATCAAAGCGGCCCAAGAAAGGGAGAGCGGTGAACCGGCGGCAGGGTCACGGGCGGCCGTGGCTCATTGATGCATGTGGGGAGTGAAGGCCGGTCTGTGTGGTCGTGGTCTGATTAGAACAAACGAGCTACTGTAGCTCGAGTTGCTGCGGAATACAGAAAGGTGCGAAAGGTCTCCGTGCAGCCGGATTGTGGCGGCGTGGATGCAGACCAGTCAGAGGGTCCTGTTGACCCCCTGTCCACCCACAATGGGTGTGTTGATATCCCAATGTGGGGTTATGAAGACGAGCCGGAGGAGGTGGTGAGGAGCTTCGGGCAATGTTCTGCTGTAAAACCCCGAGGAATGCCAAACACGTGGAAGCTTCTCAATGAAACAGCGTTGCAGACTACATCCAGCCGTGTAAGCGTGTTCCCTGATGGTACTGATCTCCTTCAGGACGTTATAAACTACATCAAAAACCACTAATGCCCTCTGTAACACTGCGAGGAGCAGAACAAGTTTTGAGATGTGGATTCAACTCTCAGATTTCCTGCATCTGTGGGATGTGCCAGTCAAAAATGAGGTTCCTCCTCACAACTGGACTCCAGGCAGAAGCTGATGGAAAAAAGGACACATTTTAGCACATGATGGTCAATGTCTATGTCACAACTCTTTCAGGATGCTGGGTTTAGGTCTGGAACAAGCATCCTGTGCCTGAACAGTTCAGATCGGTTTTGGAAGCATTTCTTACATTTACACTGTGTTGGGGGGTCCTAACTGGTTTTATTTAATCTTTTTCAGCAGGTGTGAGTCACAGCAGACTATCAAAAAGAGCCGTTTATCTTTGGCTCACCTGGCTTTAGCCACAGGAGCCATCCCATAATGTTGTGGAGGAAAGGAGTGAATGGAGTGTCCGATGGTGCAGATCTCCCCCTTTTAACTGGTTCGAAATTGCTCTCCGGGCCAGAAACTTGTAAGAACAAGAAGCTGTCTCTGTGTGTCAAAGTGAATATAGGATACCACCTACTTCCAGCCTGCCTCGCTGTGCTTGTTGCTTCTTCCTCCATGTCCTCGGTCTCGCTCTTTTTTTCTTCTTCCTTTTTTTGCAGTTGCCCATAGCAACCAGCTACACTAAAAGATTTTTGAGTTGACAGATTATTATGAAAGATATCTTTTCTCCCTGCCACTGCATCTGCCTCTGTAGATCATTGTGGAAGATGCTGCACATTTGTACACTCGAGCTTGCCGAGTTTCTTGCCGAGGAAAAAGCTCTGCGGGGGGAGGAGGGAGAGAGAGAGAAAGAGAGCGAGAGAGAGAGGGGAGGGCACACTGTTGCACATGTCTGTTGCCATGGGGATTCTGGCGCAGTGACTATGCAGTAATGCGGCTGCGGGAATGGAGGATTTGTTTTCGCAAGGGAGGCTCCGACAAAAAAAAAGAAAAAAGAAAATCAGAGTGTGCATGAGCTGGAGCCTCAGCCACCAATTATGTGGAGGGGGCATTTATTTTAGAAAGAGAGTTAGCGAGGCTTTACCTAGACTGGGAGCAAGGTGCTGCCTCTGAGACCTCTGATGTTTTCATACTACCTCACTGTCCAGATTAAATTAGGGATCGGCCACCACACCAATGGTTAGGAGAAAAATCCATTCCAATAAGGGGGGGACAATGGAGCGCTAATGGAGGCTTCATAATTGCATGTTCCCCAGATAAACGTGTTAATCAAATACAAAGCCTGCATAGAAAACAGTAATTTACTGTTTGAGAAGAGGCGGCTGCTTGGAATATTGCCGATATAATCACCGGCATGGATGAATTAATTTTAATTAATAATAAATAAACTCTGTCCTTTATTTGCATATTATGAAAGTCAACACTATGGCCTCTGTAATATTAGAAACGGCCTTAACTCAAGTTGAATGTGACACGTCCTACTTTAGTCTGTCTCAGTTAAGGTCAAGCGTTGAGGATGAGAAAACGATGACGGCGTTTTGTTTACTTTATGAGCCGACATGTTGACCCAGTGTGAAAGTTTTCGAAGCATCTGATAAGCAGCTCAGGGCCAACAGTGATAATTAGTGACACTGTTTGTTTAGCAAATCTACCCTGTAAGATTTGCAGGTCCAGGGAATAAAACTGTATGCTGTGAGGAAAGTCTGCACACTCTGGTCACGTCAAACCTGTGAAAACATGATCGGTGAGTTTCTGGTGATCCAAAATGATTTAAAAAAAACAAAGTTTCTGTCAAGAAAGCGCATGGTTGAAGCAGGAAATGTTCACAAGCATCTCAGCGGAGGTTTGCACTCTCCGAGTGCTTGTAGTTGAGGCCTGCTTCCTGCTCCACATTGTTGTCTTCAGCATAACTGAACCGGTTTGTATGTCAAACTGACCTGAAGACAATATGGACAATGTGCCTCTATTGTGTTTACGGAACACGTTGACTGCAAAATAAACGGCCATTGAGGTTCATGTACAAAAAAATTGCATACACGTATTTTTGTAGAGGAATAAGTGGGGGAAAGAATCGATGAATGGACCATTTTCCTCCTCTTGTAAAATTTGAATACCTTCGCAGAGCAATAAAAAAATATATGCTCGAAAACATTTCTTGTGGTATACCGTTTCCCACGATGTGCCATGAATACTGAAGTGCAGCACATCCGCTCACAATCCAATCTAAAGCACAGAACCTTCACTGTAAGCAGTTAATATCGCTAACATAATGTCAGTGCTTGTCAGCAATAAATGTTTGCTCGATCAGCGTAATGAACGTTTGTATCACTCAGACACAAAAGCTCAACTCACGGTGACAAATTCCTGAGAGACCGTAGTTGAAAGCTTTGACTGCATCAAAGGTATTATATCATCTGTACGTATCGTCCTCGGGCCTACACCTTTGTTTTACTAGACAATAGCAATGCTGCGATGCAGGAGGCAATAAAGCCCACCTCCGCCCATAAATGTGCGTCTCTTCTCCCTCCTGGAGTGAAATGTGATTGATGTATGTTTAAACAGGAAGCCAGTTTTTATATTCATCTGCTTAGTGGGTAAAGTGTTTTTCTCTATTCAGCTAAAATGAGGTATTACAAAGGAACAGGATCGTTTATCCAGCTGGCGGAGAAAAAAAAGACGTTAAACCTTTTGTAACCTCGTTCTGAAATCTAAATTAATTCTGATTTCATGGCTGTATGATTGTACAAAAATATGCAACTAATAAGTGATTCTGCCCACGTTTTCCAAGTGAACTTAGATCATTAATTTTGGAACTTTGTCATTGTTTTTACTGAATTTGACTGAAATGTGCTCCTGGATTGTGTTTCCTAAGAAGTCCAAGCTAACCCTGCATTGACTCGTCTGTATGAGCACAAAGCTCTGTTTCCCCGCTGTTTTCTGCACTTTGAAGTTTCCGGATATCATTCATTGTTTAAAGGTTAGGGCTATCAGGAGTAGCTATACCATGTCTTGTCAGTGGCTGCAGGAAAGCTGGAAAAGGTTAGAAAGATTGTAGATGATTTGATGTACTTCAATGCTTCTTAAAGGTAATTAACTGTACCCATTAAAAACCACACATCAGACAGACATGCTTACTCAATCTACAGTACTTTAAATACATTTATTAACATGTCTGGGGTCAGTTTTACCAATTCTAAATTCTGCAGGCTAATACTACATCTATAAAACTCAATCATTTAATTCCTGCTTAAAAAAGTATACTATTCCACGTTGACTTACTGTGGCTTTAACTGTGTATTTATTGCTGGTTCCTCAGGAAAGTAATTGTGTGTGGTACCAGTGGGAATTTATTTCTGTTAAGCTGGCAGATGACATCCACTTTAAAGCTGACATTTCTGCTCTGTTTCACCGCTGCATTTTTTGGCTGTGTGGGCAGCCTGGTGGTTGGGACACATTATAGGAACATCCTTTGATTCATGTCCTTCACCGCGTGTCGTTTCACCTCGCCCGCTCCCCACGGCGCTGCCTGTGAAAGCCCGAAACCAATGTCTGATGACATATTATTGTCATATGCAATTCAGCCGTCAAACATATGAATTATATACTTGCTGTAGTTTTCTGCACTTTGGTCATAATGGCCTTTTTGCAGGGTGAGATTGAGCTGTGAAAAGGCTTCGTGCTTGTTTAACTTTGTCAGTGGACACGGTGAGATGTGATTTGCACTCCTGTGTGAATTTCACTTTGCACAGACGCGTCAGCTGTCGCCAAATATCAACCCACAGGATGACTGATTGCTTTCTCAACAATGCTTTAACACCTTCCTTCTTTAGCTTGTAGGAAAAAAATGTCCATGGACCAGAAAACGTATTTTTTATGGAAGAGTTCAACACTTTCAAACTGTACATTTCTTCTTCCTGAAAGTGGCTTTGTAATGTATGCAAACAACTCAGCAGCTGTTGATGCTTTTTAGGCTATTCGAATGCCGTGAATCCAGACAAAACAACAAAACAAGCTTGGCACTGATCTGGATTCAGCAAGGAAACATTCAGCTCATTGAGAGCCTTATTGGTCCGATAAAAGAGCTGATTAGAGGCCTTTAAACAGTGGATGATTCTGCTTCGTGACACATCGACTGGACACTGACAAATCGTCAAGAGAAGAAAAATCTTCTGCAGTTTGGTGCCTTTTTTTGGAGCAAGCCATCAATTTTCCACTTTCCCCTATCATAAAAATGTGCAGTGAACCCGCTTGCTGTGGATGACCATGTAGGCAAGGTAACCAAAGGACAGAGGGACAATTCAGAGCATAATGTGGCTATTGTGAAGGAAACGGCTCGCACTGGAGTTTTAAAACGAGTGTGTGATTATGTGTTCGAGTTTAAATAAAGGGGTGAAAAAAAAAGTCCTCCATCTAGCATGATGTGATGAGAGGGACCTTGAGGTAGTTCCTGAACATGAGAGCACATTTATTTTCGCAAATGCCGACTTAAAAAAGGATGAAAAGAAGCACCTTTGCAACATCTTTCCTGTCTGGTTTGATATCACAGGCGCAGCTGTTTCCACATCGAGTAAATACGATCTAATAGACATGAATAATCAATGGAACACGTTTCCCTGACAGTTTGTTGTCTTGAAAGATTTAACGTGGGGGCATGTTTTAGTTCAAACGTTTCACTCCCCTCAGCAGGGAAGAAACGTGTAGTCATAATAAGGTTCAGTCAAAGGCATTGTTATCTGGATGCAGTTGTGCTGCACCAGTTTGACTTTTACAGACGCGATCATGAATACTGGACGTGGCTGCGATGCATTCGCATGTCGCCTGGAAAAACGAGACCTCTGCCCTGCTTTCCCACGTGACTCGTATATTCATCGCATCGCAAATGAGTGGAAATTCATATCCCAAAGCAAACCCTGGAGGATCTCATCAAAACATGGACGCAAAAAAAGAAAACATAACCTTTGCCTCTGGAGTGACACTGTTATAGGATGCATGGTATCGTCTTGTATGTCACGTATGCAAAATCCCGTTTTTGTATACGTAAACACCTGACATCTGACACAGCGAGCATCTGTCACCACAATGAGATGCTAAAAGCGTCGTCCCAGTGTGAAGTGCTGCCTCGGTCAGGACTCGCTGCCTGGGTTGTGTTTGCTGCAGGCTCACAGAAGCACATGGGAACCTACAGAAAACACACATTTGTCAAGGTGGAAGGTCGCTGCACGTCAACAGATTGTCTTCACTGTGCTTCATGTCCCAGGAGTTCAGCTGAAGGGACGCAGTCGAACGCTCGGCACCTAAAATCTTCCCCAATGTGTTCAGCCGGGTTGAGATTAGGTGGCAGGGAGGGTCATGGTGTACAATTCGCACCGTTTTACACTCATCAAACTGCTCGGTGACCCCTCCTGCCCGGTAAATGGGGGGAAATTGTCATCCAACAAGAGACCACCCCCATCGGGATCACAATGTTTCATCAAACAATAAAGACGATCACTCGGAACAACTTTTGTTTTGGCTTGCGCTGACCTTTCTCTCAGAAGGAACAAATGAACCCAAACCATGTCAGGAGAAAAAAAAAAACGCCGCCCCCTCCCCCTCTTTAACAGAGCCATCCGATCCCTCACTGCAGGGGTCAAACAGCCATGACATCAACCTGTTCTGGATGTTATTGGGTGTTGCCTGCTCACTGGGTGGAAGCCAAAAATATCAGCAAGAGGAAGTAATTTGCTTCAGCGGGGGCGAACACATGACCTTCACCCTGAACGACAGCCTCTGAATGGCACAGGCTTTTGGATTCATCATTTTTGATATGACAGATGTCACTAAAGAGGGATTTACCCTGCACATTACCTTTAAGTACCCTTGCAGACCATAGGAATGAAAAATAGATCAGTAAACACAGACAGGTGCACGCCAGGCCAGCAGTGCAGCGTTAATGCTGTGAAGCACTGAGCATATTTGAATAGAACTCCTGATAGGACCGTTGTTTCAACAGACCCTTGTTTGCCAACCTGGGGTCTGGGACCCCCGTGGTGTGGCGCCAGAGATCACCGGGGGATTCGCCCGTTCACACACTCGCAAGCAGTCCGTTGCTTTTATTTCGAAGGCTGCTGAGCTCTACATGCTGGTGAGAGGAAGTGTGTTTAAACTCCCCCATCAAAGTCTTAGAACGGGCTGTGATGCAGAGACAGTTGGGCTTAAACTGTAGGTTAGATGTTGCCAGAATAAATTACAGTCCTTGTCTGTTTGACCTAAAAAGAGCAAGCAAGTTATTTTCACCATCGGTTGAGCATTGAGAATGCAATAAACACTAAACATATGTTGTCCCGGTGGAAGTCATCCTTTGGGACGCCGAGGCTAATTGCCTTTACGGCTTCACCTCTGTGGGACAGATGTAATAGGCTTGGGAATTTGAGATTTTTGTCCCTCGGATGGAGAGAGTCTGTGTGTGAGAGCGCCGAGTTTTTAGGATTGGCCCCGGAAAATTGGCTCCTCTGAGTTTTCCTCGGGGGAGGCACTGACGTGATGCTCTTCAATCAGGAAGCCGGGAGTGAAAGCTGTCACCGGGAGCACGCGTGTCCAGGTGTTTCTGCCTTAAAGCACTTCCCTGCAACTTTTGTTCCTTCCGTCAACGCACTGATTAAAGTCACTCGGCTGTTATGCGAGCGAGTCAACTCTTCCACTCCGCTGTAACCTAAAGGGGAAAGAAAGCTGACCCATATGTTGAGATATGCACATTTTGAGCACAATGAGGATGAACTGTCAAGCAGGAGACGGCTTGAAACCACGGCAACCATCGCCACGACAGCAAGTGATACGAAGCAGCTGCGCACATAGAAATCATCTTGTTTTTTTTTGATATACAGCAACTATGCTAATATTAGTACAAGAGTACAATGTTGTGAATCTCTAATATCTTGATCACAGGTAAATAATCACACTTGCTGATTTAAAGTGCGCCAATAAAAAAAGGAAGCAGATATCCAAACTCACCCTGGAGCTTTGACAAATCCTTTAAATGTACGTTTACGAATTGGCACTCCTGTACTGGCAATTTTTCACACTGTCCCCGTGTCCTATAATTGGCAAATTTGTGGCTGTTTTTGGAAGGGGACACGGTGCAATTCGACTTGAGTTTTAGCCAGTTTGTGAAGAAGGATGTTGGAGTGAAAGCGGCGCCAACGTGGCCCAGAATGAAAACTCAGAGGCAGAAAATCATCAAGAGGAAAAAAATATTCCCTCGTTTTGTTTTGCTTTTTTTTCCCCTTTGAGGCTAAATGTTCATTATCATCCATAATTTAGACACACAAGTGAAAAATATGGTAGATTGTGTCACACTGGCTAAATAGTAGGATTGGTAATGTTGCTCTGGCTGAGAGTTGTGTTGTGAACAGCCTTTTGAGTGCCGAGGCGAAAGAGAACAGGACGCGAGTAAATCCCCAAACTCCATGAAATTGATATTTACACGATCACAGCTGTGCCTGAAAGGTTATTGTTTGTTCTTCTGTTTAGTTTTTTTTCCCATCTTTGTTCTTTTTAGCACAACTCTATCCTCGAAAAGGTTGAGACAATAGCTCAGAACGCCGAGCCCCCTCTCTACGAGGGCCGCAGTGGGATTTCTGTCCGTAGATGATCTTCGCTCGCTCTGATGGTGATGACAGGCGGCCTGCCTGCCAGAAACTCGACCACCCCAAGAATCCCCTGCAGTTCCATCATTAGTCAGACTGTGGAAAAAGTTGTATTACATTTTAAACACTCTTAGTTCACCTTAGTTCAACAACCTGTCCAAAAACTTTTTTGTGAGAGACTCTTAAAAGGGCAGAAATTGGGTGTTTGAGGCGAATCAGAGATTGAGAAACAGCGTTTTTCAGTGGCAGCAAGACACCATGTGGAGCTTCTTCCTTCATCCCGGTGTCAAATGTACAGGCGGACATCTTTTTACGCAAAGAAATGTGACCTCAGCTGCTGCAGGTTTAGAAGTAAAGTCTTTATTTTTTAAAGGATGTGGGATTTTAGCTCTTCAACACTCTGCTCTGGATGAGTTTCTGCTTGATGGAGCTCTGGATGCCGAGGAAACGTCCTCACTGCAGGCCAGCCGGTTCAAAAAGCCAGAGTCTTCTCCTGTAAGAAGCTGGCTGTGCTGTGGTGGAGGCAGCCTGTGATGCAGCTTTGTCTTTTGTAATATATTTTCATGCTTTAGTTTTCAAAACGTATAAATTCAGGCTTTAAAACTGTGAGGTAACCTTGAACTTAAAGCTCTGAACGACGGAACCTGAAAGGTTTTTGCAATTGTACATCAGAATTCTTTATCTTTTTCTTTTCTTTTAGTCGCTTCTATCTAATTTGAATCCATTCAATTTAAATCATGGACGAGAAAAAGTGTTAATTTCAAGCTGTGATATGTTGATCGTGTGGTGTGGTGGCTTCAGGAGTGCAGTTTCCTCTAAATCTCCCCTGTAAGATTTATGTTGTGTGTCTCCTTTACAACAGTAAACACTCAGCATGACTCAGCTCCTGCTTGCTGGCCAACACACTCACTAATTGGACTGTAAACAAACACACTATGCACAGAAGACATATGTGTGTTTCTGTGTGTGTGTGTGTGTGTGTGTGTCTTTCTAAGAGAGTCTTGGTATTATTGTGATATTTACACGATTGGAAAGATTGAATTTTTGGCTCACTGGTACAGATGGAGACTTGCATCAGTTTTCGTTGGCTTTCATCATTTTCTAAGGTCTCTCGAAATAAATATTTCAGTACCATGTAGCATGACGAGCCCACACCAGCATGAGTGGAGGTCCAAGTCTAAAAGGAACCACGAAACTATTTTGATTTTATAGAAGCTACAAGGAGCAGCAATCAAGCAGCAAGAGTAAGCTTGATTACCAAGTTCATTAGAATATCTACTGCAATGCTCCTGTTTTCTAGAGAGCATTAGCTGCTACTGTTAAAACACAGAAATACTGTATAATTGTAATTAATTTCCAAGCTTCATCATTGTTTTCCGTGCGCGAGGAAATAGAGCGGGGTCCATAATTTACTTTACAGTGATTACTATAAATAAGCCAATTAGAAAGTGGAGAGCCCCTTCTCTTCCCCTCCCACGGGCCCACTGCCCCCCCTCCCCACCCTTTTTTTAACTCATCATTACAGTGAGCTCTTCTCTTTGGTTCACTGTCCATGAATGTGTAAATATGATGTAATTTGCGTTAAGGCTTCTGGCTTTGAATTGTGAATCGCAACTGAATTGATCGGAATTAACGAGTTGGTCTGATGAAGCTTGATGAAACTTGAGGTTGTGTTTTTTTTTTTTTTTGTACTGTATTTCACCAACACCCATGCAACCGTTGCAGCCCGTTGTGTTTTAATTAGACTTTCCTCTTTAGTCTCTTAGCACTAATTTTAGCGCCGGAGCTGCGAGTGGTGCCAATACCCTCGCCGCCACGGCTTTAAACTTCAGGCTCCAGTCATTTGCATCGCACCAGGTTATACCAGGATAAAACGCTTCTCAGACTCTCACAGAGAAACACGTCCCAGATGCATGAGTGGGCTTTGCTCGGCTCTCGCTGTTCCCCCCCCCCCCACCCAAAAAAAAAAGACTGCTCAGCTGTAGCGAGGCACGCTTATTAAATACTTGCCAGTAATCTGCCTCCGAAAACATCTGCAGACAAAAGTATTGTTTCTGTCACACTTTTGAGATAATGGCAGACAGGGAGGCACAAACATGACTCTAAATAAATGAGTGGGAAAGAACTCGCTGGATGCGTGTTTCAAGCTTGCCACTTGTTTTTTTTTTTTTCTCGCGAAGCGGGCTCACTGTAACAGCTCGCAAATCAAAAACATATCAAACGTTCATCCATAATTGAGAGCCTTCACCCACAGACAGCCGCTGACTGTGTCACCCAAATGGCAGCAGTATAGATGATTAGTGGAGTAGCCTGTTTTCTGATAAAGTGGCGCGGAGGAAAACATTTAAAACTTTCATCTGCCATCTGCTTTTTGCCAACAAATACCAACGCTGAAAGAGCGACGCAGGTTGCTGCAAGAGGAATGTAAATGTAGTCAAAACAAGGTTTGTGGTTGCCCTGAACTGCACACTCAGCCTGGGAAATATTTATGATCAAGGATCTTTAATTAATACGGGAATGAGCCGTGCATTTTGTTCAGCAGTTCATGGGCTCGTGAAAAGTATCCAACTAACTGAAGACCTAATGCTTGTATGTGCATTTGAATTATATTGACTCAGGCAACCACTGAGGTGCTCTGCATAACTCGGCCTGCTTGTTTAACTCGGAGTGTTTGACTAATGCCATCAGTATCATTTTATCCAAATTTAGCTGAAAAGAAAATATACTTAGAGGCTTTTTAACTCTAAACTCCCAGAGTCACATTCGATTCAGCGGTTGTGTCCACCTGTATATGACCAGGTGTAATCAGAGCTGACGTACAGTGAATGCAGTGAAATGCAGAGATTACCGACTGTCCCCTGTCATTTGCGTCCTCGTTTATATCATTCATTCAAGCTTAACCGGGAGCCCCCTGCATGTCTGACAGCACCCTGAAGGCAACATGGTGCTCATTTGTTCGTTCAGATTTATGCAAAGCGCGAGTCGGTGGATAACACTTCCCATCCAGCACACAAAAGTAACAGTTCACTGAAGTTAAATTGGCTGAGGGAGGACGATGGACTCGCGAGATGCGGTGAACTCGCGCCTCCCCGTCTACCAGGAATACTCCCACCACTCCAGATGGCCGATCCTCCCAACGATCACTCGGCGGATTCTTCCCCGCTCATTGACTTTTGCTGAAGCGCTGCAACAATTAGCCTTTTCACAAAGCCTTAGCAGCCGGAGTCGCATTAGCATCGGCCTCTCATATGAAGAGAGATGTAACACTCACAGAAAGTACAAAACTACGCGTGTGTCTTTTGTTATTTACAATTGTGTTGCCACTTTTGAAGCTTTTCCTTCCTCTGCTGATAACTATCACTTTCATATCAGTGTGAATCCAAAGGAATAGTTGCATCTCAGCCAAATGCTTCAACCTGCATGCAGCCAATGGGAAATTATCTCCTACTAGTGTGCTGTGCTCTGTTTCTCGTGCTGCATGGTAATTTTTCTTCAATGCATTTCCAACCAAAATTGAACATTACGTTAGAAACCTGTGACAATAAAACACCATGGAAACCACTTGCCGACTTGAAAGACATTGCAACCCTCAGCCCGTCTTCTCTCGGTGCTTGAAGTTGTTATTAAAAGTCGGTGTCCTCTCCGCACGCGGCGCTCACATTATTCTGTCCATCTCTCTGGTATCGGCAAGACAATTTTCAACATTTCTGTAACTCATTTACAGTTGAGAAAATCAAGGGCACCAGAGAGGGCTTCCTCTTGGCAACGCTATTGATCTATGTGTAAGCAGAGACAACATTAAATGAATCTAGTGAGGCTGTAATCTGTATGGCAATGACTATGTCCTGAGCGGCAGAGGTGATTTGTATTCCAATATTACGAACTGTATGCCCACCGAGGGCTTTTACGGGCCTTTCAACTTCCACCGAGGCTCGTTCGATACTGGTCTTTGGTTTAGACTCCACAACTGGCACAACTAATGACGGTGATGAAACCGATAATGATTTTCTATAAGCTCCGTCCCAACGAGTTCGAAAGAAAGTTCAGTTCTGACTTTGTACCTCCAACGCGCCGCCTCAGCCTCCGTGTACATGCGTCTGCTCGGTGGTGTGCGGAGCAGCGAGAGACCCTCGTGTGGCTTAAACTTTGCTTTTTTTTATCATTATTCATCTGCTGGCTCTCATTTTCTGTAATGGACCCTTTTAGCTTATCACATTTTGTATTCTGCTGGAGTGTAGCCACGCCGTTACCATTGTTACCAAAGAGTGAAACCAACCTCCCCAACAACCTCTACTCAGCTCAGTTAGTGCACGTTTAACCCTTTGACTTCCTGCACAGCTCATCAGTAGAGAGAATATTGAGTCCCGGTCTTTGACTTAAACGCTTGTGGAACCAAACGCAACCCAATCAAACCATCTCTACCAATCAGTCGGCCTGTTGTGTTGCTTTAAACCTGTCGTCTTTTTACGATCAAGCTGTATTTTTCCTAGAAAAAACTAGACAAACGTTTACCTAAAAGTTCACTGTGAAGTTATTGCTCATTCAGATGTATATTCTTGGATTAATACATAATAACGCAAAGATCATCATGACATCTTGTGTTTTGTCTGTAAAAGGGACTTTTTCCTCATTTGGATGTGTCTGAAATTTTGAATTTTCATGAAAAACTCTGAAGAAAAATCAGAGAAGAAAAAAAGCAAGTCATATCAGTTCCACTATATTTTTCATTCTGAAGACATTAAAGGGTTAAATACTCACAGATCTGCATTTTTAGCAAATAAATGTTTTGTTTTCAGTCTTCTAAAAACACCAACTTTGAATATGAGCTCTGCAGTTTTTTCCACACTGATTTTTTTAGATGTTATCGTGGGTTGACAGTGGTATTATGGGATTGCTTCGGACAAAGTTCGAATAAGAATGGGACCCTCATTTTAATTCACTCAAGTGTTTCTATCAACTTTTACAGCTTTTGATCGAATTCAGATTTATTTCAGCCTCATAAGATTTCCTTTCAAATATCACAACATTGCATACTGATATATCTAGATATTGAACAATACTCAGAAGGAATTTTAAATAAACTCACATAAAATATGCGTAAATTACAGTATATTTGTCGCTGTTTTGATCAGAATTTCTTTAGTGATAGTGGATCAAGAAACATCATTGTGTCTTGAAGAATCGTCTGGGGGAGAAGTTGCTCCTTGTGATCAACACAGAGAATCGTCCAGTCGTTTCACTTGCAGCATTTTTCTGTGGAGACTAGAACAGCAGTGCTGCAGCGAGAAAAAAGATGGTGGACGGTCAAAGTTAATGACTCGCTGGTGAATACAGGCCAGTATTAAAGCCTGTATTTCTCATGGGGGAGGGAGAGGGGGGGGCAGGTGAAACAGCATCAGAGATAAGAGGAGAGACGTACTTTTTTTTGCTGAGTGCGTCGCATAAAGCGGTTTAAACGAGCTCCGAACCAACTTGGAAATGTGACCATTAGGTGTTTTTTTGTGCTGGGAGTTTGTGGTGCAGCCTGCGCGTGGCTTGGAAATCAAAGAACACCGGTTGAGGTGTGATTGATTGGGTGCGTAAATGTGATGCAACGGTGTGCTTCTCTTTTGTAACATTTTGAATTTATTATCATCACCAGCCTGCCTGTTTCCTGTGGGTCCTGCCTGTGTGTGAATACTAATACGAGCTGAGCAATTGGAAGGAAAAACTTTTCAAGACTTTCGTCTCAGACATTTCCACAGACATTGTCCCTGTTTTTAGTATTTCACAAGTAACTGAAGGCCTCCACTCGCAGTATGATGGAGTATTTTATACTGTTGTTGCACTCTGTGCTGTTCTGTCTTCTGTCTTTGTCCATTCTTGTCACACATTTGTCACTTTCACATAAAAAACCCCGTCAACAATGATCATTTGTTGCTCAAACATATAATTTTGGCACTACTCTCTTCAAATCTGTGCACCCACATATCCTTTCGTCTAAGTGGCATCTACACTTTCTCACGTTTTGTTCCAATAAATAGTTACGGGATTTGCTCCAGGCAATATCTGTTGTGTTTTATTATACAGAAGAGTAACAGCTATTTGCCTTTTATCGGTACAGTGGAGGAAGTCATTGAAGCTGCGTTTCAGAGTCCCTTGCTGACAGAACGGTTTGGTTCCTGGATCCTTTATGCAGACCTGCCTCGTCCCGATCAGGCTGACAGTGACGCTGTCCTAACATACACCGAGCAGAAGGCGAGGAAACCGTCTGGAGCGTCTGGCGCGGCCGCGGCAGCGCTCACCAACAGGCCGTCATGCTGTTCAAAGGAAATCTTTCCGTTTCCTCCCCGCGAGACGCTCCCCGACTCTTTGATTGCGCGGTCACGTAAGTGCACGGCGCAACTGCAGCTTCGCCCGCACAAACACGCGAGAGGTTTGCTCGGGTTAATCTCTTTCAAATGTTTGCAAAAGGCGCACTTGATGAGCTGCTCTGCCCACCGGCGCCGTCTTCGTTGCGGCGAACCAAACCTACCGAGAAGGAATAAATAAGAACAATCGATGCACGTGTGAGTCCCTGTTGTCATGGAGACTTGGAGTCTGCTTTAACACACATGTTAGTCTGCAACTCACAAGTTTTAACAAGACGCAGCCAGAAAACTCACACGACCAAATTTTCATGACAACCAGTTATATTCAACTTAGTAGAGCGCAACAAACAAGTCAGTAAATCCTCTCCCCGTGTCCTTGAGGAAAAGAAGATATATGGAAATCCTTGGAGTGTCTCAGACTTCCAGGAATCGTCCTAATCTGGACAAGCCCAACACGCCGTTTCTGCTGTTTCATATTGTTTCTGCCTCACATGAAGAGGATATAAGGAGAGGCTCGGCCGCGCTCAGCCCATTGTGTGTTCGGGAGTGAAGCTCGGTGATGCAGCAGGGCAGCGGTGTAGCTTCCAGGATTACACACTTCAAGGACAGGCCACACTTTGTTTGTGTCGAGAGCGGTATGTCGGACAGGCAGCAGAGTGGTACAGGGCCGCCTTGGGGGAAAGTACTGCTACCTACAGCAGCAGCCGGCAGTTTGTGCACGCGCTGACTCGGCCTCGCTCGCACCAGAGAGTGAGATGTCAAGTAAACATGGCATCTCGTGTTCTCTCCGGCTCGCAGGGTTGACAAATTGATTATTTTTTCTTTTCTAAATGGAACTGAATTGAACCTTATTTATTTCAAACACAACAAAGTGAGAAGACTAAAAGAAAAAGTGTGAATCTTTCAGGAGCGTTGTGTAAAATCGGCGTCCTTCGGGTTTGATTGTGCTTCGACGGTCCCCGTCTCTCCACCGGAGGCTTCCGACTCCGCTCCGGATCATGTTTGGAGATGAAATGATGCGCGGGTTATTTTGAACGGGCGCAGCGTCGCAGTCTGCCGGCTTTGTTCGGGGGCGCGATAAGAACCAGCTGCTTCTCCCCTGACAGTAATGTCAGACGGGCCGTCGGTGACACCTGTCAACCATCCGGGGCTGAGGAGCTCCAGACGGCGCCGGTCCGCGGGAGTGAAGCCGAGCCTCATCTGGACGGGACTGACAAGGTGAGGGGCGACGGGGCAGAAGTCGGCCGTTGTTCTTAGCGAAGCGCGAGGTCGCTGCGTGAAGGGAAAAAGCCTCCACGCGGTCCGTCATTAAAGTGTCAACCGTAAACTTTGCGCTGCAGCCACACGGCCACACAGCGACCGCATGCTGAACAAACTGAGAAGCGAGAATCAAAGTACGGCCTGAAAACAAAGCAGCGTGCCTCCCAGCTTCTTATTACCACCGAGGAAGAGATTATGTAGTTATGTGGTATCTTCAAGGTCTCCCTTATTCCTTTGAAGGTGTAAAATTTAATGTGTTTGCTCCTTTTATACCCGTTACTTGGCGGCTGGCTGCTGAAACGGGGCACCTGCTCCATCTACAGGAACTATTTTAGGCTTCCCCCTCGTCCCCATTTCACAGAATCTGCCAGTGTTTATATAAACATATACGACTTTCAGTTAAGGCATGACTTACTGAATCTTGGGGTATGTGAAAGAATAGCTGAGGAAAAGGCCTTCTCTTAGTTCTCTTTGTCCTTCCAAATATCCTCGTCTTTTATTATCATAACTCTCACTGTGCCATAAAACAGCTCCGCTTAAAGTCACAGCACAGCATCGTATTGTCATTCCACTGTTTATATCCTACCATAGTGCCTCTTTTGAACTGTCTTCTATTGTGTGTTTTCATACCAAGCACAGAGCAGTAAGGACTTTAATACCAAGGACATTTCTGTACATATGTTCAAACCTCTGCTGCTGTAACTTTTTATCATGTCGGCCGCTTGTCATCCAAGCTGTCGGTTTTAGAAATAGGACAATCAATCATTCTCATGTCTCAGTGTTTCCTTTCATAGCTTACTTTGCTGTAATATTGCACAATCTCATCTTACTATTGTATATCTGATCCTTACCTTCTGCTACCGTATCATGCTCATTTGTGTGCTTGTTAACATTCATCTTACAATGTAGGAAATCAATTCTTTTTGTGTCAGAGCCAGAAGCAAGCCATTTTTAATTGTTCATCAGGCCACATTACTGTCACATTGTGACACTTTTCTTCTGGTTTGTTGATTATTCCTCTGGTTGCTCAATTTTACAGCTGTAATTGGATTCCCGGCTCCTTTTTCTTCCTGTGTTTTTTTTTATGGACTTCAGTTCGCCTCGCTGCAGGTGTCTTGTGGCTCCTCCCCTTGAGGTGTCTCACCTGAGCGTTCCCTCTGATTGTCGCCTCCTGTGTCTCATCACTCCCCATGACACGTTTACTGACTGTTTATACCTCAGCCTGTGCTGCTCCGCGTTCATTGCCAGCTTGTTCCCCGTGTTTCCAGTTATTCCCCCGTGAGTGTCAGCATCGATTCCTCCGCGGTTGTTCTGGATTTTGTTTTTTTTTGTATTTTACAGATTTGTTGCTTTTATTTTTTTGATTTTTGTGCTTTCAAGTGGACCTTTTGTTCCCGGCTTGCATCATCAATGAAAATTGCTTTTTGATCTCAACTGCCATTAACATTTGGATCCCCCATCACACACTGCGTGACAATTACTAACATTTCAGGTTTACCATGATTGTTCCAAAGGCAATGCGGAAATGCCAGTTGTTTTAGTAAATGTCCAAACATTTCTTGTTTTTCCTGCTCAGGTGAACTGCCTGTCACCGGTTGTCCTTTAGAAATGATGATTCTCCCCGAGTGTCAGCGCTGACTTTGCAACCCCCTTTTTTTTTTCTGACTTTCCAAACTCACTTTTATGGCCTTAAAAAATTGTCCCTCCATCACCCTGAATGTTTCATTCCTAATCCCACCCAAACCTTAACCTGGCCAGTGTCATCTCTGGAAAAAAGCGCCGTCGCATCAGAAACCACTTGCGTTGCTCCAGAGAAAGGATTTGATCAAATTCTTTGCGAAGATTTTCTTTTTTTTTTTTACCAAACACAGCTGTGGCTCAGCGAAGCCGACTCTCTGGAGACTGCACTGCAAAACAGAGCTGTAAAAGACAGCCCGCTGCACCACCCACAACCGTCTCCCCGGTGTTGTTAAACCAGGTGGAGGACGATGGAGGGATGAATAAATTACACCTCAACCA
Organism: Malacoctenus triangulatus; assembly: GCA_032274725.1. NCBI lineage: Eukaryota > Metazoa > Chordata > Actinopteri > Blenniiformes > Labrisomidae > Malacoctenus > Malacoctenus triangulatus. The sequence goes on along the minus strand of JAUESE010000056.1, from coordinate 3,481,433 downwards.
CGCTTTTTTGCAAGTATAAACAAAGTTTTTTGCCAGCTGATATCCAAACACGCACATCCTCCCCTCAATAAAGCCAGTGATAGAAGTCTTCCAAAAGTAGAAAAATCCGATTAAGGTGGATTAATTATCCAGAAAATATTGCCAACTTAAAGTTTCCTTTTTGCATCTGTACGAGATGGAAAAGGTTTTTTTTTTTTCTCTGAGTGATCGGAAAGCCGTTTCTTGTTTTTCTCCCTTCACTATGTTATTCCTTTAATACTATGTGATGAAATCAAAAACTGCAGGCATAGGACCACCTTGAGATCGACTGTATTGTCGCGCTGTCGGAGTGAGCAGGAGAGGTGTCACAAATAGAGCCACAAATCTATTCCCAGCAAATTAATTCACTCCTCCTCTGTTTGAAACTCCGCAGCTTTTGCAGATCAGAACATCAAGTTAGAACAAATCAATTCATCCAAATGCAATTTCATTCGCACTGCTTCAAGACGAGGCAAAGGAGGCGCGGGAACCGGCGCAGACAAATGTCGGAGTCGAGTTGTCGGGAGCGGGTAACTAGTCTTTTGCTAGGTGTCTGGTGGATGACTCGCGGCACCTTGCTCACAGGTAGAAACGTGGGCCCGGTGAGTCAAGACACAGTTTTAAGTGTTAATGTAGTCACAGAGAAGGTGAGAAGAAACCCGCAGTCAGAACCCGCTGCTGCTTCAGGTGCGTGGGTTTGATGCTGACCGAATTTTTTGGGGAGCCGGGGTGCCTGACACAGCACAGGCTTGAAAGCTGGTGCAGGATTATAAATATACTTGCCTGTTGTCAATACCCCTGTTTTTTTGTAGTTTTTTTTCTTTACTTTGAGGAAAGAGGCCTGGTGGAGAAAAGTTTTTTGGAGCTGGTACTGCTAGAGAGCCTTGGCACATTGCATAAAGCACAGAAAATAACTAGGTTAGATGTTGATCTGACTGGTAAGTTTACAGATGACTTTCATGCGTCTGCCAAGCCGTGAACTCAACATGTTGCTACATCCTCCACAGCTTCGAGCATGTTTTATAGCGAGCATGTGAGAGCTTCAAAGTGACGAGTGGGGCCAGTTTAAAGTGTGCGATTATCCCAGATGATCGTTTGTTTTGGTCTGATTTGACTGAGTTTAAGCTTTCAGTTCAATTCTGGGCTTAACACTCACTGTGTTGAGTTGGGTTGTCAAAGATGGAGCTCGTTAACCACAGCCGGCTCACCAGGGGGTCAAATTCAAAAATCTTATTACTACTAATTGTAAATTTTCCACTTAACTTGCTTATTAGTCTTTTTCAGTTTGTATTTTTAGCAAAGAACCAAACTAATTTTACCACGACAGCAGTGAAAGCTGTATACTCGACATTTGGTGAAAAAAAGCACACTGAAGTCTGCAAGATCTTACAGCCCGATCGACTGCAAGTCTCTGACAGCAAAAGTTTCAAAGATGTCAGTGTTGAAAGGTATATTTCAGACGATCTCAAGAGATTTCATCTGGGTTTTTACAGCATTCATTAAAAAGTACATTCAATAGGAGCATTTTCTTTTGTTGCACTAAAACAATGGGAACAGTTCAGAGCTGTCGTGTTTTTTCAGCATACAATACTGAACAAAAATAGAGTTGGACATGGTTGTTGTGTGTACGCATGTTCTCCATGTTGATTTTGCCATTGTGCGTTGGCTTCCTTCACCAGATGTGTATGATTGGTAATCGATGACTTCAAATAAGATTTAGGTGTGAATTTCCAAGGCTGGAAACACCTCAGGATTAGTAACCAGCATGAGAGCTGAATGGATTATTACACCTTCTCAAACAATTCTACCAAAAAAGTTTTAAATTTGTTTTTTTTAACCTGTTTTTTGATTTTGAACTGTTCGTTGGTCAATTTCAAACAATATCTTTCTTTGTTTTAGAAAAAAGTTGTCATTTTTTGTTTTTCTGCTGTTTTTGAGTCCTGCTTTCTCAAACAAATCACCGATAAAAAATGGGGGTCCAGTTGTGAGTCGATGCTGATGTGCCCATTAGTGTAGAACTTTGTGACCCCGGGAAACAGATTCAGTTTCATAATTTCAGACTTTGCTGAAATTTATGAAAAGCTGTTGGGAAGTTACAGCCTGAGCTGGCGAAAAGAGTGAATGAATGCTTCTGATATATTTCCTCAATAAAAAGGTGGCACTCGCTCAGCTTCCCCAATGAGTCCAGATTAATCTTTGCACATTAGAATTATCTGCCTTTTTGTTACCCTTTCCGCCCGACGCTTCATCACGCATGCTGTCTGCCCCCTTGTATTTATCGCTTGGAGATGCGATTCAAGGAGAGCGAGGGGTGTAAAGGTCAGACGCGAGCCGCAGAAGCATAGAGCGCCAGACGTCACGCACCGCCGAGGTATTAATTGCCATGACCGTAAGTCAGCCCTGAAGCATGTGCGTGCTTATCACCTCATGTGATTACAGCACATGGCTTCCGGCGTCCCCGCTCGCTGCCCACCTTTAATCACAAGTGCACTTCAGAAAAATAGAGGAAACACATCGCTCAAACTTTTCCATTTGTTCTCATCGCACAATCGCGCTGAAGTGTTCGTCATATTGCACGTCAATAATGGTAAGAGGTGTGACTGATTAGATTATACAAAATATTTCTTCCAGTGCAGCTTAGCAGGGACTTGTAGTTCTCAGTGTAATTAATTGAGGCGCTCTTAAATTTCCCTCGAAATGTGCTTGAATTCATTTGAACTGTTTGTCCTTAATGGAGGAGCTGACACGATTCAGACGCTAGTAACAAGTTATGAGGGAATATTGGGATGGAGACATCTCCTGGACAGCAGCATGTCGCTAAAGTAACACCCTCCCTCTCAACACACACACACACACACACACACACACACACACACACACACACACACACACACACAGAGTGTCAAAGTTGCTTGGTTTATAGATCCAACAATTCGTCTCAACGTGACCTTCGATGTGTCAGCAAAAACAAGAGCCCGACTCAATCCGGAGGCGATAGGTTAAGGAATGGCCATGATTGAGCACAGCTTTCACCCCAATGATTAAACACACAAACTTGACACCCAATGTTTGATGAACAATCCGTTATTTTTGGAGTAAATCTTGCCGCGCTGACTGTGATGGGCAGGGCGGGTCAAGTGGGAGGCGTCCAATGCGGAGCAGTACTGGAGGAATAACAGGGAAATGTTTATTGTGACCTTTTATTCACAATATTGCACAAAAAGTCGGCTTCGGACTAAAGCTGTTGCTTTGACAACGGACTCCTTTTTGAATCCATTAAAATAACACTGGATATTACTTAAATGCACCAATTTTTCTTTGTTGGTCAGCAGGGACGCTGTGCGATGCTCTTTTCAAACTGCAGTTCATTGTGAACCACTTTACATCCAGAAGTGCTCTTCTGATGCCTCCTTCTGATTCGGACTTTTATTGTTGAAACTTTTTCCAGCCGCACGGCAACATAATGAGAATCCGTCCTGATCCAGAGGCCAAATCACCACGCAAACTTCAAAGACGACTTGTCTCACAATAGAGAGACAATCAAAGCAGACAGGAGTACTCGCTTGGACTCGAGCCACGGTCCACTAAAAATTAATAAGCTTCCTAATGCGCAGTCTTAACCCTAACCGCATTAGGAAAGGTACAGAATGGATATTAAACCACACAGTTGTTCTGTTTGGTTTTCACATGATGACATTTTAATAAAGTCCCAACTTTGTCCCAAGAAACATTGTGATGATAATTAAAATAAGTTTCAACAAAGTCACTGATTCAAAATCTGCGATTCGCGTGGATGCGACCGGATTGAGCGCAAAGTTTAATGTGAAGTAGGTATGTACATTTTAGCACCACTCCTAATTCTGCTAAGGGCAAAGTTTAATCACTTGATGATACCTTGTAGGGTGAGTATCAGTTTGAATTGCACTTAATTAGTCCTTATGAGGAGCCATCCTTTGCTATGGAGCCCTTCTCGGCAGTCAAAAGCCCTTGTAAAGCAGCGTGATTTCAGGTTAGTGGCCGGGTTTAAGGCCGGGAGTAAGAGTCGTTCAAACACCGTTGGCAGCATCCGTTCCTGTGTCCCTGTGGTTAACCTGAGAGCAGTTAAAACGGAGGAAATTTCCCAGCGAGTCCGCGCTGCTAACAACCAGGCATGGCATGGTGCCACCGGAGAAGGCAAAGTTTGAACTCGAGGTGGCTTTTGAGGTAAGTCAGGGTTGCAAGAAATCGATAGGTTTCTCCCTGTTGGGAGCACGAATGTGCGCAGCACATTTCATGCCAAACCAGCCATTTTCTAATATAATCCCAGGTCGCACTAGCTGTCGGATGACGGCCGAGATAAGCATTGTGCCGGCGCATCTTTTCAGCATTCTTTTAAAACAATCCATTTGCAGAGCAGCGCGGCCTTCAGCCACTTCCTCTCTTTTACCTGCAGCTTTTTCTTGATGTGAATATGTCGGCTCCGCGGCGCTAAGCTCAAAGGCACCACTCGAGCTGCGGGTTAAGCTTTTAGCTTAGTGATGTACATTCTCTCCTTTTGTGTGGCTGGGCGAACGGACTCTCGGTTTAGACTCCTGGCCGCTTGACTGAGGATAAAAAGTGTCTCAGAGTCGGTGATCAGTGGTGGGTAGATTGACTTTGGAGTCTTTATCTCAAGAAGGCCAGAGCACAGCTGAAAAGCGAGAGATTCCAGGCGGCCCGCAGTCACGACTTCACTCGGAGGTGAGCGATGGGATTTTTACGTTTGTCAAAAATCAAGAGTGCGCTACCCGTCGCAGGAACAATCTCCAGATCTCGTGACATTTTGTCAGATGTGGAGACATTTGAAGCTTAGTGTACTGTGAGGCATACTGGAGGGGAGACTCTAGTCAAATATTTAGTGGAAAGATATTTTTTTAAAAAAAAGAAAAACTCACATGCAAAGACGTGAGCAGAATTAAAGAAGCTGTAACTTCCACAAGTGTCTGGTATCCAGGTTATCCGGGGAAGTTTTTGATCCACATGTATGTTCTTTAATGTTGGAATATGAGTGTAACCATCCCCTGAGCTGAAGGTGACTGGGACATCTGTCTGCATTAGAGCAGCTCCTCTTTTATCATGCCACGAGGCCTCCCCTGGGACTTTTGAGATGAAAGCAGATTCAGAGGAGGCCAGTGTCCCAGGGGCACCGCTGAATCTACAATCAGCAGAACAAGGTATCCACTGCTGTCTTTGTTGCACAGTATCAAAGTTCAAAAGTGAACCTTGTTCCATTTACAGTCAGGCAACGTCTCACTCGAACCTTCAAAGGTCTGGGATCTTGTCTGACTTCATTGCGAGTGATTGATTCGGGTTTCTTTTCCCTCCGCTGGGCTTGACATGTATTTAAGGACATTGAGTTGTCAGCAATACTAAACGTATTTATATTACAACAACGCACGGCAACATTTTTTTTAACTTTTGTTCACTCGTCTTTTGGACTGCTTCTTCCATCTGAGGGTCAGGGGAGTGCCGAGCCGATCCCAGCTCGCACTGGGCGGAATCGGTTTGTCTTGGAACATGTTGTTAGTCCATCATAAGGCAAACACATAGAGACAACACACACACAGACACACACACGGACAATTTGGAGAAACCAATTTACTTCATTGTTTTTTATCTGTGGGAGGACACCGGAGTCCCTGGAGGAACCTCTTTGGCAGGGGGAACATGCAAACTCCTCACAGAAAGGCCCCAACTGGGTTTGTACTGATGATCTTTATCATGCTGTATAGAGAGAGAGAGAGAGAGAGAGGGAGAGAGAGAGAGAGAGAGAGAGAGACAGAGAGAGAGAGAGAGAGAGAGAGAGAGAGAGAGAGCACGGACTGCAAAG
>JAUESE010000056.1:3433373-3443378 GCA_032274725.1 Malacoctenus triangulatus | reverse complement strand
AGGAAGCTCATCGGGTATCTTTCACGTGCCTAATTAGGGCGCTTGTCAGAGTGGCGTCGACACAAAAAAAACCGACGGAGAGATATTTATTGTGCACTATTTATCAGATAAGCTTATTACTGTATGCAGGCGATTACATCAGCGTGATCATTGTTATTAACCATAAATTTGATTTTCTGTAGATCTTTGTGAAGCAGAGCAGGCTTGTTGGACTTGTTCTTGACTTTTTCTTCCAAACGTACCAAAAACTGAGCTACCAATAAAAGCTGCACTCTCATGTGATACGTGTATTTTAGGACCCGATGGTGGAGCAGTGGACAGCGCTCTGGTCTCACCGTGAGAAGGTCCCGGGTTTGAGGCCGGATGGTTTCAGCTTGAATATGGTTCGTGTCTGTGATTCCTGGAGAGCTTTGTCGTCGCATGATTTCACGATCAGGCAGGATCGATGTTTCGGGCGACGCCAGTCTTCTCACAGTGTCAGCGGGGATCCAATACGACAGCTCCCTCAAAAACACTTAGAAATACAAGATGAATGAATGAATTAACATAAATTATGGTGTGGAATGTATATTAGAAAGTTGATGACTTTCATGGGTTGATTGAGTGCGGGTTAACAATTCCTAACTGGAGTCTTGAAGAGGAAGACTGCAGGTGCAAAAAAGCAGGTATTCATAGCCACAGACTCTTTAATCTGGGAGCCATATTTGGTTCAAATTCAGATGTATTTCCGACACGTTTGAAGAAAGAGGAATCCGGGAAAATGCCAGGAGCCATTGTTCTTCAGATAACCAGACGAGCACAAAGCTAAGAGCAACCCTGTTACAAAGCAGAACATCTCCTGCGTGTCTTCCTGTTGTTCTCTTTTCAGTGGAAACGAGCAGAGGGAGACTTATGACAGGCTGCCATGGTGAGCCATGGAAAAAAAGGAAATTAAGGTTAGTAAAATAATAGTGACATCTTTGAGTGAGTTTTGCGAGAGAAAAAAAAAGTAAAAGAGTCAGGAAAAGGAAAAAAAAAACCAGCCAGAGCGGAAATTTCAACCTCATTCTTCAAAGCGGACAAAGTGTGTTGGCCTCGGTGGAGGTCAGGCTGTTTTTGTGACTGTGGTCGGGGACTTAGTGAGCGGATGTGTGTGGCCGGTGGGCAGAGGTTTCAGGGTCACGCGCGGACATGCCTGAAGGAAGGTGTGTAATGAAGCTTTAGACACAGCTGGTGTTCGCCGGGCCAGGCCCCGAGTCACGGCTGCCAATGAAAAGGTCAGTTTGGGACCAAAATTGTTTTAGTCTAAACGAGTGCTTTGTGGCGCCGGGGAAAGAGGCCGCTAATGGTAACGACGCCGTGGGTTAACCTTGGTGGGTTTTTGTGTGTGGAGGCTCGTGGGACGGACTAAAGACTAAGATGACAAATGACTTTGAAAGAGTGCGTTTGACCACCAAAGCCCCTTGTCAATGTATCCCTGCGCAGCGCCAATGAGCGATGCGGGGGAATGCACGGCAAAGCAGATCTCATCAAGTAATGTATAGCAGCAATACAATGAACGATGAAGGGTAGCCCAGGGGTAATCGATAATTTGAGCCACCAATCTGTTCCAGGTGCTTTATGATGTGACTGAGGTAATTATCACCCGATCGATAAAAGAGTTTGTTGTACAGACCGACGGGGGAAGGGAGGGGTAATTGGTTTCTGCTACTGCACTGATTTTATGTATGTATTTTCCCATTTTCCCAACCTGAGGTGGGGGGGGGGGGGTCAAAAATTATTCACTAGCAAAGTAGGAAAAGTCTTTTTGTCCTGTGCCTCTCTGTTCCCTCTGGGTCCACGACCAATATTCTGGTATGTCAATGAGTTTATTTGCATCTGCATGCATCATTAAGCACTCACAAAGAGAGCTTCGGAGGGTCCCGGAGCAAAGAGGCGCGCAAAGAGGTCACAACTCAAAAGGAAGAGAAAAAGGGTCTGAAGGAAGGACTGAATTGAAAGAAGAGTTTTAAATTGTCAGGGTAAAAAAATAAAAAGAAAGTCCTCAGTCTGTTTTGACTGGAGAGAGGCAAAAGAATGACAGTCAAACACTGGAGGAACACTTTTAACGACTCTGGCCTCTTGATTTTCCTAAACAACTGAACAACTGTTAAACAAGCCCGAGAAGAAAGGCAACTATTTCGAGACCTGATTTTGTCGAATGTGCTAAAGGTGAAAAACAACATGCGGCCACCCAGCTCGGAGGCCCCCCCCGAGCTCTTTATTCTCCCACTTTTCTTCTCTTTGTGAGGTTGCCGGTCTTCGTTTGCAGCGCCGTGCTCGCAATCCAGGTAACGACATGAATTTGCAGCTGTGTTCAAAGAGGACAAAACACCGCATGGTTCCAACACATCAGGCCCTATAGGAAACACTCACACTCGTCTGCATGATACTGTTGATGAACGAGCCACTTCCCCGAGCTCTTATTCCAGTTGGACTGCCATGAACTGAATTAAAATCTAACCTGGCTGCTAAATGTTTGTCATTTGTTCACAAGATAACAGCTTTGTCGGCTGTGCGGTGACTTTGCCAGCAGACGTTTTTGAAAACGGTTTCCTGCTGCGGCTGCGAATTAGCTTGATGAACACGATGAGAGTGAACCTAAACAATAAAAGATGCAGATCATAAATCAAAACAATGAGCTGAGAGACGCGTCGCAGCAATCAATAAAGGCAAAAGAGACTTACAGGCAGTTTGTTTCCTTTATGCCACCAACCTTTATGAAGTGCAGTGTTTTGCAGTTATGTCGAAGGAGCCCCCTGCTTTTGACTTGTCCCCATCCGAACACACCTGAATGTAACGAGTCGCTCCTTATCAGCTTCATGTGACATTAGTGAGCTTCAGGTGTGTTAGAGGAGGAAGAGGTGAGACACGTAGGACTGTTGGCACTTTGGGAAACCACCGGCGTTTGATCAACACTACCTACCGGCCTCACTCAGCACAGCTCGACCCGGATCCAGAGTGGTTTCATTAGTTCTGGTATCTGTTCATCATGTTTTGGGACTTCTTTTAATCGGGTGGCAAGGTGAGGGTCTGCAGGAGGCTGATTGGCCAGCGAGCGATGTCGATGGATCGGTTGAGACAGCGGCTCTTTTGGTGAAATCTCGAGACTACTGACAGAGGGCCACCAGTGTTTACCTCCTGTCCAAGCCGTGTCTGACTTCCTGCCCGTCTGAGCTTCTGCGTAGGTCGAACGGACAACAGAAACAGGCAGTAGGCGCGAAGTCAACAGCAGATGTGTGTGTGTGACACCTCTGACCTCTTCTTCAAGTACATCTGGTGGAGTCGGGAGCGTCGTGCCGAGTGTCTGTGATCAATGGCAGTGGCGCTGTCAGAGGCTTCAGTTACCACGAGCAGCTTCTTTTATGGGCGTCCCAGTAATGAGCGTCAGATGGAAATTGTTGCCTTTTTTTGATGTATCCGGGCTGACGAACATGAAACTGTCTTGGAAATATTAAGACCAGACAAAAGGCGCCCGATAAGGTGCCGCGATTTTGAACTTCCTCTGGGCAAAGACGTCTCACGGAAACCTCTGACAGGATCTGTTATTGAAGTATGTGGTGTTGCTTTGGTGAGATCTAAAGAGCTTTTTAAGACATGTTCTGGATATCTCTGACTCTGACGAGGGATTTACAAAGATCTGCAGATAAAAAGATAATCTTCAAATGGGATCCAAAATTCAAACGAGCTAAAGGCAGAGTATCTGATGCGGAGAGAAAACTAGAAAGTATTCCTGTAACTAGTATATTGTCGAAATGCTCCTACGGTATCTATAAAATGAACCGCTGTGAAAAAAAAAGGTGTATTAGGCGATGCAGCGTGTGTGCTGAGCATGTGGTTTGAGTTGAAAGCAACTGGCAAGCCGGAGTACGGTAATTTGCGACTGTAAAACTGGTGAAACTGGTTGGGGGGGTGAAGAGCCATGATGAGCTAAAATAAGTGTGACTTGGAGGTGAGGAGAGTTGGTAATAGAGGTCTCTGCAGGTCGACTGGTGACCTGGAGTGGGTGAGAATGTCCAAGGTTTTCATGTCAAACCAGCTCTGCAAGTGGGTTTCCACCTGCTCAGAGTCCATTCAAGTCACTTTGCGCTTTTAACCTCTGACCAGCCCCTGTGAGCTCTGCGACTTCTGTATTCATGTTCTTCTTGAACACTTCGTGGAACCTTAACAGCTTTGTATGGTCCACTTATTTATTTCTATTTTGTTTTTTACTCAGTGAACTGATTTGTATCATCCCTCGAATGTCCAAAAATATAATCTAATTAATTTAAAAAAAGCTAAATTAAAAGAAAATTAACACAATAAAGAAAAGAACCCAAAAAAATTGAAAAAAAATAAATAAATACAGACATGTACGAACAGTTTCAACAAAAGTTACCCTGAGAAACATTTGTGTATTTGCAGCTCAAATCTCTCTATGCAGCTAAGACCTAGAGTTAGTTTTTTCACTCATTATTTGTGCTCATCGGCTCCAAATTCCTGAATAAGCTTCCAGTGGTTTGTATGCGTCACTGCTGGGATGGAGTCGCTACCAGTTGCATCGGGGGCAACTGTCGATTTATTTGTCCGCGCTTTTATGACACTTTCATAAAAAGATTTACCACTGCAATATCCTTTGGCCACATCTGCTTATATGGGCAGAGTTCTGTGCGAGGTGAAGCTCCCTTGGACACTGTAATTCAACCCCGCAACACGAATTTGCCGCGGTCACAATAAAGGTGTTGTGCGACACTCTCAAGTAGCGCCACTAAAGTTTGACAAGCATATGATAAAAGTGTCCAAAACGCCCTTCGGGTCTTTGTTCTCTGTGACTCCTACATGAGAATATTGGATTTAATTTCTGACTAATCCGTCTAATCAGCTCCTTCCCGTTTTATTAGTCCTATTTACCTTCACGGTGTCAAACACACAACTATAATTTGCTCGTCGTCGGTGAGTCCATCTTCGTTTGCTCTGCTTCATGAGCATTTGCAGCCCTCCTTGTAATTCATTGTAAATGTGATTGATGCTCGCAAAAACACTCCAAGACAGTGCTGCAATCAATTATGTTTGATTTATTGTCTTTGCCGCTTCAGAATGCATTGTGTCGCCATCGCAACAACAAAAACTTTGTGTGCAGCCTCACTCGCACAGCCGTAATCACTCTTTTTCCAGCTGCCTTTTGTATGGTGTAGAATCAACGCTCGCAAGCTGTGCTCATCATATTTCATTACTGTAATTCACAATGAAGGTCATTCTTATGAATTGACGGAGGAAAAGACCCTTTTTTTTGTCCAAACTTAATTAAAATCTTTCTGGGCAGGGCTTTTTTTTCCCCCACCCCCCCTTTCTTCTTTCTCTTCCTTCCTGATTCAATAATCAACAGAAGTAAATCATCTACAGTCTATTGCATCAGCCGCCAGCAGGCTGGAACAAATGCAAAAAATAAATAGACCTACTCTGGCATGCCTGCAGACACTGGCAGGAGCTGCAAGGTTACTCCACGGCGCGCTCCGAGGCACCTTTAGACCACACGGCCACAATTATCACAGAGAAAAGTCTGATCAGAGCGCCGCGCCTTGATTTATGGCCTCCTGATCAGCTGGTTTATCACCTATAGATGTTATTTTACCCCGCGATCGCGGCGCGCTCCCGGCGCCAGACCGGCTCCACTAATTACTAATGGTGATTTAATGGAACAGTGTGACCATTTCCTCCCCTGCGCAGGCCCCATTCCTGCACTGTTGTCCTTGTCAATTAGGCGCGCGCCGCTGATTAATAGTTAACTGCCACTAGTCCAAGACCAGCATCATCAGCAAAGCGTTTAATTAAGTGGTTGTCTCATTTACTCGCCAAACTAATGTAGCTTAAAGACAAAACAACTTTATTAAAACATATGAAATGTCACACACTCTGGGTTCTGTAGTTTTTTTTCCCCGAGTTTTGCTCCTCACGTCGCCACCTTCAGGGATACGATATAAAACCCTCGTTAATTAGGGACCAAAAAAACTCTTATCCGCCTCCTCAGATATTGATAAAAACTCAAGGACCACATGGAGTGAGATGACACGCCAACCGTACAATTTGCAGGTTATTTTTGGAGCCCGTGTATTTCCTGTGTTCAAAAAAAAAAAGGAAAAAAAAATCCCTCAAATTAATTGCTTCTATCAGCTGCTTCAATTCCTGAGCTGCACTGCGAAAGACAAAGTGCCGAGCCAAACGTGGTGCCCTGTGCCATCAATCATTGCTCTGTATTAACTACCCCACCTCCCATCGCAAAGAAAACAATTAAAGTTAAACTTGTTGATTTGTTATGGTGGGCCATAAATCACACTGGTATGTGAAGCCCACCATCTCCTGGGGCCCCTTTTCATGTTCCCCGATCAGTGAGCCGAGGTTAGAAAGCGCCGCTTTGAACTAGTCTGATGGTGGCGGCTCGGTTATTTATTTATTTCCTTGTTTGTTTTTGAATAGTTGCCTCACTCACCTTAAAATATGCTGAGTTAAAGCTCCTTACGGGAGCCCATAAGCGGCGTACGCGTACATACAGATAAAGCGCTTACACCGGTTGAAAAGAAAAGGAGAAACAGTCTTCGGATACTAAAGTCGCCGAGATTACGGCGTCTGCGTGGCGTTCTGTTCTGCGGCGCCGGGACAGACGTGTCGTCGGTTTGTCATCCCGAGACGCGCGGTGACGCGTTGTTTTGAACAGTCGGAAAATAAACCGGTGCAACTAATGAGCTGTTGTTTCCTCATAATGTGGCTGCTTTTCAGGGGGCTGGCTGGTGTTACTCGGTGCCCCTTACATTTCACCCAAACGTCCGTGACAACCCAAATATACGATGCAACTTTCTCCATCACTCTTGGCCACTTCTCAGCGCGCTGTCCTGGCTTGTGCTGTCGCTTCAGTCTGCCAGGATGAAAAGAAGTGGGCACTGTGATAATGTCTGGACTTCAGATGTCTGACTCGGAGTGAGTCACCATTTTCGAAAGGCTTTTGTTTTGAATGTGTTTACTACTTGGCTGCTGCGACTCATTGTATGCTCCTGGCCACCACTCCCCGTTGTATGCATTATCGAGACGAACACGAATCAAAGGGAATCCCTCAGCCCACGTCCAAAACCCAGTGACATTTGAGGATCCTTAAGATAACACCTGAATCCTCCGTGTGCCGCATTAGAGCCGAGGAAAAAGGAGGAAGAGCCATTTTCGATAATGACACGGCACAAAGGCTGTCGGTGGCTGCTCGCCTTCAGCTGCACTGGACACCTTGTTATCGGCCCGTCCAGGCCACGGGTCACAATGTCTCCGTCTGACTTTTCTTTTTTAATGAAGGGAAAATTAATGTGAATAATGTCGAGCCAACTTGCTACGCCCCCGAAATGGGAATGAATAATCACAATTACCGTGGCGTTTCCTCATTAACTCCCCTGCAATTTTTCACCATGAACATACAACAATCTTCATGACAGCATTCTAAGTGTGAGAAATAAAAATAGTCACTGCTTGAACAATTAGAATGATATCAAGCTATGAAAACTACACACATAAAGGAAGAAAAATAATACATGTGTGCATTATAATTCACTTTCACTTGTCAAAGCAGCAGTTCCCTCAGAGATGATTGCTAGCTAATTAGCTTAGCAACAACCGATAACTGTTTGTTAGCAGCTTTGGTTTCTTCCTGAGACTTTCTTGCTTCTCGCCAGCAAACAGCATCAATTTAACTTTCCTAACATGTCAAAAATAACCTCTTGACACCGGTATTATTCCAAGGCGTGTGCCTCGTTCACTTGTCTCGCAAACCAAAGCATGAAAAAGGGATGAAATAATCACCAAGGTGATGAGCAGGCGTTTTCTCCACAACGACCTTGGCTGGACTGAGGTTTGAATAGTGATTCCCCGAAGTGTTGAAGGAGACCAAACAGATGTAAGACGACACGGTGCTCTGAAACTCCTGTATGGAGAGCAAAGCAATGCAAACACACGCTGAGGTGCACAGTAACAAATTTTACTATTATAAAATCTGCTTGCTCACATGTTTTTTCCCTCAGACTGTGAGTCTTCACCAGCCAATGAGTTCCATTAACCCAAACTGCTTCAAAAACCACCACACCTTGTTAAACTGCTCCGCAAATGGAGTTGAGACAGAAAATTAAAAGGCACCGAGTCGCCCTGCAAATTACCACATACTTTTAGAAGCGAGCCACGAGGCTACCGGCCCGACTCCGGTGTCACAGACAGTTTATGTCTTATGGAATTTCCTCTTTATCTGATAATTGAATAAAAAACATTATGCCCATCACCATTTTTGTCTGCGGAGCTAATCTGCCACCGGCATGGTTAGTGCTCCGTGGCTGAAAAAGCAAATTAAGTTGTTGACACTGGGTATTCATTACAGCCTGCCATTTAAAAAAACGTCACTCGTTGGGATTATAATTGTTTCGCTGCTGTCTATTAATTGTAAGGTTCGCATTTGAAATAAATTAGATTGCGTGTAACAAATCTCTTTGTGCTGAGGGAAAACAAGATAGGGAAGTCATATCCATTAAACAGTCATTCATTCGCCCGTTCCCACCTAATTGAGAAACAGCACTATATTCTGTTTACACAACTTTACAGTGAGCGCAGAAGGAGCGCTGTTGTCACCATCGTTTCGCCAAGCCGAGGAAAGAGCCAGAGGTGGCCTCCTGCCGTGGGTCGGTCAGGAAGCCTGCGGGGCACGAAGGCGAAAAATATGAGCTGGAAATTGCACTCGTGGAAAACGCGCGGCCGCTCACGAGCACGTCTTCTACATTCAGCCCCGAGCTCCAACGATGAGGTGCAGAAACACAGCGTCCACTCACCAAGCCAACCCACCGTGGTGTGAACGTGCCGGTGCCAACGAAGTCGCTTTGGCTGGACCGGACTTTGATGTTTGGCACGTATTCAAAGCTCCGGCTCAGTCTGGCGGAGGCTGCTCAGCTAATGAGCTAACCATGAGAAGTGTAAACGCCGACCTGCTGGATGGAGAGCCCCCGTTTCCAACCACTAAGAGGCTCCCCCCCTGAAACTCGCTTTCCTTTCCATCAGCCTCTGAAGGAGTCCCGTCCACGCCGGCCGGCTGCTCGCGACGCCAGCGCAGGTTTGTTCCTTTGGCGGATGACGAAACGAGCGTGACTCAACTTTTGTTGGAGGACTTTTGTTTTAGCGCCTACTCAGTGCGCTGAATGATTAGCAGCTAATAGCGTTTGTGTGCCAGCGTCGCAGCAGTTTTATCAGCTGTACATCAACCAAAGTGCTTTGTTGTTTTCGGATTTTACAGAAAGTAAAATCCGAGCGGGCCGACTTCTGAAAGTTTTATGGAGCCCCACAACCAATTTAGACGAGAAAATTTGTTGATTTGAAGCCATAAAGTTTTGATTTGTAGTGAGACATTGGCACAATCTTTATGTACTTTTGGCTCATTGATCCGCGGTGCTGCAGGGGTCTGCAGAGAATATGGACGATCTGGAGCTGCTCAGCACTTCACAAATAATCGGGACTGACTGTGAAATTTTCGTGCGAGCACTTCTGATGGTTCTGGGGGTCTGTTTGAGCTGGTCGCTCTCAAATATTGTTGCCCAGAAGCTTTTTTTTTGGTGCGTGTGTGTCTATGTGTGTGTGTATACTACACAACAGCACAGTATGGCTGTTTCAATTTTAGTGAACAGAGAAGGGGGAGTTGGGGTGGGGGTGGGGGGGCAGACCACCTTTTATTAGGTAGCAGAGAATATAGCCTCTTTTGACAGAGATAGGGTCAACTGAAAGAGGGTCACTTCACAGTGTGTGAAGGGAGCACATGAAATAAACGTGATGAACTCGAAACCTTCGATTTCACTTGCATGATTGTAGAAATGTTGCACAATGTGAGCCTGGTTTCTCCCCGTATAGCAGGAATACTCCCCACACACTCTCTCTCTCTCTCTCTCTCTCTCTCTCTCTCTCTCTCTCTCTCTCTCTCTCTCTCCCTCTCACTCTCTCTCTCTC
>JAUESE010000056.1:3352724-3365311 GCA_032274725.1 Malacoctenus triangulatus | reverse complement strand
GAGTCTGCAGCCAGACAGGCAGCTGTGCTGAGCTCTGTTTGCACAGCTGCAGTTTGAACAGATGTTCATATCACAATGCCGGCGCTCCCGTGCTGTTGTTCCCGTCCGGAGGTTGGTTTATCAGCCGGTAAACATTTGACTGCTCTCTTAAAGAACATCTGAGGTGGGTGAGAGCGGTGTTTTTCGGGTGTTTGGGCATTAAACAAGGTGTTGACCTCATTTTGATGATGGTCCTTCAAGTCAGCTCGTTGTAACACAACAGTGGACAAACGTTTATAACTGTACACCAACTGAGAGCAGTGTCGATGTCTACACTGCAAAACAAACCAAATCTCACCAAGTAGATTTAACTTACTTCAACTAAAAATGTATTATTGCACCTAGAATAGGACATAAATAAGAATCCTAAAAAGTAAGTAATTTACTATTTATTTAAAAGTCAATTTTTCTGATATCTCACTGATTTTTTTGTTTGTTTTTTCAAGAACAAAAACAGCTTGTTCAAGTTTTTTGGGGCTTGAAATAAGCAACAAATGAAAGACAAATGGGCCTTAAAATAGGGAAGAAAATACTCGTCTCATGGGGATTTTGTCTTAATTTTGATTTGTGTTAAGATTTTTTGACTTAAAATGTGTAAAATCTACATGGCAGAATTTAGTTTTGGGGTTATATTTTTTGCAGTGTTGTAGTAGCAGCTCCCAGCTTGGGGCCTGGGAACCCTTTTGCACAAGAGAGCACAACAAGGGTGGGGGCCCGAGGCTTTGCCTGCCCTCAGATGTTCAATATTGGAATTGCATGTTACATTTGAATGTTGTGAGTGTGTGTAACCAACTGGGGGGGTCACAGCTTTTTGGTTTGTTTGCAGATGATCCAGGTGGTTTCCAGGACGACTTACCAGTTCAATGCAAAGTGAAATGAAAACGATGCCTCTCGTGTTTTGATGTGTTTTGCAAACTGGCTTCTTCTTTTTTTTCTCCTTTCTTGCTAAAGAGGATGCAGACGCATCATTTCTGGGGCTCAACACCAACCAAAAGTTGACCTACATGCGTGTGTAATTGTTTTGGTTCCCTTCGCGTCTCACCTTCTGTCCCCCTCTGTCCCCCGCTGCAGCCTGAGGAGTATGGGCAGGAGGCCATGGAGGGCCAGGGAGAGGCGATGCTCGAGCCAGAAGGGGAGACATATGACGAGTCCCAGCAGGTACAAACCCGTCTGCACGCCACCAAGTGCCTGCCTGCGTGTCGGTGTGAGCGCATCACAAATCTGTGCGTTTCCAGCGAGCGGTGATTTGGTTTTAAAGAGCCTTCAGCTCGATGAGTACGTTCACCTCCACTAGATGGAGGCTCATCAGTATTCACAAGCTTTGGCACGGTGACACATTTTAGCTCCGTTGTATTTCGAAAGCACTTTGCGCCCCGCGCCGCTCCTTCCCCACACAAACACTGACGTGATTCTTTTTTACTGTAGAAGTAAAAAAAAAAAAAAAAAAGAGGGCTCACTCGAAAGGCTTATTGCCACTGAACACACAGAGCAGCCTTGATGTAGCACCACCTACCTCCACCGGGCGCTGCGAGTGTT
This sequence comes from Malacoctenus triangulatus, assembly GCA_032274725.1. Lineage (NCBI taxonomy): Eukaryota > Metazoa > Chordata > Actinopteri > Blenniiformes > Labrisomidae > Malacoctenus > Malacoctenus triangulatus. The sequence goes on along the minus strand of JAUESE010000056.1, from coordinate 3,363,736 downwards.
GGTGTGTACGGAGGGAAAAAAAATGGGAGTCTGACACGGATGGTTATTTTTGGAATTTGGCTCTCGGGGGCTGAAGATACTGTGCAGAAGTGATCGCTGAAGAAGCATATTCAGTTATAAAACTCTGAGCAATCATTCTGAGACAGCTCTTCGCCATTCCACGCAGAACTTGGAATAAACTCGTGATAATATTGAAAAAAGAGCAAGAAAAAAATATGATATCTGAGATTTTTTGTTGCCAGATCTGTCAGTCCATCAGTGGAGGACTGCATGAGTCAGACGTAGTAATAGACGTGAATTATTCTCCCAGAGATCCAAGTTTAAAAGCATGACTTCCTCCTCGTCACTGGCCTGTGTCATCCTTGTCCTCCTCCTCCATCTCTTTCCTCCATCTCTCTCTTTTTTTTCCCTCCCCACTCCTCCGCATCCCTCTCTCCCCTCCCCCATCACTCGCTACACCAGCGACGTGCGAGCTCTGCCTGAATGGGTGTGGTGATGACGTCCTGTGCCTCCGTGCATTGTGGGTAATGTCAGGGTCTCCCTGCATTGCTGTAAATATGGAGTCTGAGCGCGGCGGAGAGAAGCCGAGAGGAAGCGGGAGGGAGAGAAATCCATTTGGTCCGCAGTCCGTGGCGGTGAATACATTAGGTGACTTCAGACTGTCGGAAGGCGTGTTGGTTTTTTCTTCCCTTTCTTCCATCCTGACCATGTGTGCAGTGGAGGCGTGTGCAGGGTTGCAAGAATACTCACGACGCGTCCTTGAAGCCAGCGCGGGCTCGTGCTGCCCTCTGCAGGCTGGAGAGAGTCACTGCGCAGCCGGCGCCGGAGCTCAGCTGGGCCGGAGTGACATCATTACCTCCTGTATGGAGCTATCATGTGCCGCCATAAGCTGCGTGTCACCTATTCCTCCTAAACGGATTAAGAGAACTTCACGCCATCACATTTTTAATTAAAACCTCACTGTCGAGTTCAACTTAAGCCTCTCTGCGCCGCCAATCGGACCTGCCCGTCTCCTCAAACCTGTTTCTTGTGTTCCCAGGAGAGCCAGGACTACGAGCCCGAGGCGTAAAAGCATCATTCCAAGCCTCCATCCAACCAGCAGCACAATAATCTTTCTAATAATAAAAAGGACAAATGCTGAAACTATTACGATTATATCCCCGTTGCAAAAAACAACAAAAAGACAAGCATTCCCACTGAAAAATGTTCTTCCTTCAAGACAAATCTTTTATTATTATATATTGTAAATGTCATGTTATTAATGTAATGTGTTGGGTGTAGGTATTTATTGAGGTGTAGGGTTTCGCCCTCCCGGTCTCATTTCCTTGATTCCCTCCCAATGAAATGAGACCAGAGCGGGGCTTGTGACTTTGTACTCGTGCGTATCTGTATTTAGAAATGTGCAATAGATGTTCATCATCTTCCAATGAGACATTGGGAGTGGAAAAAATACATATGACCGGTTGCAAGCAGATATGAATACAATAATATCCTCTTAAGTGTCGACAATGCCTGTTTGTGGGTTTTTACTTTTACGTTTCTCGCTTTCCTTTTTTTTGCATTTTTTTGGGAGATTAATTTGAAACGTTTTTGAAGTAAGAGTTTTTTACATTGTATCTTTATAGTTGCTCGTGAATCATTCCAGTAAAACTATCTGTTAGAAACAGACGGAGTATACATGTTTGTGTGTGCGTGTGTTTGTGTGTGTACTGAAGATTTTAACAAGTTAAAGTCAGTATATTATGTCTTGGAATCATAATGGTTGTCATATCAATATGTGCTTTAAATTGCAGAACTTGTCAATATACAGGTTTATGTGTGAAGCCAGACAAACAAATCCTCTGTAAATAAAAACTAAAAAAACCCAACTTTTTGGCAGTGTTGCTCGATAATGTGTAAATGCACTGATTACAGGGTCGATGTTCCAGCCTTTATCCACACGGCAGTGCACTGGGGAGCCTTGGGATGGTCCTGTTCATGGGTTTTGCTCGCTCTTGTTTGGAGAGTTTAATTACAGGATGAGTGAAATGTGCTGAGCGGGCTCTGAGTCTTGGCAGGAGGATGCCATTTTTGGGATGCCTGTCTGATCGGGCCCCTCTGGCCGGCTTTTTGTCCCCGTTAATCCGTCTGGAACGTTCAGGCTCGGCGGCGTCGGGCCCGAACGCGGGGTATTAAACAGCCGCGCCCGCCACTGTCCGCCCAGACGGATGCGCGGACGCTGCGAGCGGGGACGGAGACCGGAGCCATGGCCTCGTTCAAGAAGTCCTTCGAGAGCCTGAAGGGCTCGAGCCACTCGGCCGCCAAAGGAGTCACGGACAGCGCAGGTACAAACAAAGGAGTAGTCAAGAAAACAGCTGAAAAAATGTCATAACAGAGGAGGACGTCTTGTTGAAAACGATTCTTGACAATTTGGCAAAAGATCTACATTTTTGTTTCTCTTAGCTGTCGGTGTGATGTGCACAAAGAGGCTACTTTAAAGCTGAACTGCTAAAGTGTCATCTGATTGCGGTGCTGTAGAAGTGAGGCTGTGAGGGTCTCTGAGGTCAGGCTTTGTGAGACCCTGTGATGTGTTTTCAGTGCAGGCAGCTCAAGAAGCCGTGCAGCAGGTGGCAGACTCCTCCAAAGAGACCGCCAGCGCAGGTAAACGTGCAAACCATCCAAAACAAGCAAATGAAGCTAAACGTCCAGATTCACAAACTGTCATTGAAATGATGTTTTTTTGTTCCCTTTTTGTGTGGAAAAAACATTTACTGAAACTTTTTGTGACAGAAAGGGAACAGTAACGACAAACTGCTTTTAGAGAGTAAGTTTTGAAAGCCTGGTTACCAAGTGTTTCACAAGAGCACCAAATAAATCCAGATTAAACAAGTACACTAAACATAAAACAAGAAATCTCATTTATTTTATGTGAGTTCAATGTCAGATGAAGTTAAATTAAGATCAGATGAATTCTGGAGAGGCCAGCAAGTAAAATATAACTGACACTAACTTTTATCTTTAATGTTCCGACCACTAACACTAATTACTTCTTACTATTCAGTGAGTGTATTAGTTTTTTTAGCTTTCAATTGGCAGCAAAGTTTATTCTTCTTGTACAGACACACAACTTCTTAACATCAATATAAAGTTACAATAAAGTTGCTCAGATTGATTCCAAACAGCTAAAGCTGCGCAAACATTGTGAATCGTTGCTTTCTTATTTTGTTTTTTCGCTCTAAAAAACACAGAAAAGTTGTGGGAGAGAGATCAAAAAGAAATACTGAGTCTTGTTCTACACTTCCTGTCAGAAAGTTGTTTTTTTTATGTGTTGTGTCACTTTGAACCAATCACAATCAGGGGGTCACCGGGGCCCCCTCATGTCACCGTGTAAAACTCCACGTGATCCCGAAGGAGGCGTGGCGACTTCTTAAAGAACAGTTCAAATCACAGCTCAGATTTGGTGTCCTTTTTCCATTGATGTCACACTAATGACCGGATCACACTGTGCACTCCTCTCATTGTTTAACTTCTTGGACTTATTTTTATTTTTTAACTCTGCTTCTCTCTTGACTTGTTGAAGCTGCCCAGGAAGCCGGCAGGCAGACTCAGGCCGCCATTGGAAAAGCGGCGGACAAGGCCACGGACGCCATCAAGGAGTTTGGACAAAAAAAGGAGGCGAAATGATGAACGAAGGAGAAACGACTTCAGCTAACCAGCTGGGCCAAACTGGCCTGATGTTCACATAGCAGAAAAACCTTCAATTATCATTTACACTATATAAATATATGTATATCTTCACTCAGCTAACATTCCGAGAGAGATCTTTATAGATTGTCCTTTTTTTTCCTCCCCATTTGTTCTTCCTGCCTCATTGTAGTGTTAATTGCACGTGTTCATTGTGGGAAATAAACAAGTACCAACTGTTTTGTCAGGTTCATGAAGTGTGATATGGAGCCGGCGCGGCTCGGGGCGCGGTGCGCGCGGCGCTTCCTGTGGAGAGCACTCACCGCTGAATCACCGGCGCGCTTATTACCGACACATTGCTGCGAAGACGGCCTTTGGAGGGCCGGTGGCCCCCGGTGGACGTGCGATCCGAGCGCCTCTACCTTCGTCCTCGGCGGCGGCGGCGGCGGGCGCGTGCGTACACGCCGCGCACGCCTCGCTCCCCGTTGCCAGGCAACAGGACTCTGCGGCGGCCCGCGATTGGTGGAGGCCCCTCGAGTTAAATGGTGAGAATACTTCAGGCAGCACACGGTGTTCTGGCCTGAGACGCGGCGGGAAGAGTGTCACGAAACGAGAGAAGGAGAAGGAGAGGGAAAAAAATACTAATACAAACATCTCCCGTCGTACTCGGTTACTCGAGGCGAGCGGGATTACCGAGGCGTCGGAGTGATGTGTGTCGCAGAGCGGGAGAGGTTTCGGGGGGAGGAACGGGCATGACAGACTCCGTGTTTTACAAGTGTTTGTTTGTGTGGGAGGCGCAGCTCTGCTTCCTCCAGGCTCCTTCAGCTCCAATCCTCTGCTGCCCTTCATGTGCAATTTTAGCAGAGCACTCGCTGTAACAACTATTTCTCAGATTTCCTGCAGTGTTTATTTCTTCTTTTTTTTTTTTTCTTCTCTCAAAGAAATCCTGCAATTATCTGCCTATTTTTATCAGCTGTCACTAAACTCAGACATCAACAAAGCCTTTTTTTTTTTATTACATAATTTCTTACAGTCTGCTTTGGTCATTCATAGACAAAAACCTCTTGGACGAGGGGTCTCGACCCAAACGTTTCCCCCCTTCAATGAATAGATAAAGAGAGTACAGAACTATACTCTGTCATTTGAAAAAGAAAATAGAGCACTTGTGTCAATACTTTACATTAAATGCAGCATTTGTGTCCCTCAGACTGCTTTGAGGGGATTTTTCTCGACCTTTTTTCCTGCATGAAGAATAAACACTTGAGTGTCCACTGCCAGTGGTCAAGCCAGTGAGGCCTTCACTGACCCCCCCACGTGTCGCCGTCCCCCCCGCGTCGCCGTCTCACTCCACATCAATCATCCATCATCAAGAAGAGAAACCCCTCTTCTGCATACTTCACCCTCCCCTCCTGCACCCCCCCCTCCCCCCCCTTCTTCACACTTATCAGTCCCGGTGACGTGAAATCGCTGATCACTAATTTTACATCTCATCCAAAAATTAAAAATAACCCCCCCCCACACACACACACACCTCCCCAAAGCCAGTTCACAAGTTTATGTTTCGGCGCACAGTCGTCCATTGTGCTCTGCGATGAAAACCTGCAGCTAATTGCTGTGATTTGCCGATGATTAGAGAGCAGAAGAGCGGCTCTCGTCGTTACGTTACCACTCACTGCCAGGACCCGACCGTGGTTTCCAGGGAAACTGGAAATGTGGAGCTTTTCAATAGACACAGCCACAGCCTGAAGAGAGAGGACTGCCGAAGATAGATTCTTCTAGAGACAAACCTGTAGCCTCTCCTCTCGCCACCCATCAGGAGGGGAGATGTTCGGGGAGACGCAGCTTTCGGCCATTGGTCAGGTTTGCGATGCTTGACCCAAATCTGAGGGAGAGTTGTGAGGAGGCTTCACTCTGACTTGGACAGCCGAGGTATGTTTTCCACTCGCTCTCCTTTCCCTCCAACACTTCACTTTGGGGGTTTTTTGCTGCATGCTTTCGCTGTTATGTAACTAAAACAGAATCCAAGTGATGCTGAAACAGTCGGCTCCTATTTTAGAAGAAAAAGTGTGTCTCAGTGTTTACTGTAAATTTATATGTCAGTTCACATCATACTGATTCTGAAATAGACATGAAAACAGTTCCCATCAAGTCGCAGCAGTGATGTAACTCGGTTACATGTGAGTGTTCGGACACTTCACATCGATTTGCCGCGATGGAGTATTTTTATCTCAACAACAAAACGCGGTTTTATCCTCCACTGGAGGTCAGGCTTGTTGCTGATTACAAAGTGCACAAACGGTGTGTCTCTGCTGTTTTGCGCCCTGCAGGTGATTTTTTTTTTTGCACTTTAATGCGGAAGCAGAATGGGGAGTCTAAAGGATGAGATGAGGGGTCTGAGAGAGGACCACCAGCCCTGTGAGAAGGCGGATGACGGAGTGTGTTCAGGAGGCTCGGACGGTGACAGCACTCCACTCGGACAGCAGCCACACACGGGGCGACAGGCAGAAAGTCAAGGGGACTACCTGCAAAAAGTGCACGCGGACACCTGCAGCGACGAGGAGACGAACGGAAAGCCGACATCCAAAGATCCAGCGCTCTCAGGAGGAGACTGTGGCGCCGTCGACCCATCAGACTCTGAACGAGACGGCCCGCTGACTGACGTCGAGCCTGAAGGTGTTCAAACAATAACAGCGTCACTCAATAATGATGCAACGATCGACATCGAGCTCGTGAGTGACGGAGGTGAAGCTGCAGACGAAAAGACGGATCACGACGAAGAAAAAAGCGCAGAGAGCGAGAAGATCTCGGTGCCTGTGCCGCCGACTCCTGACCCCTGCGATCCGCGCTCGCCGGCCCCCTCCGGGCAGCAACACATGCGCACGCAAGTGAGCCTGGAGGTGGTCCAGTGCTGCTCAGTGGCCACCAGCCCCATGACTCCCCCCGAAGGCGGCCATTCGTTCTTCTTCCCCACTTCTTTTGGGAAATCGGGCGCCGCGGGCGCCGAGACGAGAGACGCGGAGCTGCAGGCGTCCAGACAGGTGGAGTTCTGCTCCGTTGCCACCTCGCCCTTCCCCATGACCCCCAAAACGCCGTCCGCCACTGCTTTCCCTGAGCTGACCGGCAGAGAGACGGCGCCCAGGGAGGAGAGAGTCGGGAGAGACGAGGAGCAGCAGGAGAATGTCCAAAAGGAAAGAAGCCGAGGAGAGGCTGAGTCAGAAGTAACGGCAGCTTCAAAAGAGCCGTCTGAAGGCTTCACATCTCCAGACACTATCAGCTGTGCAGCTTCAGGGTCAGTTGATTCACAAGGAACTCTGGGGGAAAGTAATCAGCAGAGCAAGCAGCAGAGGATGGGGAGCATGGATCAAGACATCACTATCCTGGTGACCCACTATGTCAACAACGAGGAGGAAGAGGAGGAGAAAGAGGGAGCACCTCTGTGTTCCACTGAGCCAGACATAGGGAAGATAGAAGAGCTGGAGGAGGAAGGAGGCGCCGCTCCCCAAGAAGTCTCAAACACAGACCAAACGGAGGCACCGTCGACAAACCAGCATCCGTCCCAGTCCGGGGAATCAGAGGTCAAACAGACCAAGGATGCGTGTGAGGAGACAAAGCCCCACATCCCCGAATCACCGGCCCCCTTCGGCTGCCACAACATCCGCACCCAGGTGAGCCTGGAGGTGGTGCAGTGTCAGTCTGCCGCCACCAGCCCCATGACGCCACCCGAGGGAGACCAGGCCTTCTACTTCCCCAGCTCCCTCGGGAAGGGCTCCTCCTCGGAGATGAAGGACGCCGAGATGCAGGTGGGTCAGCAGGTGGAGTTTCGGTCCGTGGCCACGGCGCCGATGACCCCGAGAACTCCCACCGTCACGACTTTTCCCGAGGTCAGGAAGGACACGAGCATCGAAGACAAGATTGTGGAGGAGGAAGAGGACGCAAAGGAGCAGGTGGAGGAGGAGGAAGATGGAGCGGCTGAAAAGAAGAGAGAAACTGAAGAGAATGAAGTGAAAGCAGCTGAACAAGGAGAGGGAGAGGAGGGAGGAGAGGAGAAAAGCGAAGAAAAGGGTGAGGAGAGGGGTGTAAAAGAGGATGAGGAGTGCAAGGAAGGAGGAGAGGGGACGGGTGAGGAGAACAAAGAGGAGAAAGGTGGGGAGGAGACTGAAGAGAGGAGCGAGGAGGTAAAGGAGACAGGTGAGGAGGAGAAAGAAGAGAAAGGTGGGGAGGAGAACGAAGGGAGGTGCGAGGAGGTAAAGGTGACAGGTGAGGAGGAGAAAGGAGAGAAAGGTGGGGAGGAGAACGAAGGGAGGTGCGAGGAGGTAAAGGAGACAGGTGAGGAGGAGAAAGGAGAGAAAGGTGGGGGTGAGGCGGGGAGCAAGGAGGAGGAGGAGAAAGAAGAGAAAGGTGAAGAGACGTGCAAGGGGGACGAGGAGGACGAAGACGAGGAGGACGAGGAGAAGAGCGAGGAGCCGGTGCAGGAGGTGAGCTGGGACGAGAAGGGCATGACGTGGGAGGTGTACGGCGCCGTGGTGGAGGTGGCCGTGCTGGGCTCGGCCATCCAGAAGCACCTGGAGAAGCAGGTGAAGAAGCAGAAGCTGCAGGCCTCGCTGCCGCCCCCCCCTCCGCTCAACCCCGGCGCCACGCCCCTCGGCGCCGAGACGGCCCCGAGGGGGGCGGGCTCCGGGAAGGGCCGCGCGGGCAGACGGGCGGAGCAGGACGGCAAGGTGGGCCGGCGCAGGAGGAACCCCTTCCGCCAGCTGATGGAGAACATGCAGCAGCCTCACTGCTGCTCCAGAGCTCACACCACCGAGTGACGGGGGGAGGTAGTGGGTGGGGGGGGGGGGACGGCGGGGGGCGTCCGAGAAAATCTGTGCTGGGAAATCACCCGGGCTGCGAGATGGATGTGATAACGTCCAGTCACTCCTTCCTCCAGGCAAGACATTGTCTCGACAGTGCGAGGAACAAATCTCCCCCGTCGCACAAGACAAGCACAAAGTCTGAAATATTGAGTGAGAAACAGCCATACAGTTACTACCATGTGTTTTCTTCTGCCTGTTTGCTCCCGTTCTTTTTTAATCTTTTCCACTGATTTCCTGTGACGTCTGGCTGACTCCATAATGGACGACGTGTTTGTGGAAGCGATTGATGCGTTCCATCAATCTCCTCTCACAGTTTTCATTCAGTCGTCCATTGAGTCATTTTTTTTAAGCTATTGATGCTTTTTTTTTGTTCCTTTCTTTTTTTTTATACACCTCAGACAATATGAAGCCATGGCAACCAGCTTTCTTTCTCCAGGTTGCCAGCGAGCTCCTGCGACTGGGACAGATGATGGTAGACTGATGATTGTTGGTTTCTGACCCGTCGGTGGCCTGTTGATACGATGTGACGGTGATTTTAGCTTTCGTCGGGTGGAACGTGTGAGCTTTTAGCTTGACTTTCAGTGTTGCCTCAAGATGGTTTTAACCTTTACACACCCTGCTCATCCATGTCGTGGAGCAAATTATGAGGAACTATAAAATAAAAACAAAAAACAGATCAATGTAAGTTTACTGATTGAAGTAGTTTTACTTTTTAATTCTAATTTAATTTAAAACTAAATTCTTTTTTTCATTTTACAGCTGAATTCTACAGAATTACACATTAACTGACCCTTTAATGATCACAAAAAGAATTACACATATTTTATCTCCATTTCTTTTCAGACGAAAAATGTTTTTCTTTCTTTGTTTACTTCATTCTTTCTTTTATTGTTTCATTAAAAAGACGTTGATATAATCTTGAAATTCTACAGAATAAAATAAAAACAAAATAGAATCAAAAGTTTTTCAATAGAATAAAATAATTAAAATTAGACAAACACTAAATAACATTAAGAAGTATTTCAATTGAAATAAAAATGTAACATCAAGAAGAATTTTAATAAAGTAAGAAAAGAATTAGAATAAAATAGAAACAAAATGAAATATATATAATATAATATATGGGAAAGTTGGTTCAATAAGGCTGCGTGACGTTTCACAAAATTTTGCAGTGACTCATTTGCTCCACCAAATGGATGAGTATGACGATAAAGAGTTAAAAGGGAAGTGACGACCATTTATGCCGGTTTTTTGTGTGTCTTATATTCTGCTTTTAGATTCAGCTCAGTGTTTTGACTTGTTTGTATTGTGAAAAGTGTAAAAACGTACTGACGACGCGCACAATCATCTTTTGACAAAAAAGAATTGACTCCTGAAATCAGGGTATTTTTAATCCGTTCCTACTTCTTGTATTTTTCACGCCATGACAAGTGACTCAGCTGTAAATTGTGTGATGGAAAAAAGATTTCACATGTGTTTCCATTCAGGTGTTTTTGAAGTGTCGGTGGTGTTGGTGTTCATGCGTTGACCTCCATAGAAGTGAAATGAAATCTGCATTAGAAGAGGCTGATTTTATTCACAGATTGCACTTGTGATACATTCATTTAGTTGTCAGTAAACGCATCTTCAGCAAGACGCAAGGTCACTCTGCATGACGTTTTATTCCAGCGAACACATCCACATAAAAAAAACACACAAATTTGTCATAAATAGGAAGTTCATTCATACAGGGGACATTAGGTCACATTGTTGGATTTTGCCCTTTCCTGCTTTCTTACAGGTTGCGTTCACTGCAGCAAAATTTACCCATCTCCGTTAACTTCCACTGACAAGACTAGCTTCAAAGCGAACCAAGCAGTTTTTAAACCGTTGGTGAACACATCAACAAAAGTAAAGTGATTCACTTGTGCATCCTGCTACTTTTCAATTTTTCATTGTCTGGATTTAAACGGTCTCCACACAAAGCTGAAGAAAGTGTGTTGCTTTTTGCAAATTATATGATGTGTTTGATGACAGTTCTGCTTTTATTTACATGGTTTTGAGCTTGCGGGCTAACAGCTTCAAGGCAACAGGGTGTGAAACTGTTCGGTCGATGCTGCTGTACTTTTACCAACCAGAGTGAGAATATTTGAACAAAATAGATCTGGATTTAGGAGCCACATATGACAGTCTGTTTTATTACTACACCTTCATTAGGAGCAACGCCTCCTGTTTTTGGTTTTTCTGCGTGTAGTTCTACTTCCTTTCCTTCTTGAAATAAACATTTCAATCAAATATTTCACCTCTTTGAAAGACTTGAATCCTGTGCTTTTTCTGACCCATCCCTCACAACTACTAGCTGCTTGAAGACAGGCTCCATGGGTTTATTTTGGGAGGCATATGTCAGCCCGGTCTGACTTTTCCTTACAGATCTGTGGTGTCGAACACAGGGTTGGTGACACCTCCGAGGGATTTGTCTTTCGTTTTCATCGGGCCCCGCTGAGCCAGTGCTTCCCC
>JAUESE010000056.1:3278068-3290084 GCA_032274725.1 Malacoctenus triangulatus | reverse complement strand
ATTGGAGGCAATCTGCATATATTATCAGATCTAAGCATTTTTAAATGCTATATTTTGTTTATGTTGTTTAAAACATCTAAATTGGATATTTGATACGATCGTGTGTCACGTGGGAAAAAAAGATGTGTATCATCAAGTTTTTGTACCACCGTCAGCCAGGAGAAGGCGCTGTTATCCAGTAAATCTGCAGTTTGTCTTTCAGACAAGGTTTTATTTTTTCTGTCAAGAAAAACTAAATATTTTTTGCTGATTAAACTCAACGACGCAGAGCTGGGAACAAAATAGGATGAAGCTGGCATCCTCGGTAGTTTTTGGGAGGAACTCATGTTTTTTCATGTTTTATATGTCAAGCAACAGAAAAAAAGGTTCCCATCAAATGAAACGTCAGCACAAGTTTCACAATATTTCTACATGGGACATTTGGTTCAATCAGGCAACAATGAATCCTCACAAAGACAGTTTTGGATGATCAACTTTTAGAAGCAACAGTTTCCATGAATTGTAAATTGGTCAGAACGTTTTTATGACCAATGTATTTTAGTGGCAAGAGTTTGCCGGGACAAAAGAAAGGCGGCTTAGGTTAGCGAAGCAACACTCCTTAAGGCCTGAAGTAGGCCTCAGTCTATTAATACCACTGACCTGATTTAACCCACCAGATGTGCCAAAAAGTGCTGTCACACACAACAATAGCATTCGTCAATTTTTAAAAAAAAATCATAAACCTTTAGTTCGCAGAAGAGTTCAGACCTGTCAAATCAACAAGGAAGCCAGTAATTAAGCAGATATTCTTCCTCACAGCTGTTTATTCGTTCAACATCTCACATTACAAATACTTCAAATGTATGCATACAGTTACAAACAGTTGGCAGCAAATGAATATATGACATTAGATCTTTGTTTTTACTTCAATACTACAAACCAACTATAAAAACTGACAGCTGTATTGTAGCGTAAATCAATCAGGAGGAAAATATAAAAATTGGAACTTACATATAAATGTGAAATGACTTAATAAAAATCAAAATGATATCAGGTAAAAAAAAAAAAAAAGTTAATAAATATAACCTTCCCAGCATTCAATTAAAAACTATTGAAATTTTGCAATCAAGTAATACTAACAGACATAATCAATATTCTTTTCATGTGAAAATGTGGAGCACAATACAGCAATTAGAAAAACTAGACACGTCAACGAGTGGAACACATCACCCCAAAAAATATAACAGAAATCTGATCAAAATGATAGTTATACATTTCAATTGAAAATATAGCAAATGCTAAATACATTATCGACCTAGTATATACAATGTTTTCAATCACAGTAGCATGGTAGTAGCAAAATAAGTAAATAAGCACAAAACTAATGTTTAAAAATAAATTCAGGTATAAATTATTTTTTTCTTTTGCAGACATCAGCATGAACGAGAGGAAACAAAAAATATATTCAATGACTGCATGATTTCTATGGTTTGAATGACTTACACTGCGGAGAACTGTATCTGGAAAGAAAGAGTATTGCACATAATGGCTCAAAAGTTAACTTGCAACATTAAATCACATTCAGGTTATGTCCCAAAGCATGCCACATCACAAAGGGGGAGGGAGGGGGGTCAAGTGATTAAGTCTCCTCACAAATGTCCTACTGAGTGTCCTCTACATTACAAAAAAAAAAAAACTCATCCAAAGTGTTTTCACTGTGTAGATTGCATAAACATCATGTCTGTGTAAGGAAGGCAGACTCCATCATGTAAAGAGAGGCTACAAGAGAGGCGATCTCAAAGAGATACAAAACAAGGTTAGAAAGGAAAAAGGAGATCTAGTGCATCACATTAGGTCCTGCATTAACACTAGCCATGTTATCGCTTACGCATGCCAAGAATAAGTAGAACTTACAGGCAGTCCCAGAAAGAGGATCTAAATATTCAAACAGCTGATACTCACTCCGGTGAGAGAAGGGAAGATTTCACATTGACCAAAGCCGAAACATTTACCCTAACGGTGATCTTTATCGACTACACCTAGGAGCAAAATATCAGGTTATATTTTCAAGACTATCAAAATCAGTTTAGAAAGATCTTGCCATGCCTTAGGATCCTGTAATTATATTAATCAGGAGAGAGGAGAATCCATATATGACTGGCTAATGAAAGCCTTTTTTCCCCGTTATTATTATTATTCTTTTTTTTTTTTAATCTACAGAGTCACACCAATGCACCAGACAAATTTCAAATTTACCAGCACTTAAATATATAAAAGCTAATTGAAAATTATATTAATATCATTCTTTTTTTCTTAAATTAAGTTTACCATAAATGCAGATCTCTTAGTAACAAAGGTACAAAATTATTTTTCACCAAGTGAAAAAAATGAGGTATTGCAAAAGGAGTTCTCCCATCTGTGAAAAATGTGCCTAAAATGACTATTGAAAAAAATATTTAGAAAAGTAGTGCATAATAAATGTATATATGTTCATGACAAAATAATCAGCTATAAAACACTGTACAAAAATCAGCAGGCCATGTATAAAATAATATCTTTATCTCTGTGACAGCAAATTCTAGCTACTACCATATCCAACCACAACACCTGTGATAGAAGCTCCAGTCATGGTAGAGCGTGCAGTGGTACACCATGAGGACAGCTCAGGGAGACTGGACTGTGCATTCCCATTAGTTTGTACTACATTAGCAAGTTAGCTTCCAGTGCTAATATCCCTGACAATATAAAGTGAGTAAATACTACTGCCAATACCTGAGCCCTGAGGGCTGTGTCTTAAATCAGCTGAAACCTACAAACCCAAAGTCCAGCCTTTTCCTCCGCTGTGTGACAAGAACAACACAACATTGTCCTGAAAACCCTCAGATCTGTGTGTGGTTTTTTTGATGATGCATTTAGGCCAATCTTTGGTTTGCCCTTTTTCTGGTTACAAAGTGTTGACTTTTGAACCGAGACCTAAAAACTCACGCCGACAATCCAAACACGTGTGCCAAACTGAGGGGAGATTTTGTTTTGTGACGTGGCCCGATGCTATACACTGAGCTGCTTGGAAAAAAAAAAAAAAAAAAAAAAAAAAGGAGAAAGGAAAAACAAAAGGAAAACAAAAACACACAACTCCTCATCCATTCATCTGAAACCAAGTTCCTCCTCTGTTCAACCCAACCATTTGCACTCAACCTTTGGTAAATGGTACAGTTGTTCTCTAATCCTGCAAGCGAAAAGTAAGAAAAATGCACCCTTCTTAAACTCAACATCCATAGTTAGTATATTGATTTAGTTATGATGAACCTCACTTAAACTTTAGGTTACTCTCCACAACAAATGTAAGCAGCTTCGCCAGCTAACATCAAAAAAAGAAAAAAGAAAATACAGTCAAAAAACATCTAACTCCAAATCTAATGCGTCCATATGCTCATGCACACTGAAAGTCAAAACAGAAATGGGATTTCACTCTTCTTAGCATTTACTTCTTTTAGAAGGTCCAATTAAAAAAAATAAAATAGAAAATAAATTAGTCTTGTTTTTCTCAAACCTAAAAGAAAAGTGCATTTATTTTTCAGATCATAGCCCGCACCCCTTCCCTTACCAACCCCCGTCTCTCGGTCCCTCCCCGAATCCTGCGCCGCCTCCGCCGCGTCGCCCTCTCGCCTCAGTTCCAGCGGAAGGAGATGTGTCGCGGGCGGTCCCCTCCCTCCTTCACCAGCGGCTTGTGGAACTCGCGGCCGGCCCGGGAGTGGATGGCTGCCCAGCAGTACTCGCAGTAGTACTGCAGGCAGGTCACGTTGGCGCAGAAGAAAGGAGCGAACTTCCCCCCACAGCGGGTGCCCTGGCACTCGTCGCACAGCTGGTCATCCAGGACATATGGCTTCACTTCCACCTGGGAGGAGAAGTTCAAATGGACGTGAGAGGCGCACTGACAAAATGGAGGCCGAGGGAGACGTTTGGATCTGTGCACGGCAGCATGTTGGAGAGGTTCAAATGAATATTTTATGAGGATCCACTCTTTATTTTTAGGATTTAAATATGCCGCCGCTGGCATCTCGGGATCAACTCACCCGTTTATCAATCTCCCCGTGCTGCAGTTGAACGAATCGGGCACTGATGGCTGCAATGTAGCTTTGCTGATTGGAGAAGGCCACTCGCCCCGCCCCTTTCGGATACTTGAGTTCAGGGTCCGTGTCGATCCCGGCGTAGCAAACTCCCCCGTACAGGCGGTCCATGATCATCGCGAGCTCAACTGGAGTGGAAATGATGAAAGTTACTGTGAGCTCAACAACTCGAGTTGCAGAAGCGTGAGGCGTGGCATCACAGGTACCTGCACGCAGGGGGCGAGGGACACCTCCCACAAAGATGGTCTTCCTGGGATCCAACGGCTGGGAGCCGTCCATCACGAAGTCACTGTCGTTTAGGTTCCAGGGTCGGATCTGGACCTGCAGGAACAACAACGTTTAGGCTCATTTCCATGCAAGATGTGCTTTGTTCACATGCTGCTTATGTAATGAGGATCAACACTGTTGGGTTCACTTGAACAGCGACTGCTGACGTCATGAGTAGCAGCAGGTTCTAGTAGGACTGTCGCCAAAGCACTGAAACAAAGCCTACTTGTTCAAATCCAACATTTGCTGCAGTGTTTCAGCCGCTGGCTCAGATGGTAACAATGCAAATTTGAAAAAACAGACCAGAAACACTCACAGGTTTGTCTTTAATAGTGGGGCTGGACACGCATAAGTACAGCTTGCCGTCCTCCTGAATGCAGGCGTCAATCAGGGCCTGAACGGAGCTCTCGTCTTGAAACAGCAGGAACGCATATCCTGGAAAATATGGGGACATTTAGAACAAAGAACGGGATGCACAAAAAGATCTGGAAGACAGCCTGGCATGGATGTTTTAACTGGTTGGACTCACCTTTTGGTGGAAAATAGGACTTGCTCTCTGCCTTGTGGGGCCAGTCCACAAACAAATGGCCGAATCGACGGAAACTGGCAGTGATTTCATCTGGAAAAAACAAAGAGGGAGTCAGTCTGCGCCAGAACTGGAGCTCACTTTCAAGCAAGACTGTTATAAAAGCCTCCATTTGTAATTTTTCTTTCCCCAATTGAACTGCGTTTTGAACAGTGACTGTAAATGTTAGAGGTGAGTCGCTTCCCATTGGTTTGAGGCTTAGAACGGGTGGTAAAGGATGCTGCACTTGATTAGCTGATGTGTGTTAGCACCTGAAATTGGAAATTATTGAAACGCCAAAACAAAAACAGTAACCCGTCGCTCATTCCAGTTTGTTAATTTACCCAGTGGCATGGAGGAAAGGGGTGGGGGGGATTCTCACCCCGCTCCCTCTCTGGTAGCAGTGGAACACGCTGAGCTTTCATAGCTCTGACAGCCATTTTGTAGCCATTTTTACCTTCATCTATGTCCGGGGGCAGCCCTCCAACAAACACTTTGCGAGAGTAGCGCTCCACACGTTCGCCATTGAGGTGTGGGAAACAGTGAGCTGACCCGAGGCCAGCGAGTCCCTGGTCGCCCGACTCGTCTTCGCCAAAAGACCGCTCGTCCTCCATGGGGAACAGAGACGAGTGGCCTGAGAAGGGAGACGAGAGCAAATGTTGGATAGCTGCTTTTCAAAGTCGACAGGAATTCTTATCAAATTGAAACTGATTGAAAACAAACAGATGAAACCTTTTCCACCGTTACAAAAGCGTCCAGAACCAGTGATCATAATCATGACGTGATTTTTACAGGGAAACCATAAACACTTTTATGCCCCAAAGGAAAAAGGGCTTCGAGCCCTCGCAGCATCCAATGCAGAAGAAATAATCAGCGATAAGATCAAGCAGGCAAACACAAACGCACAACACAGTGATCATATCAGGAGCCATTGCTGCTTTCTAAATTACAAACACATCGAGACACTTTGAGGTTTACCTCGTCTTCTCCCATAACTCCTCGCTGCATGTGAAACAACACACAACACTCTTGAAATACTTTCTTGCAAGATGACAGAAAGAAATGAGGCACTGGCAGGGCTTGTAATTAATTTCTTTGTACAAACAAAATTGCAAAAGAAAAAACAACAATTTTGAGCCACGATATGAAAATGTCCACCAAGTACATTTCAAAATAAATGTAAATGAGAAACGCACGGTTTGCCCTTTGACAGCATATTTTTGGTGTCATTTTCCTCATTGTCTACAATCTCAAAAACCTGCTTAACAACATTAGTTGCCTTCTTCAGGAAGCTTCCTGTCTGGCTATTTAGCACAGGAACTTAATGGCAGTTTGGCGAGGGATCGGTCATGTGAAGGAAGCATTTTCCACATTTTCTTGAATGACTCAACGAGGTGAAACACAATCCAAACATGTTTGTTTTGTTTTATGACCGAGCTGAACCTCGAGCCAATAAAATACAGAAATAATCACCGTACTCAACCTGGATTTATAGTTTTGTAAAAAATGTATTATCTGCATGTGGGGCGGCATTAATTCCAAGCCCTGACCTCTGCAACCACGCTGCATATTTGCTTGCACATCATTTACATACCATTCATAGGTAGAGGCCCGTCTCCACCCTGGTGAGAGAAGCTGTAGCGTCCTAAAAGACAAGAGCAGGAGAGGCCTCAGAATGCAGAACAGGGCAAGGATTCACACAGGTGTGTTATTGTCTCATTGTCACGTACAAGGAAGCTGCCCAACAGACTGATATCATGTTGAGCAGAATAAAACAGCCAACACATTCTGTTCAGAGTGAAGAGGAAGAAACTACAAAAATAAGCAGAAATTTAGTGATTCAAATGTAAAAGAAACTCATTTCTAAATGTAAAAGTCATCCGTTTGTGTCAGAGTGATGGAAGACGCCTGATATTACTGAACTGACAACCGCTCGGTGGCTAAATCCTGCTTTTTATTCATGGGGTGTGTTGACTTCTAAGATGGAAAACACCCTCATCAGAACTGAAAGGAAGACTGTAGAAAATATTAAAAGGTTCAAAGTGAAAGTTAGCGTGTGCATCGCTCGGCTGCAACCGGCTCTCTCAGACGGCTGTAATGTAGATTCACTGTTGCCTGTTACAGATACAGCGAGATTTAGAAATGATGGCTCGTTTTTCAGACCGAACTTTGTTCACACTGACATTTATGAAACAAGAGTAACGTACTGAATTGTACTGCTGAGCTAATATGTAATCAAGCAATTTGCACTTGTGATAAGCTCGCCAACTTGATTTAGTTGCAACATTAGCAGATATATTGTATAAACACGAAAACACAATCTTATACTGCAAGAAGAAAAAAAAGTTTTTCATTGGACACTTTTGAAATGTTTGAATGAGAGCAGCCAGCACAGTACAAATGTATCTACAACTCTTATCTGATAAGATAAAAGATCACCATTTTGTGTTCTCTAACATTCACTGTGGAGGTAGGCTTTAGTTGATACTAAACATCAGTATCGAGCCAGTATAACGTGTATTTTTAAACATTTAGAATACTGTGTAGGTGGTAAAAGATGAAGATGGAATGGCAAAATGAACAAATAAATTGACAGTTCAGACTCACATCACCCGTTCAGTGGTTCTTGTATAATCGTTCGGACTTGGACATCGGTAGTGAGTAAATGATTCCGAGTCGTACGAACACTGAAACATCTCTGTGAGTCAAAGTGTAAATGCATAACTCACCAAGGCTTTTTTAAACTGAAGCTTCATTAGGGACAGTTTCTAGTGATACCTCAGTTCTGCCGTTTACGTACGGATTCACCTGCAGCCAACAGTGAGGCAAACCCAGTCCAACCTCGCCATCATTAGTGTGGGAACCAACCTTTCAAGGAATCCTGCTCAGCCCTCATAATGTCAATCAGGGAGTTCTCCAGAGAGTGCATGCTGAAACCATCAAAAGACCGTGTTCTCTCCTGCTGAAAGGGAGGAAGACAACAATTAGCCTCCTCACTTCCCTCATCACCATTTCAAGCGGCAACTGTGCAGAGATCTCTGACACAGTTTGCCAGGATGCTAATAAACCTATAAAGAGCAACAGACAGTGTGTCTGTAGAGACCGCCGGCAGAAGGCACAGTAAATAAAAAATGGAGCTTAAAAGGTGTTGCAAAAAAAAAAAGAGTCAAATCTCTGTCGTTAACCCACATCTTTCTGCTGCATATGAAAACATCAGATAAATGAACAGCCACCATCTTGCTTACATACCTAAATTATAACCAATGCAAAATGTATCCTAAATCCTAAAGTGACACAAAAATATTTCAAATAATGTTAAAAAATTGAGAATTTGCTTGGATTTATATTTTACGACATCACTTGAGGATGCATCACTGTGCATATAAAAAGGCTTGAGAGCAAGTAAGGCTGCAGCGGAGCACAAGACTTCTAAAATCAGGACAAGAGGAAAGCCATGTGATCAGAGCAGATGATAAGACTGCTCTCTTTTACCAAATGTTCTCGATAAGGCCTCACACATAAACACGCACAGTAAGTTTCAATTCATCCATTCAGTCCATTAAACTGTCACGTCTCCACTTTTTTGCTCAATAGCTCATTTGTTGCATTTGACACAGCTAAGAACGGTTAACACTCTCACATCATCTGCAGAAACCATCCTGGAAACTTAAACTCCACACGGGACCGCAGACTAAGAACGTTGAAGCTTTCATGATATTTAATTAGATTACTTGCTCTAAACATTAGATGGAGCATCGTGTTATTGACGTGGCCCACCTGAAAAGGGTAAACGCTGTCATTGCGGCTCATGCTGTCCTCCACCCAGCCTTTGTGATTGATACCAGAGCTATTTCTTGGGAACTTCTGCGAGGAAACCTGAAAGACCAGCAATTCATTTTTACATACATGTATTGATGAATATAAAACAATCTGCAATATTTAACCATTGTTTGAATTAAACCTTGATATATTTATCCACCTGGTTGTTGGGGAAAGACTTCTTCAGTGGGGAGATGGAGTTGAGGCCCGTCATCCCTCCACCGACACCACGCCGGTACTCTCGAACCCCTTGTGTGCCTCCCCATCCGCCGTACCCACCTGGGCTCCAGGAGGTGGATGTAGGAGTGGAGGGGCTCTGGTAGCTTCCCCAGGGAGAAGGGGGTTTGCTCTGGGTGGGAGCGAGGTGGGGCAGCTGGGTGAACGGTCCAGTGCGATGCGGGTGGGGAGGGAAGGAGGGCTGGGGTGGGTGAGGGCTGGCCGGGGAGCGCCGGTGCGGCTGAGGGACCCCCTGACTGTGTGGGTGGTAGTGTTGGGGGTGAGGGGTGGGGGGGTGGTGCTGGGAGACGGGGCCGATCTGCGGGGAGAAACTCCCTCCGGCTCCGAAGCCCGGTCCGGCATGGTGGGAGAAATTCTGGAACAACAGCGGGGGTCCGTTGGCGTTGGAGCCGGCGGGACCGAAGAACCCGCTCACGTCTTCCCCGACCACTGGAGACTGAGTGGACGGGACGGCCGGGGACCAGTTGTTGAAGCTGGTCAGCGAGGACGATGAGGAGGTGGACTGTGCGCAGCTCGTACCCATTCCCAGGCTGTCCTGGTAGTCAAAACCGCTGAGCACAGGCGACTCCATCCTCAGCTTCTCCTTCCCACCGCTGCTCTCCAAAGAGCCCTTCTCCAGCGAGCCGTCTTCAGGGAGAGCCACCTCCAGCTCCCCTAGACCTCCCCCGGCCTCCTGCTGGCCTGGCGACAGGGCCTGAGGCTGGACCTGGACCTGAGCCTTCTCCTGCATGTCCTGGATGTCCAAGGCCTTGGACTTGTCTGACTCCAGAATCTCATCTTGCATGTTACTGTGCTGGGCTACTGCAGGGAACAGCCAAGCACTGCCCCCATTGGTGGAGCAGGTGTTATTTACGAAGGAAGGGGGGCTGGGGGGGTTGGAGGGGTGGTGAGGGTGCTGGGGTTGGAGATGAGGAGGGATCCTTACGGGGAAAGCAGATTTGTTACCACTGCCGTTCTTCACCAGAACTCCAAACCCGTAGTCCCCCATTTAGGACAAGCAGTAAATCTTCAATTCACTCTTGGCTTTCACCGTCTTCTGTATCCTAACGGAGGGGGTCGAGGAGGGGGCAGGGGGTGACAAAAAAGCACCAGACTGTTACACCTCAAGGTGAAAACGGATAAATAAGAACACAGTCGTCGCAAAAACGCAGCGAATGCGCCTGAGCTGCACCCTGCCCCGGTCTTGTGATGCAATCAATGAGATTAAATCATTGACTCGCTTGGCTTTGGGAGGCCTGGATGAAATATAACACTACAGCAGGGCAGGCGGACGGCGGAAAACACCCAGTCTAAACCAGCACAGACAGCTAACAGCCCGGAGCCCGTGTGAGCTGACGTCTCCAAAAAGGTCGTTACGCAGCTAGCAGCGAGCTAACAGCTGCTCCGCCACCTTTCCATGTGCCCTATTAATCATGCGGATCCGAGCGGTCCATTTTTAAAGTGCGTTTAAGTGCTAAAGGTTTCAGCCCTCGGCCGCAGTATCGGGCTTTAAGCATGTACACCTACCGATTAATCTTCCCTTTCCAGGCAATGACCTCCTCATACGCAACCATTTAAATACAGGGAAATGTTGATGACGTCTCCTGTCTGTTCTGAATCTGGGGTAGTTCCCTTCAACCGAGCCGCTCGGCTAGGATAATAGCCCAAAACCGCAGAGACGTTGTAGCATATTCGCCAGGCGGCTAAAAAGGGGGGCAACGGACGGGTTTTATCGGCAGCAACGTCGCGTAGAGATCTCGCCAACGCACGCCGAACGCCGAATTAATCCGCCGGACATGACAAGTTGGAAGCCGTGCGTGGGGCTCTTTAAGCGACCTCGTCTGTTTCGTGTCCTGTACGTTCAATGTCACACAGCCTACCAATCCTTGTCATCAATTTTTTCTCATCTCGACACAACGCGACGCGATCTCGACCGCCGGACGAAACGCACACAACACGACAGCCGTTGCAGTGGTGTGTCGGGGCATAGCTACCTTCAGTTCGGCGTCATGACCTTATCGTTTAGATGTTGCCATATTTTAGCGTTATTCCTTTTTCTGCATTTCCTAGGCAAGCCGGTGTAAATGGTCTCCTCTCTCTTCTAGATGACAGCTGGGCCAGTCGGGAGACACTTCCGTCTACAAGCCCCGCCCCTACCACCGGCCGCCAGCCAGTGGGTGTTAGGATTTCCCTCTGACGTCCCACCCACTTGAGCTAAAATCTGATAACCGATTGGATACGAGTAGGCAAGGGTCCGCCCACAGCTCTCCTTCTCAATGAATGGCAGATGCACTCAAAACGTTCTCCTCCCAAATAAGGATGTCTTGCAATCAATGGGAGGAGTTGCTGCAGGGAAAACGTTAATGATCGAAGCAAAGATCTGTCCAAACAAGACTAAAAAACACACTTTTCATCAAGAATACTTCAAACCAAAACTTGAGAAGTCATGTAGAATATTTCAAACTACCGATTCAAAGGTGCAGATGGGGTGACTTGCTCCTAAATGAACTGTTCTTCACAAATATTTTACATTCCACAGAAAGAAAATCCTCCTAAAAGTTGGAAAATAAGCAGTGGCCTAATTCAAATGAATGTGAGGTTTGTGTCATGATAGTGACAACACGCGGACCTTTGAAAAACGAGTAAATTCATGATATACTATTTGAAAAGAAACAGATCAGTTTAGCCACAAGTGAAGACTTTATCAGACCAATGAACCTTTGAAGAGGTCGCGGAACGATTGAACTCTTTGTCTCAAGCGATGGTCAAACACTCAACTGTGATAATGTGACTGGATCACACATCTTATTGGGCTCTCCAACCGACCAGATTGCTGTGTCATTGTTTAAAATGCATGTGATAACATGGGAATGCAAAAGCACTGTGAACAGATCAAGATACTGCCATATTGGGAGGGACCTATCTGTCTAAACAAACACAGTCATTCAGGAGTTTAAGATTGGATCTGTGAACTATTTGTTTCTGTAACTAATTGGTTACTGAGAATCACAAAGAAGGGAAGGCACCACAATTTCAGTCACTA
>JAUESE010000056.1:3265407-3277968 GCA_032274725.1 Malacoctenus triangulatus | reverse complement strand
AGAGAGAGAGAGAGAGAGAGAGAGAGAGAGAGAGAGATTAATCCGGGGCTAGTTTAAAAATGTAACATTCACTTATGGGCGACTGCAACACGACTGAATCACAGATGGGTGGTTGCTGCATTTTGTTGGACTGCAATAACCCGGATCCGCAGCAAAGCACTGCATAGTAATCTCATTAAAATAAGCCGCTGCTATTTTCAGTATGTAATCGAGCTTGAGAGCTCGATTAATTTCACTTTGCTTTGATCTGAGCTGTGCTCTGATCACACCATTGTGCGCCACAGATAGCATCTCCAGTCAGTGGTGTTTCTTCCTTCATCTGTCTTTTTGCTGAGGCTCACAAGGGCTTGTTTTAACTTGATCAACTCAATGGTCTCTTCAACGGCAGCCGAGAGCTCGGCCTCGTTTGAAGGAGTTACTCTCACTACCAGCGGGATACATTACCCAAGTGGGAGTAAAATTACTTGTACCTCAACCTACTCCAGCAGCTGGAGGCCATTTTGTCTCTGGAGGCACGAGCAAAGGTTGCTCTTAGAAGAAGACATGTTCTCTTTAAAAAATGACGAACCAATCAAATTGAATCTGGACTTAGATTACGAGACAAAAAAGACAACCCACTGACACTGTTTTCTGTCCCAGTTTTAGGAGTATTATTTACTTTTTACTTGTTGACCGTGTTGTTGACATGGTGTTCCAGTCCCCCAAGGTGGACCCACCCTTTACTTGTATCCTCCACGCCACTCCCGCGTGCTGCAGGGCCTGTTGGGGTGGTTTAGCAGCACAATGGTGCGCCCTGAGCTCTCTGTGAACAGACAGCTGCTCCAGGTGTTACCGGCTCCATATTCCCTGCCAGCGTTCCTGAATGTGCCTTTGCGCTTGCTGTCACAGGAGCCGTCTGAGTCTGACAGCAGCTCAAGCACCGCGTCAGCATTTTTTCCACACTTTGTATTCCCCTGTGAAAGGCGCCGGTGCTGCTGAGGTTGCCTTCATTTCGAGCAGCTAAGCAGGTAGACGCGACGGATGAAAAGCACTGCATGCAAAACATCGCTCCAACTTTTTAGTAAATGTAGACCATCCTTCATTTGACTGCCAATAGGAGACGTCGTCGAGGCGCATGCATTCACCCCAAACGGTCCTTAAATGATTCATCCATGAAACTCAGGCAGCCAGTCATTAATTCATTAGTTCACACTGGAACACAGGGCGGAGGAGCACAAAGCACCCAGGGCCAACTAGCTCAGGTTTCTCTGCCTGGAGGCGCAGTCGCTTTCTCCCTCTGCTGCTCTGCCTCCTCTCAGATGGGACACCGGTCGTCTCCATATTGATAGAGCTCGGTTGCTATACCTACCGCAAAAGCTGGGACGTGTCTGGTCCACCCAGTAGGCCATTGTTTGTCTGGGGAGGTCATCCATCTCCTTCTCACAGCGTTGTTTGCAAAAGCAGACTGTGACACAGCATATTTTTTCTTCAGGACACGCAGAGGACAAAATATACCATATGATGGCGTTGCTTACCAGCCCTTTTTCAACTGACAATGTGCAAATGATCTGTGAAAATATCTTCAATATGTATTAAATACCAGCATTGCAACTGAACATAAACACAGTTTAGCAGCCATCAAATGTCTGTGGGTTTTTGTGGACTATCAATTATTTGATCGGCAAGCAGGAGTAGCAATGTTCTGCGGTTGTAATCAACTTACATGAACATAAGCAATAAAAGAAGAGTCCTCCTCTATTTCCGTCCCAAATCTGGGTCGAACTACAAAAATGCAGCTTTTCTCTTTTGATGTAACGCGATTGCATGTTTTAATTGACTCCTCCAGCCTCATAAATATGTGCTTTTTACATTCATTTAACAAGAATATAAAGCAGGGTTTCTGTGCAAAACTCTATCAAATTGTGGAGGAGTACAGCCGTGTACTGGTACACAACAAGAAGGTGCCTTTTCGTGTGAAGTTTGCATGTTTGTGTGTTGGTTTCCTTCCGCAGGTCAACAACATGCAAAAGAGGTCAGTCAGTGAGTCAGAATTGTGCAGCAAGTGTTTGGGTGTGATTGTGCTTCTGAGTTTGCCCTGTGATCGACTGGCTACAGACGAAGACTGTGCAGCCTGTGATCATTGAACTGACTCCAGTTTGTAATGCTGGTGAGACACCAAACACTGTTTTGCATGGTTCTTGGAAACAGGATGAAGGAGCATCAGGGTGGTTTTCTTCAATAAACTCCACTAATGAATTCAATTCTGAATTATCAAATGCTCCACTTTTTGGCTTATGCTAAATTCGCTGCTTTCACCTGGACACTGAATTCAATCCCATTCAGAATCATCTGCACCTGCTGCCATCGTCTGCTTCTGGACGAACAGCAGAGAGATGTCGCCACCGAGCGGCCATCTGGTATCACTGCATCCTCAGGGAAGACGAGACAGACTATGTGACTCAGTGAACTGCAGAGGCGCTAATATTACAGAAGCTGGTTGGTATGTTATGGCATGTGGCAGCAGCAGACAGGGGGATTCGCGTAATAACCCCCCTGCCCCCCCTTATATGGCCTGCAAACGCACCTCAGCGTGCTTGGGTTGAACTCCAGGGTGACTCGGAGCCCCCGAACAACAGATGAAAGTCTACCTTTTCGAATTGGAGCACTGTCTAAATGTTTGGTGAGGCAATGTACACTGTTGGGACAACTCATAAAAACTGACACCCTGAACCCACCCCCTGCATTGCAGACAATCCAGAGCTGCTGACGTAAATGTTTAGGCCTTTGAATGGGGAGGATATTTCCAGTCCTTGAAACTTTAAACACAGCCTGTATTTCACTGTCGGAGCGGAGGCGGCAAGTCAAGCGAGAATAGGGTGTCTTTTAACCTGTGTGTATACCCGAGACGACCAGGTCTTCTCCTCTAACCCGCTCAGAGACGGCTGAATGCGCCGGCTCTGAACGTTTCCATTTGGGATTTGATTTCACTTCCTCAATTTAAAAAGAAAAAAAGAGAAAAGAAACTACCTCCAAAGACACAAAATGTACAAAAATACAGACAAAAATATTTTAATAACAAGATACATCCGACTTGGGGTGTCCAAAGATACTGATGGGAGCGCGAGCGTCTTACACGTGAGTTACAAACTTCTAAAACGTTTTCCTGCATCTTAAAACCAACTTTGTGCTTGACAGAGAGAAACATGGTGACGGAGCATGAACGATACAGGAAAACATGGTTAGTTTTATTGTCCTCTGAACACATACAGAAGCCATTCAAGCCACTACATTATTACAAAAAGCCATATCAAACCTAATGACAGAGAGCTAAACAGATTGTCACTTTACACACATACAGTACATTCTCAATAGGATTAGCTTATATCTTGTGTCGGGACGTCACACGACTCCTGACTTCCACAACAGAATAAAAATAGAAAACAAAAAAAAACAAAAAACAAAAGCCTGAAAGCCTCATTTAAAATCAAAGGCTCTAAATGACCGAGAGGAGAAACTTACTGTAAGTAAAGCAGGAGAAAAGGTGAAAACCGTGAAACTGAGCCACAAAGTCTGAGCAGGTCTGTGTTCTGTATTTCTGCACCGAGCTCGAACCAGCACGTGACGTAACAGTGTGCTCGCGAACTAGACTTCTGAAGCTCGTGACTGACCTGAGACGGTCAAAAACAGCCAGTCTGAGACCTAAAGGAAGAAGAGAAGAAAAGTGCTGGGAAAGGTAAAAGAGTGAATCATCACATTTTTTTTCCTGAAGGAGGGAGGGGGTGAGAAGGAGGAGGACGCGGAGCATGTCCGTCTCCTTCTCGCTCCGCTCCTCCCGGCCTCCCTGTGTTGCTGGCTCTTGGCTCTGGCCCAGAGGAATTCTCTGGTGGCCTCGGTAAATATAACATTTAGAATAACAGCACCAGAGCCCCCGTGTGTGGACTTAACCCAGTTCCTGGGTCCTTGCTGTGTTGCCTGCGGCTCGTACGGGTAGAATAACAGGCCTTCATGTCCGACCTAGGTGAGGGCTCGGGGAGGAATAGGGTCCGATTTAGAGGACCCAGAGATGTGGAGGGTTTCTGTCAGGCTTCTCTCCGGCCCCCCCGGGACGCCACAGCAGGGCCCCCACAGCTCCACTGAATAAAAAGACTCGATCTGGTCCTAAGGAGCACGTGGGGATGCGGGGCTCCGCGCCGTCACTAGATAAGGAAAACCAGGTCGCTCTAATGAAGTAGCCGATTCTCTGCAGCAGTCCAACACAAACCGACAATCATCCAAAAGTGCAAAAATCCAAGACTTTTGTGGCTCAACAGCGTCGCAAAATATGTCAACATCAACTCTCTCCCACGACACAGTATCACCCATTCAGTTAAATCACAGAGAAGCGGTCACCGTGGACAGAAACAAGTTTAGGCACCTTGATGTTTGTTACTTCTTTTTTTTTTTTTTTACATTTGAAACTGAACATCCCGTCTTTTGCTGCACTTCACCAATAGCTTGACGACTGAACGGAAAAAATAAAACCAACAAAAAAAAAAGTATGCGAGCGAGAGCGACGTCTCGCGTTAGCTTTACACATGACATTAATCTGTAATGTCTCGGCGACACAGTTTCTGAAGTTCTATTAACAATGAATGAGAGCGATGCGATACTTTTTGCATACAAATAAGACACATGTCAGAGTGTATCGAATGCTTATGAAACACGCAGAGTCCAGGAAACTGCTGTGTTAGCTTAGCACTGCTCAGACAGCAGTGTGGGATCACATCCAAAGATCAGTCTTTGCTCTACTTTATATCTATATAGAAATGTATAGAGATATATAGCTTTGCAGAAGACTTATCTGACACATACAAGTGTGAAATAACTGTTCATAGTATTACGTCTGCACCCTCTATAGAGTGGATTTTTCACTTTAAGAATGCACAAGTTTGTTGGCTTTATGGCCATCATGCACTAAAATTCATATGTGCCAGAACTGGACTTAAATCCTGTACAATTTGTATTTAATCATCAAGTATCTATAGTTATAATACATAATCCCACTCTGACACAGCAAATGGTGTATGTTACATATCTACAGGCCAATGTGTGATGGTGCAATACTGTGAAGAGAACAACAGACAGCACACCATATACTACGTCATCTATATTATATCAGTATTGCATATTGTAGCTATATTTATACATGTTTATATAAATATAGATAAGTATATTTCTATGTACATTTTGATATTTCAACATTGCATAAAGAATAAAATAAATAATACAAATATAATCAAATCTTACAGTAAGTATGATTTGAGAAATGCTATATTAGAGCCAAAACAGTCCTAACAGTTGAAATATTCAGGATAATAACAATTGTTATTCAATTAAAAAAAATTGTGGCCTACAGTCTGGCATAACGGTACAAGCTACGCCACAATTACCCTGCAAGTTTAGCATGTGGGACTGCTGGAATGACTGGAGAGGGCGGAATAAGGACAGGAGAAGGTCGGGGCTTGTTTTCTTCTGCTCAGTCTGTCAGGGAGTTTGTGTGGACGAGTGTTTGTACGTGTGTGTTACTGTGTGGTGTGCAGAAGTCTGCAAGTGTGGCTTTTGGATGACGTAAAAGGGGGTGGGGGGTGGGGGGAAGGGGGTCAAAGGTCAGCAGCCGTCTCCCGAGCTTTCACCTCCGAATGTCGGTGGCCTTGGGGTCTTCCTGCTCGGCCACCACCCCGACGTCCGGACTGTGGCGCCGGGGTCCCTGGCTGCGGTTGCGTGGGTGAGCGTTGAAGCCCGGCTTGCCGGCTTTGTCCTTCTCGCCCTGCCGCGCGGAGCGAGGGTGCTCCGGCTCGGGGTTGGGGTTGGGGTTAGGGTTGGGGTTGGGATTGGGGTTGGGGTTGGGGACGGCGGGCGGTGGGTGGCGGTGGTGTTCGACGGGGGTGCTGGCGGGAGAAGGGGCGAGGGAGGAGCAGAGGCTCAGGCTGTCGCACAGAGCCCCCCAGTTCTGCTCGCACTGCAGCCGCACGCTCCGCGTCAGGGCCTCCTTCACTTCCTCCCCGCAGCTCAGGAGAATATTCACCAGCTCCACGTACGGCCTGAGCACACAGAGGAAGGTTACAGTTAAAAAAAAAAGCGTTATTCAACATTTGACAGTTCAATACATCAAGAGAGAAAGACAGCACGTGATGAGGGTCCAGCCCACGACTTACCCTTTAGGGAATAGATCTTGAAAATGGATCATCTCCACCATGACGGCCACATTCTCCTTGGCGGCCGAGCACAGGTTGTGTTTGATGTAGCACTCCCTCTGCAGCTGGAACACCATCTCCTTAATGGACACACACTTTCTGCTGATGCAGCTGAACTTGTGCCGGAGACCGTGCGCCATACATTTCAAAGCATCCTTGATGAAGGACTTCCCCTGCACGCACACGCACACACACACACACACACCACTGAAATTAGACGATCACAGGAACTCAAGAAAATGAAGATACTTGTCACTGATACGTAATCGTTTGGGAGTTTTGTGAATACCATGCACCTGTTTTAGCAGCTCTGGATTGATTGTCTGTTCGTGCTATGTGAATGAATAACTGTGCTCTCTTCTCAAAAGAATGGGGAGATTTAGTTTCAACGGTGCAGCTTTTCTGGTGAAATATTCTGGGTTAGTCTGCCAAAGATGTGAGTTCCTAGTATGTGACCCTATAGACATATTAACACCCCAGTCGAGCCTGGTTTGGCAGGGCTTCAGCCTCCACTATGTATGAAAAGAGGTCGAACTGGGCTTCTGGCCAGCTGGCTCATGACCCTTTGCTCCTAACTGTACACACATCAGTCCACTGAGAGGCGAGTCAACTCCCCAAGAGAGAAGTGGGAATTATAGGATAAGTGTGTGTGTGATTGCGCTTCTAAAAAAAGATGAATTTCGACATGTGTGAACAAAAAGTGGCGAGCGGGGAGTGATGAAACAAATGTTGCTTTTTGGTTATATCGTTTCTGCAAAGTTTAGTACCTGAGAGTCAAATTTGCCAGCGTTGTGCAGGAAGGTCATGCAGATTTCCTGTAGCCCTCGTATCTCGCAGGAGTTATTCTCAAAGCACTCAAACACACCACAGCCGACATCCCCTGCACTCACCAGGCAGTGCTGGATCTCAGCTGGAAATAGAGAACAGGTTAGGGGAGGGACCTTATCATCTGTTCACAGCAGAGACGGCGCACACACTGCTACAGGCAACCAGGAGGCACAACTCCACTTTCGCACGGATGGCGAAGCCGACGCGGCGCGAGACTGTTTCCACGGACGCAGGCGGTTGTTTTACGAGCCGGCGTCTTGGACAGAAAAAAGAAAAAAAAAAAAGGAGGCGGGAGGAGAAGTGTAATTTTCCCGAGCTTGAAGGGGATCCTGAGGAGGAACACTTGGTGGCAGATAGCACTGTGTCACTCTGCACCACTCTGCTTAGCACCGAGATGAGATGGTGCATTGCAGATACACAGACTTAACTACGTGTGGAAGGAAACACAACACCAATCATTTCAGCCAGCAACTGAATGTGCAGCAACAAGTTCATGGGTCATGGGTGTTGCATTTGTCGACTGACCGAGATTGCAAACTGAAAATGCAACATCATTGCAGCTTAATAAGGGAGTAACACAGCAACAATGCAAAGAGAGAAATAACTTGGAAAATATGCATGCATGTCAATCATAGAGGTGTAATAAACACAAAAATGTTTTACAGAGCAAGTTTTGATAAGGAAAACAATAACCTGTTCGAAGGATGAGGGCTCTGGACCCCCTTTGCCCCCTCATTGATTTCCGCCCATGCATGAATACATATGTGGCCACTAGCTGGCCCTGGAGTTGACGTTTCTCCGAGGCTTTCCTCCGAAGCCCTTAAACACAGAGGCTGGAGATTTAATTAAGGGCAGAAATTGCCAAAAGTCGAAGTCTGGCTTATATATCCCAAAACTGACCCCTGAGAGCGAACGCGAGGAGACACGCGACTCCCGGCAGAGAGTCTGCCGCCAACCTTGTGCGACATCCTCGGGACGGTCTCAGTTTGAACGGAATACAGCAAATTGCAGGTTAGGCCGGGCGCCAAGAGCCCGGATAAAGTTTCAGCTTGGTAACGAACACCCCAACTGTTGACCCAAGTGAAACATAATTACACGCGTGATTTGTGACGGGGTTGATAACTGATGGGCGTGGGAACCCTTTCTTTTCCTTCCCCCCCCCACCCACCCCCAGTTTTGGTCGCAATTGCGCACCAGTTGCGTAAAGGAGACAGTCTCGACCGCAGCAAATAAAAAAGGATTAAATGTGACTTATTAGAAATCACGCGTGTCAACAAAAGAGCCTCTGTGCAGGCAGTAGTAGGGGGGAGGGGGGGGCTGCTCACGGGGGTTTGTAGGCACTGAGTTGAACTTTAGTGCGCAGGAAAAGTGAGCCGATGTCAGCAGTGCTTGTTTTGGCATCACGGGAATGTGCTTGGATCGTACGAGCTTGGCCGCAACGTGCATTGAATTACACAGTGGTGTTACCGGGGTCTGTGCATTGGAGTTTGTCCCCATTTTTTTTTTCGGAGGAAAGATAACAAATATGCGCCGATATTTTGTTTCACACGGGACATCGCAAGTCAGGAGCCAATCAGCGAGAAATCAACGTGAAGTTTCGCAGAGAATGCGGCAGTCGGTGTTCAGTGTGATCGCGGCGAAACCGCACAAGTTTCAGTGACGACGTCCGCGGGCGACTTTCCGCCGGGATCGCCCCCCTTATAATTTAAACTCCGGCTCGTCTCCGGCGCTGGACAGCCGCCGCTCTCCAACCCTCATTACTGCTCCGCTAACTTGCTCGAACACACCGCCCAACATTCACATCAGGACAGCCTACACGCCACATGCAACAAAAAAAAACCCCAGTTTTTCCTCTGACACCCACAGAAACTGTTACCTATCGCACGGACGCACGCGTCCTGCAGCGTGCACGCACACCTAGATGCACTGCCGTATACATTACCTATTACCTTGTGCCTTTTCTATTAATAGTTTACTAACATATCGGATTTCTGTCTGAGAATATTTACAGAATATCGTCTTTCGGAGTTAATCGAAAAGCGCCTCTCTGCTGTGAAAACGCCGGGATGTGAAGTTTGAGAGAAAAAAAAAACAGATTAGAGAAATCGCTCCGATTGTGTGTCATGCGTGCTTTAATTTGCAGCCACAGAAACACGTGTCCTGACAAACCCCACGTAGATTTGTGAGCAGCCGCACCAAACCGAAGAGACCCCCTCCCCGCCCCCCACCACCACCGCCGCCGCCGCCACCACCACCAACACCACCCCACCGCCAGCCTCCCCTATCCCTCCTCAGGTCTGCTTCTTACCAGTATTCTGCAGGGAGAGGCGTCCTTTCTGGCTCACGGGCTTCTCCGGGGGACTGTCGTGAATATCAATATTATCCGATCCCACTACTTGCTCCAGCACTGACAAAACCAGCAGCGCCACGGCCAGCTTGACCAACATTGCGTCTCTCCGACGGACCGCGTCTATTTCCCTGCAAAGCTTCGGGTGGTGGGAGCCGCGGACGGTGTGAGGGGTTCACCTTGGATCAGTGAACGGCGCAGCTGCGGCTCGGTGTCTTATGGGGCAGCTGTGGGACTGAATGCATGAGCTGCAAGAGATGCTGCCTATATTTCTCAGAGCCCCGGGTGTCAATTTGGATGAAGGAGTTAAGCAGGTGTTGTCGGTCGGGGCTCCACAACCAATCAGAGGCGCGGAAATCCACGTCCAAGGTTTTAGGGGAGTGTCCTGTGAAAGTCTCCTTTTTTGCCACAAAACTGGCCCCGTAAAACCAATATTCATGAGTAAGTTGACTGTGACAGCTCTGGGTGATTAACTAGGGTTTCACAAACCATAACTGCAAAAGTCAATATTATATTATCCAACATAAACCTCAAATATCCCACCAAGGCATTTAACAATATTTCACTAGGTCAATTAATTTGCATGTATTGAAAGATAACTTGCAGTTCTCGCTTGTTGATGCAGTTACAGCCATAAAAAGTCACTGTAAAGTCTGTTTTCACCATCAAACTGGAGCACTCTTCCAGGATGCATGCTATGTATGGAAGCAGTAGGAGGAACACGAACTAATCTTGCCAACAAGCTGGAGAAAACTGAAGTGTGTGATGTCCAAGTTCTCCAAACACACAGTAAAACACTATGAGTTTGTGGTTCTACACAACTAAGTCATCATTGCATGGTGGTGATTAAATTAACTACTGCAAAAAGTTTTTTTTTTTGAGGAGACAGTAACTCTCAGTGGAGACTCACTGTACAGTCTGATTTTAGAAGAAGTGCATTCTTGTAGCAATCATAAAGGAGTAAAAACAACAAAGCTTTCTCAGATAATCTTTTTTTATGATCATGGCTGGCGATCATGTCCTCATAACAGTTTCTAAATGAGAAAAAGAAAAATGCATTTGACTTTTCATGAGGGATCAAATTATGAGAACGTGTGTTACACAATGCCCGGTTTAGTCAGTGACAATGAGGTCTGCAAACCACTAACGTGCAGCGATCTAAGAATAGACGACAGATATTGGCAGGGCTGCAGATTTGGAGACTTGAGAGGAACCTTTTTCAAGAGCAACACTTGAGGATGCCATGTGGAAGAAGTGGGAGCCGAGCGAGCCTGCAGGCGGAACATAAAGTCTCTGTCTTCTGAATGTTTCCAGTGACCTAACGGTGTTACCACCTCTCAGGTAAAGCCTCCTATATGAGGCAATAGCTGTGCTACAAGCATCCAGCCATCCAGAGAGGACCAGGGTGCTAAAGAGGGAGGGGATGCACTGAGGTCTGAAGCCTGCAGGGGGCTCACCAATACTAAAGCTTTCTCTCTTTTTCTTAATCACTGAAGAAGCCTCATTGTGTTGAGACCACCATGCAGCGCTATGAAGACCACGTGATCACTAAAAAGGACCATCAGAGGATAAGTTTTATTGATCTGATCTTCATCACCAGTCTGTCTGGAGTGGACCTG
Organism: Malacoctenus triangulatus; assembly: GCA_032274725.1. Lineage (NCBI taxonomy): Eukaryota > Metazoa > Chordata > Actinopteri > Blenniiformes > Labrisomidae > Malacoctenus > Malacoctenus triangulatus. Next base: position 3,266,962 of record JAUESE010000056.1, on the reverse strand, counting down.
AGAACTGTGCAGCCTGATGGCCACATGTGGCCTCCTAGGTGGCTCGCAAGGGGTCAAGGAGAAATGATGATGAAATGAAATTGAGCGTGGGTGATATTGGAGTGGAGTTGCATGCTTTTATTCTGAAGGTGGCAGCCTTATTTTATCACAGAGTGTAATACAAGCCTTTACACTTCAGGTAGAACTTCAGAATTTGAGCAAGTATTACAGCAATTTGGTGCGGAGCACGTGAAAAGCTGCCAAACCCCTTTTAAGACTCTGCTTTCAGTGAGATATGCATCCACGTTGAGTAGAATTGTGTGGAAATTATGGCTCAAGCCTCCACAGTAATTTTCCACGTGGCCCCCTCAGGAAAATTATTGCCCACCTCTGGCTTGGAGGAAACTGACATGACATGAGAAATCCCTCGAGTCGCGTGGTTGGTTGGATGTCAGAATCCCTCAGGTGTGAACAAACTTCAGCTCCCGTTGCATGACAGCGAGATAACGACAGAGAGAGGGAGGGAGGCTTGTTTGTCTCGTTTGTGCGGCGTGACGACGCCTGAGATACGAGGGCCTGACTGAAAAGCCAGACCCCAACACAAATCACATGATGCCACCGCTCAGGCGCCCCATAAACTAACATGGGGAAACGATTGGCGGTCGGCTGCGTGTGTGAAAGACAGGCGGGCCGACCGAAGTGGCCACCGAATTTCATAGATCTGTGATTTTGAAATCTGTTTATCATAACATTTCGTTTACTTTCGCATAATCCCCCCTTTTTTATGGGAATTTCTGGCTCTGTCGACTGGAAAAACTTTAAAACCCCTCCGCTATATTTAGACCATCAATGAAATTAGCCTAGAGCGGGAATTGGACTCTTGCTCGAGCCTAACCAAAATGATGATCACTTATAGCTCTAAATATAGATAATTATTATCTTGGGACTGCTGGATCTATCGGTTTAATTGGAGTTTTTAGTCAGCGAGTTTTTGAGGAGTCACCACAGCTGAGGGGCATTTTTGGCCAGACTGTGCAGCTCACAAAACCTCAACATTTCAATATTCCCATTATATTCTTCTGAAGGAGTGTGGTCCTTTTTTTTTCTTTCACAAATTCATGACCCTCCTGTCCTATTTTGTGCTTATTTTTGCTTGTGACATCACTCTAACAGAAAGGAGCCTTTAGATTTCTGAATATAACGAAGGTCAATTTTAATTATTCGACGAGTTTTTTTTTTTGTTTTGTTTTCTCAGGAAATAGGAATTAGACAAGGAAAAGTTCTCCCAGACTCCCTCGCACAAATTGGCTCGAGCTGGACGACAACGGAAATCGCAATGCAGCAGTATTCTCGAAGTCCGCCGGGTTTCCATCGGGCGCGCACAGGAGGGTGGCACGCGTCTGAAGATGGGCTTGGTGCGTGTCCAGTAGCGCCTATACCACAGACTGGAATCTCCAGCTCAATTCACGTCTGTTAAAAACTGCCCACGCTGTCCACACACCCTCGATTTGGCCCAATCAGGCTGCTGCAGAGGACCACAGGCTTGTAATAGCGGGTGCGTCACTGCTGCCTACTG
>JAUESE010000056.1:3213166-3223290 GCA_032274725.1 Malacoctenus triangulatus | reverse complement strand
TGTGTGTGTGTGTGTGTGTGTGTGTGTGTGTGTGTGTGTGTGTGTGTGTGTGTGTGTGTGTGTGTGTGTGTTGTCGTCTGCTATCGCCGCCTGATAAGGCGGACAGCGGCTCCAGGATCTCTCAGGCAGACCGCCGTGTTGTCGCTCCTGGTTTCAGGTTCCGTGTTCAGGGGCCCAAACCTGTTGTCTGCCCCGCTTCCCCCTTCCGACACTCCAAAGACACACGCGCACGCACGCACACGCGCGTGCACACGCATGCACTATCAGACACATTAAAGGCTGCCACCAATCTAAACAATACAAAACTGGCCTTTTAAATCACGGCTTCGCCATTTTGATGCGCAAGATAAATAATTTCTTTTGGCCCTTGAAGGCGTATAAACATCCGTCTGAATGCTGGGCTGCGGCTAACACCGTGTTTTCATTGTGTGTGTGACGAACTGCAAGACTAAACACAATTCAACGAGATAGTTTCATCACAATGCTAAACAGTGCAAGTAAATGCTCTAATAAACTGTGACATTAAAGATAAAATCACGTGTCAAGGAAGAAAAGACTGTTTAAAGTGCTACTTTACCATTTAATGTGCTTTCTGATTTCATGGTGCAGTTATCTCTGCTATAGCTGGGCCTGTATACTCGCAGCATAGCAACAGACATGGGCCTCCACGCAACATCAGACCGAACATGTCCCGGACATCATTTCACGTCATTAAATGGGAGTAGCGGAGGGTTGGGGTCCCACTGGCTCCCCTCTCCCCCCTCCTCCTCTCTGCGTCACACAGGAGAGAGGCCAAGGAAAAAGTTTGGAGACACGGTTGACATTCAAAATGCACACTTCACTCAGGGGCAGAATGTGGTTCCAAAAAAACTGAGACGAGCATGAAGTAAAGAGTCGGACTGTGTACAACTCGGGTTGTTTTTTTTTTTTTTGTTACATCTGACAGATTGAGGTTTGTTTTTCTTCCTCTTTCTCTTCGGAACTTCTTGGCGATGTTTCCCAGCCCCAGCACGTCCACTCCCTTCTCCGTTAAAGACATATTAAACTTGGAGCAGAGTCATGACGTGATTCTGTGTCCTCTGGACGTTTCTTCTCGCATGGACTGCGGCACCGTCTCCTCCTCCTCCGCCTCCTCCTCCTCCTCCTGCATGCTGGCCCGCCTGAAGCAGGAGCCTCCACGGGACGCGTCGTCGTCGTCCGCCACCGCGGCCGCCTCTTCGCTCTTCGCTGAGGACTTCCACGACCACAACAAGGCCGGCCGGGACAACACGGTCCAGTTTGCTTCTAACTTTTACGGGAAGTCGCTGTTGGAAATGGAAATGCATAAAGAGAGAGCCGACATGTTCGATGGGAAAAGAAGAAAAGGTGAGTACACGGAGAGAGTTTATATTTGAAGGCCAGCGCGAAATCAGGCCCGGAGACGCACGGACTTGGGTCGCGTAAAATGGCTCCATGTTTAAAGAAAAATAGCTCTGTAAGGCAAAAAAAAATATCCCTAAAGAGAGACACTAAATACGGGATTTAAAAAAGTTTTGATTTGACAAATTTGGCAGTAAAAACCTGAGGTGACATGTCCTCAGGTCAGCATGAAATGTGTGTCAAACTAAAATAAAATAAATCGATGTTTACGTAAAATCTTTACAAAGCAGACTGCATCTGCACATCTCACGTCAATTTGATCAATTATGTGATTGTATTCTTTGTATTTACGTGATGATGAAACAAAACGGGCCACTGGTGGCCCAGTAAAACACACAGCTCCTGGTAACTGATTGTTTTAAAGAACAATACGCGCAAAGGAGTGAGAAAAATTCAAAATATGTAAGAAAGGCAAAGTTTTACTCGCTCATGGTTGTGTTTTTCTTTTTGTGTGTGACCAGATGAGTTCGGTCTTCAGGCCGAGGTTGCGGAGGACGCAAAGCCCGAGGACCCGGACCGACCGAAGCCGCGGCGGCGCAGGAAGCCGCGCGTCCTCTTCTCCCAGGCGCAGGTGTACGAGCTGGAGCGCCGCTTCAAGCAGCAGCGCTACCTGTCCGCCCCGGAGAGGGACCACCTGGCCGGGGTGCTCAAGCTCACCCCGACCCAGGTGAAGATCTGGTTCCAGAACCGGAGGTACAAGTGCAAGCGGCAGCGGCAGGACCAGAGCCTGGAGATGGTGTCCCTGCCGCCGCCCCGGAGGGTGTCGGTGCCGGTGCTGGTGCGGGACGGGAAGCCGTGTCTGACGGCGGACTCGGCGGCCTCCTACAACCCCTCCTACAGCGTGGGCCACCTCAACCACTTCCCCTACAACAACTACCCGGCTTTCAGCAACTACACGGGCCCCGGCTGCAACACAAACTACGCCTGCAGCTACCCGGCAGCGTCAATGCAGACGATGCAGGGATCCTCCAATAACGGGAATTACGTGAACTTCGGGGTAGGGGACCTTAATAACATGCAGAATACTTTCTCCTCCAGTAACGGGGTGTCCTCCTCGTTACACGGCATCAGGACATGGTAAAAAAAACAAAAAAAAAAGGGACGAAATTTTGAAAAAGAAAAGAATAAAACACAACAAAACACTTTGAGCAATTTCCTCGATTCAGATTTTAGGGTTGCGTGGATTTTCAGATAGAAAAACTTGGAGGACTTTTTTTGTTTTAGTTAGATTGTGCGCTTTTGTTTTCACGAGCTTTGGCAACACGCACAGTTGATTTTAGCGCACTTGTATTTTTACGCAAAAATCTTGTCACCAAATTTCTTCAAATGCTATTTTAATAGGATCGGACAATTTAATTTCATTTTATTTAAGTTTATTTGCAGTGGACTGTGGAAGATTTTGTTTTTGGTGGCATTTAAAAAAATTGCCTTGAGCTTTATAGCCAAGAAGAAAATAAGTGTTTGAAAATATTTTGCCATTTTAACACTTTCTCCATTGACCAACAAACTCATTGTATGTGGTTGAGTTCTATTTCAAAACCTAAAATCATCCAAAGAATAAAACTTTGCAAAAAAATGAAGTGTAACTTAGTGTATGTAATGTCTGCATCAGAGTAACGGGTCGATTTCTTGGAGCAGAGAACCACGGAGGGGCTGAAGCCCCCGTAGGACCACTGCATGGTTTGTGTCTGGTTAAAACGTTCAAGTGGCTATTACGACGCTTCCCTCAATATGCTTAAACAAGGTTCAAAGGTTGTTAAACGTTTACACTTTTTTACAGCCGACTGTCAGACTCGCATGTACTCTACACAAATGTGTTTAGAGGTCGCTGGGACAGAGATGGCTGTTAGTCATGACAGATGGCTGTCAGCCATGACCTTGACCTCTCAATGATATCTCAAATCTGGCTGCAGGAATAAAAGACTGAAAATCATTCCTGGTTTTTGTTTGGAACTCGTGGCCAAATTTGAGGGATATTTCCCAGAAATTTCAACCTACAGAAAGTCAGTTACTTTCACTTTACATTTTCGTGCGTTTGAAAAATAAAAAAGGAACCAAATCGATCACGTTTGTAAAACGTGTCTGACTCATAAAATCATCTTTTATGAGAAAAAAAACCGAGGCTACCAGGATGAATGTCCAGGAAAAAAACGAGCCACTTTTTTGCGAAAATGACTCTTCCAAAACTTTGAACAGCAACATTCACGACACGCTGCGTCTCGCCTTTGCTTCTCGGACCTCCCGTCCGCTTGTCCAGATACAAACTGGAACACTTGATTGACAGTATCTCAGTGCTAAATGCACAAATGGCCCAATTTGCTCGACAGAGAGCCAGAGGCCTCGTCTAAGTGTGCAGTTCTACGGGGAAACCGGCTCTGCCCAGCAGCCGCCACTTTACATGAGTAAGAGATGCTTAGGCATCTCTCAGGTCTCTCCACACATACTCCGTCGTTCTCCGTCTCGTTCTCAACCGTAAGCGCTCACGATTACAAATTTACACACATTTCCAGCACGAAGCTGAGGGCATCCATGTTTATTAAAGATACCGTGAACATTTATATATATTAAAGTGAGTGGCAATGCCAGGCAATCTCAGAGAGGGTAGCAAGGTCATGTAGCCCCCCTGGCCACCCTCTCCTCCATGGTGTTGAAAAGGCAACGTCAGATAAGAGAGCCTCACAAACCTAAAAATATCCCCCCCCCCCTTCCTTCACCTTCTACCCACACTGGAAAGGGAGAGGGAAACGGGTCGGAATAATCAGCTTTTCCGGGTCTTATCTGAAGAAAGGCAGAGATGCATGCTGCGCTATCTCTGCCAGTGTGAACACTGCTGCTCCTTTTTTCTGAGCCTTTCTGCTCGGCTGCAGCGCCACAGACCGGCTCGTCAGCCGGCGCGCTCAATGAAACCTCCTATTTTTTCCTCCCTCTGCTTGTATATTAACTGAATAAAACTCGAAGGAAACATGGTCCGATTCACGCCTTTCAGTTTTCTAGATTGCTAAAGTAACACCAAGTCTTCTACAATTAAAAAAAAATACATCTTTAAGTAATTTTACAGTACTTTTACATTAAAAACCTGCACATTTGTGGTCATGTGATCGTGGCTGATAAATAAAACAGCATGTTATTCTGGAATACGCACATCTATCAAAGACGTGTTCAGTCCTAAAATTGTTCCCAAGAGCACCTGCAACAGGAATGGTGCTCAACAAGCAACTGAATAGTAGTTAATTATTGTTGTTTACAACTATACTCATGTCAATAAGAATAACTGTTATTCATGATCGTCAAAATGTATTTTCAGTATTTTTCTGATTAGTTTTTAAGACAAAGAAACTCCCTTGTTGAGTTATGTAAACGTGTGTCTCTCCACCTTACATGTTCTCCACTCAGGTCGTAGACTTCAGACACGCTTCGCACCACCCACACTCCGATCCCTTCTTTCCAACATACGCATGATCTATCGTAAGTCTAATAGATTGACTCTTTTCAATAAATAAAAAACTGCACGGAGCTTCAAGCGTGTCGGTTAATCCACCTCTGTGTGAACACGTCTCCCCTCTCCGCCATCGGTTCAGTCCACATTCCTCTCAGCAGACACTCGCGTGTAGCGCGAGTGAAACGACACGCAGCGCAGAGGCGTTGTTTAAATCAGTCGTGGCGCGCGTGGAAGGTGATGCGTGTGTGGTTACGGCTGCTGCGGAGAGCGGACGGGTCTACAGGAAGGGGAAGAGTCTCTTTTTCAGAATGTAGAGAACCGTGGCCAGGAAAAGCGCCAGCGCCAGGAAGATGAGCAGCTTATCAGTGAGCTCCCTGCGGTTGTACTTGGTGATGAGCTTTCTCCCGAGCTGGATGGTCCCCGTCATGGTCTTAAACTCATCGTTGGTCTCCTGCACTGTTCTGGAGGACGTTGCTTCAAGCACAAGAAAAAAACCCAAAACATTAAAATGTGGTAAATTCAATCTCTCTTAACTGGATAAAATCTCATTTGTATGCATCTATAAAGTGAATTTAATGCACACAAGTGGAAAAAACATTCAAAATTATTAACTGGAATCAGTGAGGAAACACAAAAATATGTATATATTTATATATAAAGCAGTTGTTTTTGTTGCTAACCGAGTGTTGTGATGGTGTCCTCGCTCTGCTGAACTTGCTGCGCCATCATCCGGCTGATGCTCATCAAGTTTTCAGTTATATTGCTGCTCGTCTGGGCCAGATCCTCTTTAGTCTGCTTCCTGGTAAAAAACAAATCAAAAAGATTGTTCTTAAGAAAATTAGCGTATCAAATGAAAGAAGGAAAAACGAGGCCAAAGAGTGTGAGGATAGGTTTGAAGGTACAGTCGATTCCTGCCTCACCTCTGTCTCACTGCACTGTCGCTGCCGTTAAGAAGCTCCTGCTTCTCCATGTTGTCGATGGTCAGTTTGCTGGCCAGGTTGGCTTTCCTCCAGGCAGTCTGGTTACTGCAAAACAATAGAAACTAACTTTATAGACAATACTGTCTTCTGGAGAAGGTTCCAAACATTCATGTTCATAAAAGCCTCATTCACGGTGAATTATTCCATGAAAGACTTCACCTTTGCATCTGTCTTTTGTGTCCCTCTATCTGACCGATCAAAGACTGCTTTTCCGACTCTTTGTCCTGCTCCATGGCGATCTGCTCCAAGTCCTGCCGACAGAAGCATCAAAACACATTTTGCAGGGATCGATCGATGAGAAAACAGGTAAATACTTCATGACAGACATTCAAAGCATTCCTAAAACTAGATAAATTACTCACCTGGATCCTCAGTCTGAGGTTGTGGAAACTCTTTTTCACTTCTGCATTTATTTCTGTCAGCTTGTTCTGAGGCCCTGAGCACTCAGTGATGTCCTGGAGAGACAAGTAAAGCACCAAACACGTTACTGTCACCTTCTCAGAAAACATACTGCTTCAATAAGGGACTGAAACAATCTGAAAAAGAGGAATGTTTACCAAAATAAAAGCTCATTTTGAGATTTTTGACAGCAGCTAATTTGAAATTCATTCCTACATATTTCTAAAATTATGGAAGCTAAAAATTTGCTAAAACTAACAAAAATACTGGCTTCAGGGTAAAAACGAGCATCACACTTACTACATAAAAATGGAAAAAAGTAATTAAAAGTGTTTGGAGGCCTAATTTAAGCACTTATTAACTCCACGATATGAGCTTTTGGACATGATAACCTTAATGAATGAACTCCTTTAGTGCAGATGATACCACAATAAACATACATCACATTAATTATGTATAAAAACAAGTACAGCGCAGTTCTGTGCGCGTTTGCTCCTCTTCGTCATGGCCAATATACGACGCCAAAACACCTGCGTCATGCCCTTTACGGTAAAACGTGTTTCTTTTTGTTCACAAGCGGTATTAATATCATTATTAGCATATCAAACTCAGCGTTGCAGCGTGCTTCTCTTCCGGAGGAGGCGGCTCGTCCACACCGGCTGTCTGCCTTCACACGGTCCGCGTCGCTCATCGCGTCACCGGGCTAAACCGAGGCCTCGTTTCCGTGACACTCCCGGAAACCTGCGTGTCCCTCCGCGGCGCTAAGTAGTCTTACCAAAGAAATGTTCGCACCTGGATGAGAGCCTTGATTTCCAAGTCATATTTCAGTATTTCTTGCTCACAGACTCGGACGTGGACACCCAGCGACGCCATGTTGCCAACGTAGTCGGCCGAAGGTACGGAAAGCGGGAGGTTCCCAGACTGCGAAGGTTGACGTCATGACGTTATCGACAATAACTCATTTCTAGCCCACATTTGCAGTCAAGATAGGGAAACTTAATGTACTGACGCACAGTGAAAAATCTTTTTTCCCACTTGAATGTCCAATTTTGTTAAATAATATGTTGGATAAAGTGTGCAAAGTACGAGGAAAAGTCAAAGACAGCGAACACCAAATGTCACAGAGTCGGAGCATAATGTGCCTTGTACTTTTCTCTGGTCATTTTGACGTCAATAGCTACAGATCTATTCCTTTAACACAGTCAAACATCAGGAAAGGACCAAGGAACTGCCGAAACACAATGTCTAAACTCAGTTCATCATAAATTAAAGAGGTAGGAAAAGAGTGGCAATATTAGAAGTTTATGCATTCATTTTAGTGGTTAGCACTCTCACTGTACAGCCAAAGGCTACCAAGTTGGCATTCAGACAAAAGATGTCATGTTTTCCTTGTGTGTGTGTGTGTGTGTGTGTGTGTGTGTGTGTGTGTGTGTGTGTTTCCTCCCATAATCCAAAAACATCAATCAATTAAGTGCTGAATCCAGGTTTTACTGTGTTTTTGTTATTTCCTGCCTCCATGTTTCTCCTGTGAACACTGTATTTCACCCACCTTGTTTGGTCCTTGCTGCCACCCATTCTTATGGGATAACAGTACATCAGAAAATGAATAATTAGATAATAAAAAGGCACTGGTGTCAGTATGAATCAGCCACTAAAAGATCCTTTTGAAACACTGTTGAAATTACTTGTCCAAAAAAGGCTTTGAATACAAACACAATACAAAGGGGTTGGAGTCGATGAATAATTTATTCTGTAACCATCACGTTACATTCACCACTCACAAGAAAAGGTCAGGCTTCACTCACACGTTTCACCACATTTCCATCACACTCACAAACAACGACATTAAACAAAATGTACAATATAAAGCAAACTGCAACGAGTGAGAGTTGCTTCAACTTAAATTAAAATACATCCAGTGGGAGATTTAAGTCTTTTGGGAATATGTGGAAATTTGTACAAGGCACGGTTGTGGGCAGCACTCTGTAATCAAGAAGGATTTGAGTGTTCAGGCTTTTTCGGGAGGAATCGTCTCTGCAGAAGTCGACAGAAAGTGGACCCTGCTGTAGAGAGAAATGGACAGAAATGGGACAAAAAGGTTAATATATCCCCACAATGTCAATGAGTAACAAATAAAAGGTGTTGGGGTTTACCTGCATGGTCAGGAGTCAAGTCAGGGCCAGTGGTAGCTCAGGTACCAGATGGTCTCATTAGACAGGGCAGGTCCAAACAACGGATTGAGCTGTGCCAGGATTGCTATTAACCAGCTGAAGGACAGAAAACCAAACGACAGCAACAGGCGTGATCACAACGCTTCACTTCTCCCGTTTCACATCACGTGGTTTATTTCACAGACCAACATTCAACACAGCCTGGTGAGCCGGCTGTGTCACCACTTTGTCTCTGCTGCCCTCTTTTGCCCCACTGATGTGCAAACATCACACCAGCTGCATACTGAGCAGTGAACATGAATAATTTAAGGCAGGACAAAATTTTTTTGCATTATCAGCTTCGAGAATTTGACGTATAGAACAAAAAAGCAAATGAATATTAAGTCATATTCATGATAAAAACAAACCAGACAACCCTGAACATGATCCTGACTGATCAATCTTCTACTTTGAAGCAACAGGTGTATCTATCCTTATCAGTATGTGCATTATGGGGTTAAAAAACAGGCCTCCACAACACTATTTGACAGAAACATGACAGTTCAATGATACTCACAAGAGGTAACAGCAGACTGCAGTCAGCACCAGCATTGTAATCGTAACTCTGCAGAGAAAGCAAGAATATAAAGCTATATTTCCCTCCAATAACACGAAAAGTGAGACAGTATCTAAACATTCACATCAAACAAACATTTTGGGGGCTTGTTCATGCTGCTTGATCTCGTGATGGAGTGACACACAGAAATAAAGGAAGTTGGTGTGTATTTTGAAACTTGTATCCACAAAGTTTAAATGTTTTTCCTTGTCGAGTATGCTCAAGTTTAAAAAGAAAACTCGTGACGTTTGAGGGTTTTTAACAACTTTAGCTTTTCGTGTAAGTCGAATGAAGCCTCCTTCCAAGTTAGCTAAAGTAACCAAAACGTTAAAACTTTAACCCAACTTCTAACAGCTAAATTAGCCCTTAAATTAGTTCACACGACAACCGTTTTCCACATGAATTAAACACTTTTGCTACAGAGAGAATTCAAACAAGTTTAACTTGGTTTTCATTAGCCAGCTGGGGGCTAAAAGTGAAGCTAACCGACTCACCCTCTGTTCGGACCTTTAGGAATAAACCAGGGAACGACTCCGCCGACGACGAGCCAAAACAGGGTCATCACGGAGGTGGCGATCACAAAGCTCATCTCCGCCATGTTTGGTCCGTGGAAAGCTCAAAATCGACTCCCGAACAAGTCCAAACTTTCCACTCGGCACAACTTGCGGGGCCGTCCAGCTGCAGCAGCGACACGGTCCCTCCGACTGTCGACGGCTCGGAGCGGCAGCACGGATCACATGACTGCTGAGCGCAGGAGGAGGAAGTACAGAAGGCCTGCAGTGGAGCCAGTGCAGGCGGCATGTCACTGGAACTCCCAGCTGCACCAGGTTGGGCCTCTATTCTAGGGAGAAGTGTATCCACAATGTACCTTCGAGTTTTCTTTACCTTGACTGCTGATCTGATGCTGATTCTGCTGTTTCTGGTCAAAGTAGTTATAGACTGTTGGTTCATGAAGCAAACCTATAATAAGAAGGTCATCGGTTTGAGTCCGTGGACTTGCCAGAGATTGTAGTGAATAAACTGGAAACTATTCTTGTAAAGGATAGAAATTCCATTAATGATGGACTTAGACATCAGGAGGTGCTGATGGATTATTCTGGCAACCAGTTGACTGAAGTGAT